>CM046815.1:12173544-12591614 GCA_025617385.1 Murraya koenigii | reverse complement strand
ATGTGACAGTGTAATATAATTCATCGTGGTTTTGTAGTGTAACTATGGTGGCAATCATTTTTGGGAGGTACATACAACTTTACATATTACCATTTTCTGGCATTGAGATTATCATTACATGGATCATCCAATTTTGAGTTTAATGGTAATCTTCATGGCTTCTTCAATCAATAATGTCATTGTTGGTGAAGTAGTAGTGGTAGCCAATGATTATCTATATTTTTTAATATAAAATATTTTTTGTAATTGAAAAAAAGAGTAACATTTTTATTTTATTATTCTATTTTTATATTGAAAATAATTTTAATTACCTTTTAATATTAATCCTTTTAGAAAATTAAATAAGAAATAAATAATTTTTTAATGTAAAACACATTAATTAGGTTTTCATATTATAAAATGCATACTAATTTATAATAAAAATTAAATATCCATGTTTACCCACGGACATCTATACTTATATTGGATAATTATGTATTTACACATAGATTGATAATAATTATCTTCAGCTGAATTTTATTATTCTTAATTGATATAAATATGACCACTTAAATATATATTTTTGTATTATATTTTTATTTGATTAATGGGTCAGTGCTGGTTCTAACAAATTAGCAAATTATGCGTTGGTCTCTCTACATATATTGTAATAACAAAGAAAACTTATATCGTCCAAATTGACAAGGATGCGATGTCGGAGTATTGTGTTCATTCCGTCGTATTGGAAAGATGCTTGTGAAACAAATTGTGGCTTCCAAAAGCGTTACTGCAATTGAAAATTTGTACGAGCAGGACTAATGTGTGAAAATTAAAAAAGTCTTCAGCCTTTCTTGTTTTTATAACAAATAACAGGACTCTATTATAGTTGACCTAGAAAAAGTAAAAAATTGGGCACCAAACCCATGTGGCAACATAGTTTTGCCCACACATAAGATGTATTATTTTTGACAAGTGAAAATCACCGAGAATTAAAAATGGGGTGGGCCTAATTTTTAAGGCCCATGTGATCCAAAAGATAGCCCAATAATTTTGTTCGAATAGAGAGACTCCGAAGCAGCAAAACCCTCCACCGCAACTCTCACCAGGAGGAATTTGAAGATTGAAGAAGCAAACGATAAACAGAGATGGCCTTGACCAATTTCATATTGACAGTGGCTGGCGTCAGCGCTGTGGTTCTTCTACTGAGAAGTGACGTCAAACAATCGGCCTCTATTTTCAGACGCAACGTTAAACATATTCGCAATTGGCTTGAAGAAGAATCCACGGCTGCCTCCAAGTAATTTATTTTTTCCATTTTTTTAATTTCATTATTTCTGGCTAATTCTTCTATAGTATTTTTTTTTTATTCTTAAATTTTATAGAATAGGGAAAATTAATCCGTAACTAACTGTTGATAATAGTAATATTGCTTTTTAATTTTTATATAAACGAATTTAGGGTTCAGTAATTCTCTGGTTAGCAGCACCATGCCATTGTACTTGAAATAATTTGAGGCTCTTCTCCAGTTAGAAAGGGGAATGATGTGTGTTTCAACATATGCCCTAAATGATTAATTTGACATCTTTGTCCCCTTATTTGAGATATTTGGGTGCTGCAATTTTTTGTAGCAGAGTAATGATATGATCAAAATAGTACAGAATGCTAATGGTTTAAGAGGAATCTAACTACGAACCCTAGGTAGTTGAATTGCAGAATACTTTAAATGTTATAATTGCTTTGTTGTGACTAGCGCTGCAGTATTTTCTAAGGTTATGAATATATGTGTAAACAGTAGGAAATGCATTTTTTTTTTTTCAAGAATTTATTGCTTGGGCCTCCGGAGTTAACCATTTCTTCATGTTCTTATTGCATCAGTTTCTATTCTAATAATGATGTTGTTCAGAACGAGGGTATAAATTTCTATATTTTCCTCATATTTTTAGGCAAGCATGGTGTAGTTAATTGGTTAGCAATCCAGGTTTGAAGAAGGTTCAATGTTGAGTCGAACACGTCTGTCTGATACCATCAATCCCGTGCCGGATGTTTATAAGCATCCTTGATTTTGATTCGATGGCTTTTAGCAATCCTTTATTTTCTTTTTATTTTTTACTTTTTTCAAGCTTTCTTGAGAAATTTAGCTGTGAAATCATTTAGTACTGAATTCATAGAGTTCTTTATGAATTGGTTTAATGGGCTGTGATATTTTGAAGTTGCACTGACTGGCATGTTCGAGTGGTAATCAGCTACTTTTTAAGGCCCTAAATTTTTTTTTTTTTCTGATTAAGCTGGATGATTTGCGTTAGATTCCAGCTGATTATGAAAGACTTCTGTCAAAAATGGGCCATGACAATACTGCTTCTCAAGTTCTTGTGATTACTTTAAATAATTTCTGAACTCAGGTTGTGATTCTGTCTGTCTTGTGGTGAAGAAACTCTAAATTTATCTTCTCCATGGCCTTCCTAGCTTATGCATAATGGTTGTGGTAGTTTACTTCTTTGCTTAACGTTTTCGTTCGTGTCTTTATTTATTATTTATTACCTTTTTCCTTAAATTCCGTTTATGTTGTTTTTGTATGTGAGATTAATGTGACTTTGATGAACGTTGTTTCAGAGCTGCAGAGAACATAAAGCCCAAGGAGCTGGAGACAAAGATTCCTGAGAAGGACACCCCAAAGGAGAAACACTGAAATGTTTTGGAAGGGGGAACTGAGTGTTGTTTTGTAAGAAGAGTTTATAGTTTGATCTTAACTTTTTGTCATTTTTTTTTTTTTGGTTTACCTGGAATAAATCTTGATTATGCTGTCTGGGACCTATTCTGTTTCCTAATTATACTGATGTGTGTAAATTACCAAAAAGAACCATTTATTTAAATTCTATTTATTCTAGCTTTAGCATTTAATCTTTTGAGACTTTTAAGTGAGGTTGTTAATTGCTGGATTCCCCTGTGCCCTGTCTGTCAATTTTGACAATCTTTTGGCTGAAATTTATTCAAGAATCCTTGTAAAAAGTCGTGGATCTTACCACTCATGTTACTAATTTTTGTATCATTTTATTAATGGTCATAAGATACTTGCAAAGTAACTTAGTAGAATCCTTTATTCAAAGCAAGCCACTTATGTACAGGCTATTGTCTGTGCCCCACACAAACTCAAATCTGTGTTTTGTTCGACAGTTATAATTATGATCTCGTTTGCAGGCTATAATCATCACTAGTCCTTGCTTCAGCCTTGACGAATGTTGGAATAAATGAGGCACATATTTCTTTGTAGTTCTTTCACGAGTCATGTCTTTAATTAATAACTAGCTTGCAAAAATCACCCTTACATCATCTCTATATCTATGTCACAGAATCGTCAGAACGAACAACTTTTAATATTTAAGTTGGGGGTCCGGCTTTTAATATTTAAGCTGGGGTCCGGCTAAGTTGCATCAACTGTTAAGTTATTTTCTACACACAAACACGTGTGGGATCCACATCTTATTATAATTTTTTACATATTTTTACGTGAAATGTAACTGAGTTCAATGAGTGGTAGAACCCTTAAGTTGATTCAGACAAGGAATGACGGCTTATGGTCTTTTGCTCCAAACACAAAAGTGTATCAACAGAGAACAACTTTTTTCTGATGTCAAAATGCTTGACTTCATTGCCATGGTACGAATCTATCCACAGGTATAAGCATAGAGGATACAAAAGCCAAGGGGATCCTACGCTGACAAATTTTAGGCCAAGATCTTAGTCATTGTATTTGCATTGTCCAAGCAGCAGGAGAGTTATTGCTAAGGTCCCAGTGCTTAATAAGTAATTTAGCTTGGCCTCAACATAACAGCAGGCTTGCTGTATAATCACAAGCAATGGCAAAAATCATTATACTAATGTAAGGTAGAAGGTGAGCGTGGGAAATGAATTATTGAACGAAGCATTTGATTGACTAAAGATATAAAGACAGCAACTCTCCTATGGTTTGGTAAACTCATAGAGACCTTCTGAATTTTAAAAATGACCCCATAGAATCTTTTGTGAGGCACACCAACATTTCTCTCTTCCGCCGCCTCTTCTTTTTTTTTTTTTTTAAATAATCACATGAGCCCGTTCTAAAAAGGGTCATTGTGACTATTTACTAAAAACAAATAAGATATTCATAATCATTTCACTAAACCAAAGTGCTTGGATTATTCCCTTAGATTGAATTTTACCAAGAGGCTCGCACTGATCCCTCATATTCCTTTAGCGGGATGCGGTATATTGAAGAATGCCCGGCAAATGGAAAGGGCTGGTGCTGTTGGATTTTTGGAAACACTTAACGCAACAAATGCAAGTGTAAACGACTTGAACGAAATGTTTCCTGAACTCGGGTTGATTTGAGAGAAAACTTTATAATTTACTTCTCAGGTTTGATGCTTCTATATGTTAGAAAATTTATAGGAGAAGTAGGGGTACAATTAAAATTAAATTAGAAGAAAATAAAGAACAAGCATAAATTAGAACATTACAAATTACGTGGTTCGGCTTTTAGCCTACATGCACGGACAAAGACAAAAGAAAAATATTTTACTAGTGATATAAGGATTGTAAGTATTGTAATATTTTGGCTTACTTTCCAAAACCCCAATACATCTAATCTTCTCACTCACTATTTCCACAAGAGTATTAAACTTTTTAAACTCTCACACATACCCTTTCTCTCTCAAAGAAATGTTGAAAATAGAGTGCTTAAAGAGGGAAATAAAGCCTCTATTTATAGGCTTCATTTCCTCTCCTCGTTATATTAAAATAATATATATATTATTTTATTATTTTTTAAATTTAAAGTTTGAATTTAGAATTTAAATTTTAAAATATGACTTCTAAATCTTTTTCTTCTTCCTTCTTCATTAAAAAATTGCTAATTCTAAATTGTATGGTTCTAGATTATGCATGCATATATTTTGTTGACATTCTCTCACTTGGAGATTGATTGAAAATCAATCAATCTCCACACTATCCTTTTTGCTTCACCATTGACATGTTGCTTATGTCTCTGCTAGGCTACAAGAGGATTTACTCCATATAAACTTATCAGTAATGATTGACTTAATCATAACATTTGTCAGGTTCTACTTGATATAGATTTTATGTAAATCTATACTTCTATCTTCTACTATTTCTCGAACGAAGTGATATTGAACCCCGATATATTTTGTCCTAGAATGAAAGGT
The DNA here is from genome assembly GCA_025617385.1 of Murraya koenigii. NCBI lineage: Eukaryota > Viridiplantae > Streptophyta > Magnoliopsida > Sapindales > Rutaceae > Murraya > Murraya koenigii. The sequence continues at coordinate 12,586,437 of CM046815.1, read as the reverse complement.
TGGATTTTTTGCAATGTGTAAAGCATTCTTGATACGAACCCCATCAAAAACTGACGAGACCCTAGTCAAATTAAGCTCCAAGATCGTTTTTAATTTCAGGAATCGAATGAAATCTCGACCCATTACTTAATGAAGCAAGAACCTTGGTATGTGAGGACGCCACAATCAGGTATGGATGGTATGATTGATAAGTTAAGGGTCAAACGCCACAGAAAATCTGATAAGTTCAAAGAGTTCGTTATAATATGCTTTATTCCACGTGCTTGTGCCATCCTTGTGCATGATCTCATCAACTCTGACTGTTACAAAACACATAAATTTTCTCTTATTTGTGCTCGAGCTCTTCCATTAACCTTTATATCCGAATAGCTTCCTTACAAGCTTATGTAGCTGCCATATATTATGCTTTTGTTGTAGATAAAGCCACAATAGTTTGTAGTTTTGAAACACAGCTTACAACTGCTCCTGCAAGTGTAAACATATAGAATGTAGTTGATTTCCTTTTATCAAGGTCTCCTACATAATCTGAATCCACATAGCCACTAACAATAAATTCTTATCCTCAATAACATAATACAACATATGAGGTCCATATAATATATCTAAGAATCCACTTTACTATTTTTCAATGCTCTCCACCAGGATTCGCCATATAACGATTAACTTCTCCTACTGCTTGTGCAATGTCTGGTCTTGTACAAATTATAAAGAACATTAAACTTCTCACTACTGATGTATACAGTACTCGAGACATTTCCGTCCTCTTTGCTTCATTGCTAGGACACATACTTGAGGATAACTTGAAATTAACAGGAAGTAGGGTAGAAATTGACTTACAATATTGCATGTTGAAGCGCCGCAAGATTTTATTCAAGTAATTCTTTTGAGAAAGCCATATCTTCATATTATTTCTGTCTCGGTGAATTTGCATCCCTAGAATCTTGTTTGCTGGTCCCAAGTCATTCTTTTCAAACTCTCTAGCTAATTGTGCCTTTAATTCCTAGACTCGATCTTTGTTGGGGGTAGCTACCAACATATCATCTACATACAATAACAAAATAATTAAATCATTATTTTCAAACCTCTTATAGTATGCACAATGGTCTGAGTTAAGTCTGTTGTATCCAAGACTCATGTTAAAGAAATCAAATCTCTTATACCAATACCTCGGCGCCTATTTGAAATTGTATAGAGATTTGTTTAACCTGCAAACCAATATCTTTTTGTTTGTTTCTGCAAAACCTTTTGGTTGGAGCATATAAATTTCTTCTTCAAGTTCTCCATAAATAAATATAGTTTTTACATCTAACTACTCTAGATGTAGGTCAAATGTAGCATATATTGCCAAGACTATTCTGACTGTCGTGAGTCAAATTACCAGAGAAAATATCTCATTGAAATCAATACATTCTTTCTTATCATATCCTTTTACCATTAATCTTGCATGATACCACTCCACTTGATTATTGCCATCACGTTTGATCTTATGGACTCATTTTTTCTAATGGCTTTTCTTTCATGTGGTAGTAGCAAAAGTTCCTATGCTTTGTTCTTGTGTAAAGCTTTAATTTCTTCTTACATTGCTGCCATCCACAAAGTAACATCTGAGCTATTTAAAGCTTTATGGAAAATTGATGGCTCTCTATTTTCTGTTAGAAGACAATATGCAAGATTGATCTCTGTAATATACTCTGAGTGTCAAGTTAGTGGTCGTCTCTCTCAAATTGACTGACGAACTTCTAGAGCCTCAGATTCGACTAGTTATTGTTTCTTATATTTTGATGTTGCTTCAACTTCTGAATTATTTTTCACACATATACCGACACAGTCTTTGACTTTTCTTTCACAATGTTATCATCTATATCTCTCTTTTGTAGTTAATCTTCCATAAAGATAACATCTCTTCTGATGACAATATTGTAAGCAGTGGGATCCTACAAACGATACCCCTTAACTCCATCAGCATACGCCAAGAAGACACACCTTCTAGATTTTAAATCAAACTTTGTTCTTTCTTGAGCATTGTATATCACATACACAGGACATTCAAATGCATGTAAATGAGAGTAACCAGTTAGCTTTCCAGTTCACATCTCCATTAGTGTCTTCAACTTAATCGCTGTTGATGGAGACCGATTAACAATATAACAAACAGTTTTGGTTGCTTCTAGCCAAAATAAGTTAGGTAGACTAGCAGTCCTCAACATAACTCTTATCCTCTTTGTAAGAGTTCTGTTTATCTGCTCTGCTACTCCATTCTTTTGAGGAATGTATGCCATCATGAACTGCCTCTACATACATTCTTGCTTACAAAATGTAAGAAATTCGCTATCCGTATACTCTCTACCATTATTTGTCCTCAAACACTTGATCTTTTTCTCGGATTTAAGTTCAACCCGTGCTTTAAATTCCTTGAACACTGAAAATACATATGATTTTTTTAATTGAGTACACCCAACATCTCTTGGAGTAATCATTAATGAAAGTCATGAAGTACTTTGCACCTCCTAGAGATAAATTTGGTGATTCCTAAATATAACTAGGTCTAGGATGTTTTTACTTCTGGCATTAGATCTGCTAAATTTTAATCTATGCTGCTTACTTGTAACACAATGCTCACAAAATGGTAAGCTTATCGATTTGAGTCCTGGTTTGACATGTGGCCTAATTTGAGATGCCACATCATCGCTGACTTTTCTCTATTTAACGTGACACATGCATAGCTTTCTGTAGTGTTTCTTCTTAAAGCATGAATAGATTAACACTGATTTTTTCTGCCTTTATTAATGCAAGCGCACCTCTGATTATTTTTATGATCCCATTCTTGACTTGGGTTTTACACCAATGACAATCTATTTATCCTAAAGACAATAGATTATTTTTCAGGTGTTTTACATATCGTACTTCCTGAATTGTGCGATTTGTTTCATCAGACATTTTTGTTTTAACAGTACCAATACCAGTAATCTTCAGGGCATGGTCATCACTCATGTACACAGATCTTTCTGAGATAAATTCATATGTGTGAAACCACTCTCTCGGAGAAGTTATATATTATGTTGCTCCTGATTCTATAAGCCATACATTAGCTAACTGCTTCCTGTCTTCTGTAACAGTTGCTGCCTTACTGTAGAGAATCTCACCATCATAAAAGGTACTTACTACACAACTCTGAGCATTTAATAACTTAGGTGCTTTATTATATCTACTCTTCTGATTGCTCTAACAATCTATCTTGACATGTCATTTCTTGCCATAATTGTAGCATTTGATATTTTTCTTACTTCTCTATTTTTAATCTACCATAATTGTAACTCCTACTGGGGCCACATTCTGTTGATCTTCCTCTCGTCACCAATAGCGCTTCTACTTCTTGAGAACTTGCATGTCTATCTTCCTTGTTCTTGCATCTGCTTTCCTCATTTAATACAGAGGCTACAACATCATCAAAGACTAGACTGTTTGTTAGCTTGTTGTTCGTCAAATTGATGATGAGTTGATCATACGAATCTGTTAGAATTTGAAGTAAAAGCTCCACACGTTTATTTTTCTCTATTTTGTGACCCAACGTTGTGAGTTGTGAAAATAGAGTTTTTAAGGTATTGATATAGTCGGTCACTATCGTAGATTCTGCCATTCGAAGAGTATAGAGTCTTCTTTTCAAGAAGATCTTATTGTACAGTGACTTGGCCTCGTACAATTTAGAGTATCTCATATTTCCTTTATTAGTAATATGAGAATTACAAGTATCGTAATATTTTAGCTCACTTCCCAGAACCCCAATACACTTAATCTTCTCACTTACTAATTTCACAATAGTATTAAACTCTTCAAACTCTTACACATATCCTTTTTCTCTCAAAGAAATATTGTCTTTATTAGTGATATGAGAATTACAAGTATTGTAATATTTTAGCTCACTTCCTAGAACCCCAATACACCTAATCTTTTCGCTTACTAATTTCACAATAGTATTAAACTTCAAACTCTTACACATATCCTTTTTCTCTCAAAGAAATGTTGAAGATAGAGTGCTTTGAGAGGAAAATAAAGCTTTTATTTATAGACTTCATTCCCTCTCCTCATTATATTAAAATAATAATAATAATATATATTTCATTTTATTATTTTTCAAATTCAAAGTTTGAATTTAAAATTCAAACTTTAAAATATGACTTCTAAATCTTTTTCTTCTTCTTTCTTCATTAAAAAAATTGCTTTTTCTAGATTGCATGCTTCTAGATTATGCATGCATGTATTTTATTGACAATATATTATAGCCCATTGTGAACTAAAATCCCGATTCTAGCTAATTAAGGATTTCTTCATGCCTCTTCTGTCCACCAAAAGTTCTTTACAGCTGCATCATTTGATACTATCTCAGTAGAATTTCAAGGTGTGTCCTTCAAGTCCTTGCCCAATCGAACTTTGTCAGAATGTTTCTTCAACCATTTGTTTATTCTCTCTTTTTCCACAATACCACAATTTCTATTTCTGAAGCACATCTCATCCCTAAATCGATAACAAAAGAAAAAAGAGGAGACCACGGAGTGGAGGGACCTCCGTCAAATTTATTTCTGGTGGAATGTTTGATTCAATTCAGCTTAATTTATTGAGCTGATGTAGGACATAGAGATGACAGTTGAAAAGTAACTCAAATCAAAATCATTTTGTTTGAATTTAATATGTTCCTTTCGTTAGTTTCTTATTTGAAACTTCAACTCATAATAATTTGTAGGTCCTTCAAAATTAATATCAATAAAAAAGAAAAAGTGATTGAAAGAAAGAGACAAGATATCGATTCTTAGCTATAAATTTCTTCTAAACATGATCTTTATCTATGCAAATATACATATATGAACAAACAACAAATAGAAAAAGGAGGGCGGAAAGGACAAGCAGCCAGCTACTTCCATACGTCTTAAATTATTTGTTCTAAAATCCATGAAAAGTTTCCTATTGCAGAAGTAAAATGCAACTTGAATTCTTTTTCCAAATAAACTTCATTTCATGCATTAGAGACACCATACCTCTTCAATTTTATGCACTCATCGTTTCTTAGTTATTATGACTCATGAAATTTAACATCAACCGGCCTACACGTACGCTTTTCTTTCCTTTAAGAGAAGCGACAACACAGGAAGCCATTTAAGTCATGGCAAATGAATTTTCGAGCAGCTTCAAGGACCGGATCCCACCAAGTTAATGGTACATATTAACTCTCATCATATTTGGTAAGGCCTCCAGCTTCTCCTTGTGAGAATTAGCTGCTTTATGTTGGTCGCATAATCTTCATGGGTGTGACTATTTGCACTCTAAAAATTGAGAAAGTATATAATAATTCAAAAGTAATTGATACAATAAATTATTACATATGTGACATGTATAGTTGAATTTAATATAACGACTACTTACATGTTGGTTTTCAAAACCAATGAACACATGCTATTGTATCATTTGCTTATTGTATGACTGGCATGATAACTCTGATGTATTCTAAACGTTCTCATAAAAACCACTATAAATACTCCTATTTTAATAAAATAGTATATTACAAAAATGCTCATAATATTAATTACTATTAAGAACAATATATTATAAATTAATATAACATATACTCTAAACACTTACCCATTATTCAATGTATAATCCTCTTGCTTAAACCTTAAAAATTTTCTTTCCAACATCTTAAAATATATTTGATTGAACAAGGAGTAGATCAATATTTTGACTAAAAGATATGTGTGACCCTTTTGATATTTCAAAAAATAGATTAAAAGAACAACGTAAGAATGGCTATGTTTTTGCTTTATGATTTTCAAAAGAAGAATTAAAAGTAACTCTGCACGTGGTCTTTCTTTTTCTTTTTTTAATTAAAATATATTTAGTAGACAAATATATTTTGTCAAACTTAGGGTAGACGACTGATAAACACTAAAAGTGTTGTAGTACATTTGATAAAAATATATCTTAAGAGTATACAAATGATATTTTTCCTTTCTTTTTTTTTTTCACTTGAGATTTTTTTTTATGGTTATGCTTAAAAAATTGGGATGCGAACATAATCTTTAATAAAAATTTAGAAAAGTATTATGCTCGAGGACTTTAAACAATCAGTTTTTTAATTTCTTGAAAATTACTTTTATTTATACTTCAATTTTAAAATGGTAAGGCACCAAAACCACTTGTGCCACCCCTGTCTGTCAGTGATAGAACAATAACAAAACAAAACATGAGGAATTGAAGTATTAAAAATTTATTAAGAATTTAAATGGCAAAGTAATTTCTAAAAGACTACAGTATCATTCTCCCAATTTATTTTTATTGAATTTATGCTATTTTCTTCTCTCTTAATAATTAGAGTTGATCGACTGCCTTTTAGCATTGCTGAGAAGTCAAATAAACTATTAATTTCGATAGTTTTTTTTAAGCATATATCTTCATGTATAATATGATTCAGAAAAGTAAAGCAATCAATGAAGATGTCAACATAATATATAATAAATATGAAAAATAGAGTCAAAGGTTGCTAGCGGTCACATTATTCAGCTTTGCATTTATTCAAGACTGTGAGTAATGCCCAAAAAAATTTGTAAAACTCATTCACTCTGGGACGACCAGTATCATAATTTTCCAGCTTTCTCTACTCAACTGCAAAATTGCAACATAACTCACTATATTATTGTTGGGATTGCAATTTATGAATCTTGGATGAAATTCCTGACAGATGGCCGATGGCAGTGACATGCTCAGAATTAAGATTTTTTTTTTTCCCGAACCCAATGCTTTGAAAGACGATCGTAAATGCATAACCGAGACACCGAGGTGAGGTAACTTTTCCGTAATTTTTTCTTTTAAACAAACTCGGACAGTCATGCAGTCTATCGGCAAGCAGCTTGCAGCGATCGCAGCAGATGGTCGCCATGACAGCAGCCATGGCACTAGAACGGTGCGATGGCCTAGCCATCGCAGCAGATTTGGTGCGATGGCGCCGCCATCGCGCAGTTTCGGTGCGATGGCAGCGACCATCGCATCGCTTCAGTGCGATGGCCGCCATCGCACCGATTGGTGCGATGGCGCCGCCATCGCGACGCTTCGGTGCGACGGCACCGACCGTCGCACCGAAGGTGCCGTCGCACAGATTTTGGCGCGACGGTCGATGCTCGTCGCGACCGAATCGGTGCGACGGCACTGCATTCCGTAATTCCGGATTCGAACTTGGTGCGACGAGCATCCGTCGCGATTTCGTCGCACCAAACCTGGTGCGACGCTACCACTTTCAGATTCTGGAATTTAGTGCGACAGGATGCCTGTCGCAAAGCAGGTTTAGTGCGACGGTCCTAGTTTCAGATTCTGTAATTTGGTGCGACATGCAGACCGTCGCACAAGTTTTGTGCGACGGTTTGCATGTCGCACCAAATTATCGGGTTGTACTTCGGAATTTGGTGCGACGTGTACTGTCGCTTATTTTTATGGCGACACTGTGCTCGCCGCACTGTAATATTTTCTGAAATTTTACGAAAGAATTTTTTTTTTAATTTGTAAATTATATAATTTTAATTTAATAATGTTATATTTGTAACAGAAATATGGCAGATTCTACGTATGTACCTGGCATGATGCAGATACCTTATGCCGCTCATTTTCCTCGACGACATAAGTATGTGTAAGTTAGATATAGTCGTAAAAGCTATTGAGGGTAAGTTAACAAAACGACAGCTGCAATTATTCAAAAGGATATATTTGGCCATTTCTTAGAGTGTCGAAGCTTTCCATTCAAGTGGTGTGATTATGCATAATTTGTTGCTAAGACAAGTGGCCGAGAATGAGACAGATCGACTGTGGTTTGAAATTGGTGAGCATTTGATACGCTTATCAATTGGAGAGTGGTGTTTAGTTACTGGACTTTGTTAGGGTGAAGACAAGTGTACCAAAATGATAAAAAAGAATCATAGGTCGCTTAATACGTATTTTGATGGTCCGTTTCGCAATTTAAATCTCTGCGAGTTCGACGTAAAGGTTTGGTAACTTAGACTTCGACGCTATGGACGACATTGATGCGAAGAAAATTGCACTCTTTTATTTTGCGATGACGAGTTCTAAATGGAAGAAAAGTTCATAGTCGATAAACTTTTCATCGCTTAACGAGGTGGATGACATTGATCACTTTCGAAACCGTCCATGGGGTCGCTTTGTCATGGGAAACGATATACTGACAGCCTTGACAATGCATTGTATGGTAAAATGGAGAAATTTAAGAAGACTCGCTTGAAAAGCCAAATCATAATATTGAAAAGTACAATGTTTACTAGCTTTACATCCGGAGTTCGAGTACGTTAAAATCGCATCTACATTAAAATTATATTCTTCGATAATTGGTTGTTAATAGTAAATATTTAATACTTTTTAATATTGTCATTTTACAAATACTCTACATGTGCAAGTTTTTTTTCTATGTCAACTAATCCCTCATTCACACCACCACCCAAAACATGAAATCGATGTGGAGACACGGACGGACCATCATCATTTCGACCCGAGATCTCCTCTCGACGACAATTTCATCTCGCCCAAGTTGTTAGCCGAGTACTCATCGATTCACCCACAAGTTTTCTATCATAAAACCATCATCGCATTGTTTTCCTAAAATGATCAATAAGATGTGTAATCGGAAATTTTCGCGTTCCCTCATAAAAGAGTTCACGCTTCCGCGATGTTCGTGGTAAGAATACTATATCTCCCGCCTTCAAACTCGGACCTTGCCCAATTACATATCCCCACATTATTCTCCAAGTAATCACCGCACTAGAATGGAGCATCCACAGAGCCTCAAGTTGTTTTCTAAATTCTTCGTGCCCATATGCTTTTGCGGCTTTTATAAAGATCGGCTCGAAATCATCCCAAACAACTCGGACATCTTGAATTTTGCTTTGATATTACCTTTCACATGGTAAAACAAATGCCATGAGCAAAGATAACTGAATACTTTAAAACGGCTCTCTCGATGGAAGTGCATCGATCGGAGATAAATACTAAGTCCGGCATATCACCAATCACTCCATGTAACTTCATCATAAACCATTCCCAAGCATCATTATTCTCTCGAATCCAAAACTCCAATGGCTAATCTGATACAATTGATTGTTTCCATCTAAGCAGTGTTGCAACAAACATACTTCCCCGATATAGACCCTTTAGATGAGTACCATCTACCGCAATCACCGGTCTAATAAACTGCTTAAAACCCTCGATGGAAGATCCAAGAGCTACAAAGTAGTATAAGAAATTACCATCTCGCATCTTGTTCAAGGTGAGTAACTCGCATCTTCATTTGCGGCCTTCAAAACATGAGAATATTTGGGTAGTAAGTTATACGACTCGCAGGATTCCTCTAATAATTTCTAGACCAACTTCTCCGGCCCGATATGCTTGTCGATATGTTAAATGGACACCATATTCCTCGCTGCATGTCTACTCCGATATCATTCGGTGTGTATATCCTTTTTCTTGAATATATTTTTCAGCAATAATATGACCAACAACCCCGCTCTTTACTTGGTGACTACCGTCCAATAATACTTCATTATGACATGTATGTACATTATCAATTCTCCGAACTACCCAATAAACATTTTCCTCGCTCAAGGTCTCGTTGCTCGAATACGCCATTTACATGATTCCAAGAACAATGGCCTCAAAACGCGTAGTCATGGACCTTGCAATCTTAAAATCAAACTTATTCCAAGGGCAAATTTATGCAGCTCAATATTAACTCATTCTTCTTGAGAACAACTTACCCACACTAATATCATCCCAATTACAACTTCTAATAAAATCTGGAGCAATCAAGTTTGATGGCATAACCGAGCAAGACTTATAAGAGGGTCAACAACTCGTCATCATCGAACGGTCCATCGGAGCAAGAGATCGATCGTTCCCACTATTAGCAGCAATATCATCCTCACGCTCGCTCTCATTGTTGAAGGAATATCAATAAGATCAACACCCCTATCATTAACACGAACATCATCAATAAGTGTCATTATTGTCGTGACCTGAGAGTAATATTGCTGCAACGATGTTGTCCTTGTAATACCTCTTCTTCAACATCCGGGACGTAGACTCGATTCTACAAGTGCCTCAACATCTTCAACATCTTGGTTGGAACTCTAGGAGATGTAGTAACAAATATAGGAATACATCCAATGTTGGCCACATCGTAGGCTAAATGTAATACAACCTTCACCATTTCATCATTACATATGTCCATGGGTAGTGAACATGCATGATAGGTTGTGTTATTAGACTTCAATGTTGTCTTCAATGTGATATTATATTCACTAGGATTTATCTCAGAAATCTCGTGATATTCTTGATAAAAACCGAACAAACAAACAATCTTTTCCAACCAAAATGTCAGTATTCTTAGCATTCACATAATCCATCCGACCATCTGCCAATGTCTCCCACCAACCATTATAACAGAGTTCAAGTACAACTAAGTCCATTAATCCTGACATGATTAAAGAAAATAATTTTATTATACTGTTAAAATATAATTACTAAAAAATAAAAAATAAAATATATTAAAAGTGAGACACCACATGTCGCACTGGACTTGCATGCGACAGAAGCCTGTCGCACTGCACTAGGTGAGACAGAAGCCTGTCGCACCAGCTAGGTGAGACAGTCGCCTGCCTCACCAATCCAGTGAGACAGTCGCTGTCTCACTAGCTCAGTGAGACAGTCGCCGTCTCACCAATCCAGTGAGACAGTCGCCTGTCTCACCAAGCTCAGTGAGACAGTCGCCTGCCTCACCATTCCAGTGAGACAGTCGTCTCAACCGAGTGAGACAGGTGCCTGCCTCACCAGCCTTAGTGAGATAGGTCGCCTGCCTCACCGTGTTTGGTGAGGCAGCACTGCCTCCGCCATCAACTCGCCGACAATCCCAAAATATAAACCCTAGCTCGCAAACGATGCACATAAATTCATAACACTTATATAAATATTTAATACAATTATATTACCTTACACGTAAGAAGCTCCGATCTTCGTAATCGGTGTTTAGTTTGCAAGAACGGTGAGGAACCAGGTTGGTCGTAAGGTCATATGTAAACGAAGTTTGAAGTTTTAAATTTATAGTTATGTAATAAAATTTAAATATGGAGGGTAATTAAGGAAATGTAAGTTTTGATTGGCTATTTATGATAATGATGCTCGATTTCTATCGCTTTCCGCCTGAAGTAGGGAACAATAAAACGGAGGTCTAATTTGAACAGAGAGTAAAATAAAACTGAAAACGGCGTTAGAAGGAGATTCCGACAATCGCACTCTGATGCTCTTGTTGAACTTCCTGATATGCGGGTATCAAGTGGAGGTGCTGGGTGGTTGTTAGTGATCGCAAAGAGTAATGTGCGTTGCACTTAACTGATGCAATTGGCCGTGTTTGACTCCTTCTAGTACTGGTAGTCCATATTTCCCGAGATAATTCAGCTCCTTGAGCTTGTCTGTTTCATTTCCTAGAGGAAGGTCCTTTTCTAATTTGTTTGGAGATTGTTTGGATAAATTTCCTATCAGCATGCATGTATTCGTATGAATAAACGTTCTTCAAGATTTTACATGGAAGTTGTGAGTCCGTTATATTAAAGCTCCCCTAACCTGCAAATTACAAAATATATCATAAAAGTTAAAGATGACTGACATGATCACACTTTGAGCATCTAAAGCATTAATCAGGAACTAGTAGACCTCGAACCGAGTAGAAAATTTTAATTAGCATTATGTACATATCTCACGAAACTAAATCAACTATTGCATGTTGTAAAATTTATTCATACATCTCACTTGTTTTGTTATAAACTTAGCAGTGCCCATTTCTACAACATGATACTTATAATTAAGTCGCGAAGTCTCTGAAGATCCTTTATATATATAAAATCAGATCGTTACTTGCCATTCTTATATAGCCAAAATACTCATATCCGTTAATGAGATTATCTCACATTGGTTCGAGAAGAAATTACAGGCTAAGTATAAAAGTTTGAAGCAACATTTAACTCATGAGTTAGCTAACTTTTAAATATGAATGAGACTCATGGACTCTTAATGATGGTATCAAGGTTAACTCATTCATAAATAAGCTTACATTATTTTTTTACCTAATAATAATTAGGCAAAAAAAAAAAAAAAACTGGTTAACTCGTGCATTCAAAGATTTGTCTTTACTTCATAGACAAATTTACATTAATCTTCTAAACACACACCAAACCAAAAAACAACACTCAGTAATGTTTAATGATGTAAATGTAAACATAATTCTTTAAATTATGTAGGATCTTCTTCCAATATTAATTTTTCAACGAGAACACATCTTTATTTCCACATCCATCTAAAAGTAAATCCTATATGTGATGTATCTTTTGTATAGGCATACATATGTAGCTTCACATTGAGCATAAGGCTTCAAAATGGAGTGTAAATTTGCAACTGGTTCAAGATATGCTCAAAGTTGTCAGTAGGCTTCTCAATTCGATGATTATGAATCCCTTCGTAAGTAGTCACTACAATGCCTTCATCCTTTGTTAGACGTTGAACTTGCTTCTTTACATTGCACCCTTCATGTGTACAACGGTAGTAGCTTCTGCATAACAAATTTAACAATCGTGTAATGGGTTTCATTACTCTCACTGAAAACTACCATTAACTGATCATGATATAATTAAATGATCTGTATTGTATGTACGTAGTAAAGAATTTATAATTATAACAGCTATAAATGCTTAATATAATTCTCGGCCGGCGCCTAATTCTCCACCTCAATTTCTAGATGCATCAAAATGCAAATGGAGAGTGGAGCAGTTTACTGGAAAGATAGTCGTATGTGTCATACTAAATCTACCTATCTGAATGTGGATATCAAATAGATTAGGTTGCATGGAAATAGTTGTGAGATCTGTATTGATAAATTCAGTTGATTCAGCTTTGATTTTTGGATATATAAATCAAATATCTGTGGCTTCTCTATATGTATATGTGCTTGTGTGTGTATTATTGTTGCTGTGTCATAGAAACCCAAGATCTAATTAGCAGATTTTCCTTTTTGGACATCTAAGAAAGTTAATGTATTAATTTGAATACATCTTTTACTTTGGTCTTTAGAGTACATTTTGAGAAAACCTAATATGCCCTAATCAGTTGTACAAAAATGAAAAAGTGAGTTGAAAATGTGATCTGGAACTCTTGCCTGTCTAAGTTCTTCTATTCCAAAACGATTCATACGGAAAGGAAGTTCGGGGAGAGCGAGAAATCTAGATCTAAACTAAAACTGATTAAAAACCTAATACCCATACATATGTGGCAACCAAGCAAGGGCATCCAGAGCTAACCCTAATCCGAAAAGAACAATTGCACTAAGCTAAATTGATTTCCCCACAACCAAGATAACTTGATTTCTTTACCAAGTGAGATCTCACTCTTTGGAGAAGCCTTAAAGCAATTATAAGGCTAAGATGTTCTTGAATATATTATACTATGCATGAAGGTAATAACATCAAGAACCAACTGAAAATCTAGGAAATCAAGAAGTTGTTAATCAATTAAACTAATTATGTACCTGGGGAATTTGTTGTTCTTAACAGCTTTCTGACCATATTTCCTCCATCGATAGCCGTCATCGAGTATATCAACTTGGCTTCTTGTTTGGAAAGCAAATCTTGACTTCTTAATCTTTTTCTTTCCCATCATTTTGCTTGATTTTCCCTCATTTTCAGACCCATGAAAAGCTCCATTATGAGACTCGTTTTTAACAGTATCTATTTTTGGTCCGAAATTTTGTTTCATCACCCCTAAGAACCCACCTGATGACGAGCTATGATCCCCATGACTAAAAAGATGGTCACTAGAATTTGCTATATAATTTGTTGTCATAGGATAAACCGATTTCCCTGTAGATGAACAAGGGAAAAACGTTTGGTAGTTTTCCATGCAATCTATCAACCCAGCACTTAATTACAAGAACAGAAAAAGAAAGGAAGAAGAAGAATTTTTGTTTCTAAAAAGGTTGAAGATTAGCTGAATTAGAGGCTGCAGCTTGGGAGGAAGCCTCGTTCATCTATATATAGAAGAAAGTAAGCATTGAATTAAAGGTGTCGTAGACGGCAAGAACATTTTCCACGGGGAAGAAAATAGATTGTTTGGAATTTTAATTAGATAAAAAAATTAAAAGTGGAAAAATGGAGGCGGCTTCATCATTAGAAGCAATTCCTTTAGCAGGTTCATTAAATTAGCCGAATATATAAAATAGATACGACTGCAGCATTAAAGTATTATGGAATTATTTGCTTGCTGTAGGAGAAAGTTGTGGCACGAAATTCGCTTAGTTAATTTGCAAAATGTGGGTAACGCCGGTTGTCTACATCACACGTGTGTACTTTTTTGTGGAAGTTTTTCCTTTTTTTTTTTTCATAAATACTTTTATGTGGAAGTTGAATCATAAAGTTTGAAAAATCTTGGGTGCTTGCCCTGGAATTTTTATCACATGCGTACGTCCCAATCAATCAATACTAAAATAAAAAGAATAAATATATGACCATAGTTGATCACATGGGCGACTTCGCTATCCTTATGAAGACCGACGGCGCATGTACCGAGCTCTCGTTGGATAAATTATTGGACCCATACATAGCCGAGCTCTGCATAAATTGGTGATCAAAACTCAATATATGACGATAATCTAGCAAAGATAGACGAGACTTTCCGTTGTGATGTATTATTTTCTTAAAATACATCCATCCATTGACTATTGAGTTGAAGAGGTGAAAATTTTGGAAGGGAAAATTTTGGATTACCACAGCTATGAATTGATTGTTTTAAAATTATTTTTTGTTTTTAAAATGTATTTGATATTTTTAAAAATTTTATTTTTCATTTTTTGAATTCAGAAGATACTAAATATATGTTCGATAGTTCTTTTTAAAAATATTTTTGAAAATAAAAATTCATTCTACAATTTTAACAAAAGAAATAATAAAACATCTTTTTCTTATTTTCCTTGTTTCCCAGTACAGTATTAAGTTCCAAAATGAATTATTTTCTTCCACAATCTCTCAAAATAATAATAATATCAACAACAACAACATTATTATTATTATTATACCCAAAAATAAATTTCTATCACAATAATCTTCTTTTTTATATACATGATAATATTTATGTTTTTTATATATTAATTAAATAAAATATGTAGAGTTTATCATTTTTCTTTAAACAAAAAAAATTAACAATATCACCTAATTTGTTGTTAAATTTAAAATAATCAAACTAATTAGATAATAAAAATGATTATACATTAATTAAAATTAAGTTTATGGAAATTATTTCAATAATAATTCTTTAAAATATTCCTACTGAATGTGTTTTACTTTTTTCTCATTTTCAATATTATTTTTTAAAATGATACCTAACACATTTTTAAAATTTAAAAATAAATTTGAAAATAGTATTTTCATTCTCATTTTTATTTCATGAAAACAACAATTGGAAAACAATATCGAAGGGGCTAAGTTGCCCTAATTTTTGTTCGAAAGATAAAGAAAAAATGTGGGTGAGTTGATTAATTTTTTTCGTTTTTTTAACAAAAATAAAGATAAATTGAGACTTTTCAAAAATAAATGGGTGATTTAAAGATATTCAATTCATGTGGAATAATTCGAAATTAAACCTAGAATCATGAAGAAAACATACATTTCTCTTGGTTTTTCATTATTTTTGGTATTTTTATTTTTCTGCAATTTTTAATTGACTTTTGATTTAACAAATATGAATTTGCGTTGATTTTCCAAAATCAGTTGTGTATGAACATAGTCGCATAGCGATATTACATAAGTTTTGTTTTTAATAAGTATTTAATTGATTACTCAGATATTATGGATATGTCTGCCAGTCCTTATTTCTCAGTTTCCTTCCCGGAAGTAGCATCGATCAATATTTCTCCTCATGGTGCATGAATTTCGCCACTTTCTTTTTCTCTTAGTGGTTGCAAAATCAAAAATGGAATGAGCGCATTCATACTCGCGCGTACAATGACTTTACCAAACAAGGCCCCTTATTGTCAACAACTATTCTTCACTTTCTTCTTTCTTTGGCCAAGATAGTGATGGCAAGATAACAACACAAGGGAAAGTTAGTGTACACCTATTGTCAGTCACAACGATCTCTACTTAGTTTCTATCAAATTTTTAATATCATACATCATGTTACACACATAAGTACGTGGTTTGCAATGAAAAAGTTGAAACCGTAACTCATATTAGAGTTTATTTAGAATTGAAGTGCGGTAGTTTTTAAGGTATAGTTGGTATGAAAAAAAATTATAATTATAAAATAAAAGATAATACTATATAGTAAATATAATTTTTAAATAATAATTTTGATATATTATTAAATATATAATAAATTTTTTATTATACAAATAAAAAATTATATTAAATAACTTTAAATTACAATAACTAGTATTTATTAAATATTTTAATACTATAATTTTTAAACTACAATTTCTCAATCTCAATAAATCAAAGAATTACAAATTTATGTCAGAATAATATTTTTTATTATATATGTTACGTGGTAATATCACTCTTAATGTAAAGTGCGGACTTAAAGTTTTATATTGCTATACATTAAATTCTATGGAATTACATACATGTATACAGATATAAAATATTAAAAACATATAATACTCGACAAAATATGGAGAAAAGCATGATACATTAAAATTTCTGTACAGTTCTAATGTTGGGACCAATGGTCTTGCTACATTACAGAAATTGTACGTAACAAAAACGAAAGTGACGAGTGAATGAATTAGACGCTGCCACATGTAGAGATGAGTGACAAATTGACCGTAATTATCCGGTTTAAATAAAACCAAATGCTCGGGTAAGGATTAATTTCATATTTACCCCACTATTATTATTAATCATCAGCGCACGCCGAACTAATGGGTGTATATTGATATTTGTCAAAATATTTAGATATAAATGGAAATAAACCCATCTAAATGTCAAATACCGGTTGCTCACAATTGATTTTAATTGTTGCCTTTAATTCCAGCCATCCAATTTCAGTCTTTAGATCTAACAAATCAAAATGCATGGCTGTTAGCTGCAGATCAATGTAACTTAATTGCAGCCACCAATTAATTTTATTACTGTAAGAATGTTATAATTTAACAGAACAGTATCGCCATTTTGGATTAGAATCATGCGGCCCGTATCAAGTAGCTACAAAAATTATTATTTTAACTTAATTATTTTTAATGTAAGTAACATAAAAATAAAATATGAGTTGTATTGATAATTAATTAATAGAGTATATCAACTTCAAATTACGAAAAAATAGCACATAAAATTATCTATTATTAGTAATATGCAAAGTAATCTTTAAAAGTCTAAAAAATAAATCATTATCTCAAATAACTTAAAAAAATATATTATTTCATCTTAATTTTTTTAATATAAATTATAATTATTACTATGTGAAGGCTATTCCGTTAAGGTAAAATTTAAAAAAATTATAATTTATTATAATGTAGAGTTTATTATTATTTATAATTGACTGAAATTAAGACCATAATTTTTTATTTTTATATGAAAATTATTCTTATATAAAATATTACTACAAAAAAAATTTATTGTATGATCTCATACAAAGATAACATATTAACAGGTGTCAAGTCGGACATAATTAGACTCCGCGAAAATTTGAAAAAAAAAAAATCGAAACAAATCGAGAATATTTTACGAAGAGAATATGCTACCAAATCGAGCAGTTGAATTTTCAATATGCAAACCAAATCTATTAACCAGAATTTTAAAACAAATGAAAGTCAATTTAGTTTGGATCCATAGGTCACATATTAAATAGTTCTAAATTCTAATCTGACAAAAAGTATATAACATTAATATTTGGCCTGAAATTTCGTCTTTCTTTCAAAACTATCAAAATTAATTTTTTCGTTAAAATGAAACTAAAATTGGCAGATGGTCTATCTCCTGCCAGCTGTCTTCGGACAATGGCTCGTCGCTTAGATTGGAAGACAGGCCATCGCCACAAAAAAAAAAAAAAAAAAATCGTTATATTCAATTTAATAAAATTCCGGACCAAATATCAATTTTCAAAAAAATAAATAAATAACTTCAGATTGCTGTCATTTTGAAACCAAATTTGTAATTAAAAAAACTTTAAAAATAGGCAAAATTATGGAAATGTAGGTCTAACTAATGAAATTTGACAGCATATATGCGGTAAGTCCGTAATATATGAAGTTTTCCATAATATTGGCACGCAGATTTTATTCGAGCCTTCGAGCAACACTACCACAATATTAAAGGCGGTACTTCCAACGTGGATTGGTTTTAGTATTAGGCGACTTAGATGGTTGCTTGATGTTACGGGCCGCATGATTCCAGCCCAAAATAACAACACCCATCCCGTGACATTAAGCTTTCATATTTAGAAAGATTTTAATTTTTAGATATCTATTTATTAATTAGTATGATCAATATTTTTTTAATATTCAAAAATAAATTTAAGTTATGTATATATTATAGAAAAACCTAAATTTTAGGCTTTAACCTATTATTTCTTTCATTCATAATTATCTTACTTGATATTCTTGATATATTTAATGGTATAATACAATTATTTCCCAAAAAAAAAAAAGAATTCAACACTTTCCTTTTCCAAGGATAACTCTTATTAAAATTATTAACTGTAATGACTATTTGGAACGTTACTTAATATTTTTTTTCTAGTATTTCCCAAAAAAAAAAATCAATGCTTTCCCTATCAAAAAATAATTCCCTTTCCAAAAATAACTCTTATTAAAGTTGTTGCCTGTAATAATTATTTAGAACGTTAATTCATTATTTTTCCTACTATTTCCAAAAAAAAAATAAATCAATGCTTTCCCTTTTCAAAAATAATTCTCATTAACATTTGATTTGGAAGCTAACTTTTAGTATTCTATCAGCATATATTTAAAAGCTCATTATCTATGAATGGATACAGATTGCATTAACGATATTTTCAGCAAAACAATTTTCTTCCTCTCTTCTCTTTCTCTATAAATCGGACATTCATTGCCATCATCATATTCATTTAGTCAATTCCAGGTGCTATCATTCCATTTTTTTTCTTTTTAATTATTATTTTTCTTATCATTTTTTAATTTAATTTATTTTTTGTATTGATTTATGGCTTGAATAATGTAGAAAGAAGAAATTGGGTTTTGTTTATTTGTTTGTTTTTAAAGATTTGAAAAATATGTCAACTAGAAAATATGCATCAGGATATGAAAAGCTACAAAAAAGGAGGAGAATAGAAAAGTTAGTTCAATTTAAAAAAGGGGCTCTTGATAAATTTGTCATAACTAGTAAAAAAGATATAAATTTAAGTGAAGAATTAGTTATTGAACAATCAACTTCAAATGAATTAAACAATGATGAAACAGTGAATGAAATAAACAAAATTGAAGATAATCACAATGAAAATCACGACAAAGCTGATGTAGGAAATTTATTTGCTCTAAAAAATATTTATGATCCAAAAAGATGAGAAAATGTTGATATAAAATTAGGAGATCATTTAGTTGAAAAAGACCCAATTAGAGAGAATGAAATAACTTTCCCAAAAGATAAAAATTCTTATAACTTTCCCAAAAGATAAAAATTCTAGGCATTTCTCTACTGCATTTTATGTTAAAATATTACCCAATGGAGAAAAACATAATATAATATGGTTAATATATTCAAAAGATTTTTACAAAGTATATTTTTTTGTTGCAAATTATTCAATATACATTGTAGCAAAAATCAACTTAATGATGAAGGAACAAGAGATCGGAAAAATCTTTGGTCTAAACTTAAAAGTCATGAAACAACCAATGAACATATAACTAATATGAATGCATTGGGTTGATTTAGAAGTAAGACTATCGAAAGGAAAACCAATTGACAACGATGTTCAAGAAAGAATTTACAAAGAAAAATAACATTGGAAAAAAGTACTAATAAGAATTATTGTTATTGTAAAGAATCTTGCTAAAAATAATTTAGCATTTCGTGGGAAAAATGAGAAGATCTATGAAGAGAGAAATGAAAATTTTTTTAAGTCCAATTGAAATGATTGCAAAATTTGATATAAAAATACAAGAACATATTGGATGTATTAAAACTGGAGAAATTAATGATCATTATCTTGGACATAACATACAAAATGAACTGATATCAATGCTAGCACTTGAAATTACAAAAAAAAAATAAAAATCAATTGTTAACAAAGTTAAGAAAGCAAAGTATTTTTAGTTATACATGATTGTACTCCAGATGTAAGCCATCAAGAATGAATGTCTCTTATATTAAGATGTGTATAGATATTTCAACAAGTCCAATAATGGTAGAAGAATGTTTTTAAGGATTTTTACAAGTTGACAATACCATCGGAAAGTTTCTTTTTAATGAACATATGGATGTAATTAAAACTCTTAAACTTGATATTAATGACATAAGAGGACAAGAATATGATAATGAATATAATATGAAAGGAAAAAAAATCAAGATGTAAAAAAAAGATTATTAGAAATAAATCATAGAGCATTCTATACACCATGTGGTTGTCATAGTCTTAACTTAGTACTTTGTGATGTGGCTAATTCTTGTCCTAAAGCTATATCAATTTTTTAGAGTTGTTCAACGTGTTTATTCACCGTTTTTTTCTTTACCTAAGAGATGAAAAATTTTATAGGATAATATACCTAATTTAACTATTAAATCATTGTCACAAACACATTGGGAGAGTCGTATAGAAAGTGTTAATGCAATAAAATTCAAGCTCCCCAAATTAGAGATGCTTTACTTGAATTAGCAGAAGTTAGGGAAGATCCTAAAATAAAAAGTGAAGCTAAATGTTTAGCTACATATGAATTGGAAAACTTTGAATTTTTTTAGATATGACTATTTGGTATGATATATTATTTACTGTGAACACGGTTAGTAAAAGCTTACAAAAGGAAGATATGCATATTGATGTTGCTATAAATTAACTTAAAGGTCTTACATCTTTTTTTGAAAATTATAGAGAAAATGGTTTTGTGACTGCTATGATTTCAGCCAAAGAGATTGCAAATGAAATGGAAATACAACCAAAATTTCATGAAAAACATGTAATAGATCAAATAGTGAGAAAAATAGTGAAATGAAAATTAGGTCTTCTGAAGATTCTTTTAGAATAGATTACTTTGTATATATAGTAGATCAAGCTATTTCTTCAATCACTAATAGATTTGAGTAGTTTCGATTTTATGAAAATATTTTTGGATTTGTATTTAATTTTGAAAACTTAAAGTCATTAGATGATAAAAATTTAAAAACTTGTTGTATTAATCTTGAAAATTTCTTGAAATATGATTTGTTTTCTGAGATTAATGGATTAGATTTGTTTTCAGAGTTAAAAGTCTTAAAAGAAGTTTTACATAGAAAAAATACATCACTTGATATACCTAATTGTATTAAAAAAATAGATTCTTTTCCAAATGCATTTGTTGCTTATAGAATATTATTGACAATATCAATAACTTGCTTTTGCTTAGAGAAGTTTTTCTAAATTAAAGCTAATAAAATCTTATTTAAGAACAATAATGTCATAAGAAAGATTAAATGAATTAGCTATATTAGTTATTAAAAAAGATTTGTTAGCTAAATTAGAATATAAGATTTTGATTAACAATTTTGCATCTTAAGAACCAAGAAGGATAAAATTTAATTGATTAGTAATTTGCATCAGTGATGGCTTGTAACATGATCATAACAAGTAGGAACAATGATTTAAAGTTCACGAATAAAAGAGAATGTGGTTGTGGTTGATGAAGGTCTAAAGTATCTTAAGTTGGCGAAATTTATGGAAGATAAAGTTAGTTAATATTCTTATAAAATATATATATATTGTGATCTTGTTGATAATTTTTGTAATTTAAGATATTATTTAATATAGTTGAAGTTTGAGATATTTGATGTTTCTATAAGAGATTTTTTAGCTATTTGATGTTTCCATGAAAGTCGATATTTTTACATTAGAAGGCCTAAAATAAAATCTTCCCGAAGGCCCCAATTGGTTAGAGTCGGCCCTGAAAACAAGAACCAAAAATAAAATATAAAAAAATTAACTTAAAACTTAAGATAAAAAATTTATAAGTAGTATATAATATAGTTTTTATACTTTTTTTTAGAATAATCATAATAAGTTATACCGAGTTATTACATGAATAACTTGCAACTCATTCAATTTATGCAAAAATTAATAACATGAATGAGACCAATACTTTGTAAATAAATGGGTTATAAGTTATTCAAACATGAACTTAGCAAAAGCCATAATAAAATATATTAACGCAATTAGAAGTTTATCCAAAATTCTTGACTCTTAGATCGCTTACTCCCTTAGATTAGTTTTATAATGACATAATTCAGGTGTCAAGGTCCATAAACCCTCATCATCTACATGAGAAGACTTAAATTTCTATCTCATGGTGGAAATTAATAATGAAAGTAACGGGTCCAGCTGCGTTGTCATCTCCAACGTAGAGCAGCTGGCAGAACCGTCGGATGCTCTACGTTGGAGATGCTCCAATGTAGCTGCTGCCTTCATATTATATTATGTAACAAATCATATCAAGATTGTTATTAGCTTCAAGTAGAGCCGTAGAATTTTACCTTTTTTAACATTGATCTTTGACCTAGAAAAAGTACATTTGACTACGGTAGCAAGCTAGCCATTTTTTTTTTTCAGAAAAATAAATTGCATAAATAATGTTGAGAGAGCTATCAGAAGTAGAGGAGTTTACCCGTTATGGTCACATATACTTGAGCTGTCATGTCCCCTACGTTGCAGTCAAAGCAGTGGTTTTACAATTTCTTTTTTCAGTTATAAATATCAATAGATTGTAATTATAATAATTTTTAGAAGAATACTCGGTGAGAGCGAGACACCTGACCTCGGCCGATATGATTAAAATGAGGATTTGAATATCAATAATATTTGGCATATAAAGTTGGGATACAAAGTTGATGTATAAATATATATATATATATATGAAACATGGTGTGATATTATTTTATTAGCTCACATGATAATTAATTTTTGAATTTTTACTTGCTCATCCAAATGATGAATTTATATTAGTGTTACTAAGTTTAATACAAATTCGTAAGTGTATCAGTACTCTTTGAATATATTAGATAAATCAGGCCGATTGATTGATAGGATCTGGTTACTCTTGTTATTCTTTCAAATGCAAAAGTTTTGTTGAAAGATTTTATTAAATTACGTTTGATGTAATTTACGTCAACATAAAATTTATTTATTTTTTATTTAACTCAATTATTACTTGTAAAATAACTAAAAAGTGATGAAAAATTATTTTTATTCAATTCTAAGTTAACTAACCAGTTGCCACTGTGGGATTCCTCCTGAGGACAAACGCAAAAGCTTGCTCGGAACTTTCAACGTACTTTGAAAAATGCGTTCAAGACTGGCATGCCAATGAAAGAAATAAATAATATTTTTTAGCAGGACAAATTCTAAAACACCCCATTTATTTGGCTACCTGGAGAAATTTTCAGGAAAATTCCCGAGAAAGGTAGAAATAATAAATAATTATTTTATTTTAGTTGGCAATAGTTATCGGGCATGCCTTGCCTTTCTCAAACATCGTTTTATATTGCCAAAAATATCATAATAATTACATTAGAGCAAAGAAAATTGTGGTTGTGCTTGAAGTATCTATTTCAATTTTTTAACAAATTCAGTGGATACGCTCCACCGTGGAGCCAATAAATCTGAACCTGTGAACCATAGGATTAAAGGCATGAACTGGCGGTTAAGATTAGAAATAATAGAAGGGAATCTGAATCACAGGATTGGACATAACAAATGAACGGTCAAGAATAAATAGACAAAAGAAGAAATCATTTAAATTTTGTCATGTGGCAGTACAATTACTCGATCTAACTGTTTTGTTTACGGTTAAAAGATGTTGGATACAATACTATACGATTTTTGTAGTTATGATAACAACATAAAGGTGCACTTATTTTCAAAGTAACAAAACATCAGTAACGAACGAGCTAGCAACAATATAATTCACAAATTCACATTCACACAGCATAATTTCCTTTTTTATCCTTCTACATCAAGCAGACAATGACTTCAGCAGAAGCTACAGTGTATGCCATAAACTGCATAACCAAACGGCAGCTCGAAGGAATTTGAGAAATGCACAAAGTGTAAGCCGGGAATGAACAGTCGTTTCCAAACGTAGAGTCTTCTTTAAATTTTGTTCCATCTATATAATCCGAAGTGGTAAAAATACATTAGTAAGTGCTGCCTACTATTTGAAGTAAAGTTTGCTGAAGTCTTCTATCAATTTTCCATGAAAGTGTTAGGCATGAAATATGTGCAATGGTAAAAGAAATTATTTGTACCTAAGAGTTTATTTTCTGTTTATTGTTTGATGGTTTTTTCTTAACCAATTTGCTTATTAATGATGTTGATGGTATAGGCTGCATTGTAATGTAGTTACGGTTGGAAAATATTACACATAGGTATTAAACAAAGGCACTTTTTCTTCTTTTTCACTTTACAGTAACCAAACAAATATTAGCATATGCAAGGAGTTATTCTAGGAAGCTACTAAAGACTATATACTTATGGTGTGATTACTTTTTGGATGGGAGAATCATAATATAGAATTAGAATCATTGATGATGTTTATTTCACAAAAATAGAGGCAGGAATCGAAATTAGAATAGTAGGGTACACTTGAATTTGGGAATAAGGGATGAGATTGATTTCTCAAAGGGTTGGGAAATCAATCTCTGATTTTCAAGATTACCATTTTATCCCCTGACAAAATAAAAAATTTTTATTTCGTCCTCAGTTTTAATTATTTAATAATAATAATTAATTAATTAATTAATTTATATAATAATAATCATTTTCAAATACTAACATATTATAACAATAGTTAATAATAATAATAATTTTTTAATAGATAATCACAATAATTAATATATTGTTATAGTTAAATTAATTAATAGATTATTATAATTAATTAATTAATATACTATTATAATAATTATTAAAATAATATTTTATTGATTATAATATATTAATAATAATTATTATTATTATTAATTAATATATTATTAACAATAATTGTTATTAATAATAGTTTTGAATAAATATGAGAATAATTCATTAAGAAATTTTCAGTAATTTTTTATAATTAAACTCATTCTAATTTCAATTTTAAGACAAAGTAAACACATTAATGGTAATATAACTCATTCCGATTCTCATTCTTATAATTCAAGTAAATTTGAATAATTTATTATAATTTATTATAATTCTCATTTTACATTCTCAACATAACTCATTCCTATTTTTGCTCATTTTAATTCTAATTTAGTAAATGCACTATAAGATAGGCTATGATTGAAGCTGATCCATGATATGTGGCGTAGATACTATAATCCGGAGAAACACTACATTCTATACTAAAATGACAAGTCCCGCCAATACTCTCCCTTAAGTCGGTGCGTAGATGTCTCGAATGCCTAACTTATTGATGTTGAGTGAGTTGCAAAATTTTTACTGGAAACAACATCTGTCAGTATATCAATTTGCTAGTTGATGTTCAGATTTAACAATTGGGAACTGAACCATCCTGGCCTAGACTACAAAAAAAGTGGTTTATGTGACTGCTATTTTGAGGTTACATATGACCTTTTGTGACAGCTTTGTGACAGGAAAGAGGGGTTACATATGGGAGCATTGCAAATGTTTTGTAGCTTAATTTTTAGGTTAAAGCATATTTTGTGATGACAAGTGCGGTCACAAAAGCTAGTAACGAATAATCACCTATATAAGGTTGCATGAAGTAATATAAGTTGAATCCTTAATATAATAATCTTTGTGACAGGTAAAAGCAGTCACAAATCGGAAGTGCTTAATTTTTCCATAATTTTGTGATACTTGTCAATTAGAACAAAAATTCAACCCATTACAATATTGAAACTTTAAAATTAATTGTTATGATACCATCTATAAAAATTCAAATTACATACTGAAAATGATATGTTGACATCAACCCACAAGTCTCCAATTCAAAAATTAAACATATAAACAAATCCAAATAGAAGCCTATGATACAAGGCTCCGTCTACCATAACCCTTGGGCACGTACCCCCTGTATTTGTTGTGTAGTGAAGCTGTTGTTGGATGAAAATGAGCAAGATCGTGCAGGTGTGAAGTGGCCACATGGCAGTTGAAGGAAGCTGAGATTGCATGTCATTAGGCAGGAACTGCTAACAGTGCTAAAATTTCGTCCAAGGAAACAAGAACATGTTGGTGGATATAACGAGATGTTGTATAAATTTTTATTGAATAAGCAAGTACACAAATCTGTTATAGTATAAATTAATGATGAAAAGTGTCGATCCTAAGAGGAAGTAGATTTCAATTGTGTGTAGAGTTAATTTTCTAATTGGGTAATTATTCTTGTGGTGAAAATTTTAATATATTTTATTCTAAAATTCAAATTACGATAACAGAAATAAATTAAAGTTAAAACTATGTGAATAAAACACTTGAGTTCTAGATCTATACTCAATATTGTACCATTGACATAATGTTCTTTTTTAGTGTTAATTAAATCATGAGGGAGGATTTCCACTACTCATGATCCCACTCTAATAAATATGGTGTCAAGTGTTCATTGTAGTAGAGGGTAACGATTATTATTGTATAAATTTTAATATACTTGCAAGCGCACGAATCTATTAAAATATAGATTATGAATAACGAGGCCGAACCCATAGAGACTGATAACTTTTAGGAAAATAAAATTTAATCTAAACTAATTATAATTTTACCTTAGTTGAAAATAAAATATTTTGTTTGAACAAATAAAAAAAAAATACAATTAAAATAAAAACAAGTAAATTGGCACAAGAATTCAAGAGATTGAGGCTACTAGAGTCTCAGAATCCACCGCTATTCAACTTAACAATTTTCTAATTACTAATCAATTCTCAATTATAGAGTGATAACTCAAAATCAATCTATGCCTACTAATAAATTTAATAATTAAGTTTAATTAAAATTAATCTTATGTAGGTTCTTTTTATACTTAATAGTATGATATTTAAGCATTCCATATAAACAATATTGCATAATAAAGAATCAAAGTTTTCTTAAGTATTCTGCATAAACAATATAATGAAAGATACAGAATCAAAGATAATCACGTATAAACTTTATAAATCAAAACATAAGTTTAATTAAATGTTAATTATAACAATCAATAATTCATGATAGAATTATTGAAAAAATTTAATAATATTCAACTAAACATGTGAAATAAGAACCATAAACATTAAAGCACACAAGAATATAGAATTAATTTAATAAAAAATAATTATTTCATTGAACAAGGCTTCATCCTTAACTATAATATAATAAAATTAAAAAGATATAGAGAAATTAAGGGGTGTTGTTGCAATTATTCTCTTCTCTCTTACTCGGCTGCAATTCTCCAGTTTCCCTTTGT
The DNA here is from genome assembly GCA_025617385.1 of Murraya koenigii. Lineage (NCBI taxonomy): Eukaryota > Viridiplantae > Streptophyta > Magnoliopsida > Sapindales > Rutaceae > Murraya > Murraya koenigii. Next base: position 12,558,773 of record CM046815.1, on the reverse strand, counting down.
TCTTTTGCCGGCTGGGCTTTTCTTTTTTACTTGGTTTATTCGGCTTCCACTTGCGCAAAAGGCCAAAGATTTGGCTTATATAATTATAAGCCACTGACCTTTTCTTTTTCCTAAAATAAAAAGACTTATCTTTTTTAAAAAGTCAATATTTTAATACCAATTTTGACAAACTAAAATATTTTTAATTTTTTTCTTTAATTGCTTTGAGGCCGTAATTGTTCTTTCCAAAAATAAAGCTCCTTGCTTCACTTGTAAATTAGAGAAAAAATTGTAATCTTCAATTCTTTATTTCTTTTCTATTATCGCACTTTTATTTCCTAATCTTCAATTGTTTTCCAATTCAATAAAATGATATAATTAATTAAAAAAAATAATAACTAGTAATTATATAATAAAGAGTAAAATATGTAAATAAATCATCCCATAGAATACCCCATAATTTAGATTTTGTTAGTCCTCGAACAAAACTAAAAATTAAATTACAAAATAATATTAAATCTAACTAGACTATTTTTGCGGTAATTGCGATTGTATTTAGCATATGCAATAAGCCTTTAAACCCATAGACAGCCTTAGTGGACGAGTTATAGTTTCATAAGGGTTTCCAACGATGATACCCACAAACATCATCAAAATTAATCTGAAAACAATAAACAAATACTAAAAACAATGACTCTTTTTTTTTCTTAAAGCATTTGCATTCACTTTTTCAATCATATTAATAACAACAATTAAATAAAAGCATAAGCATTATCTCCAGTCTAAAGAGATATCACTCCCACATTAACCACTCACATGAATTAGTTAAGAAAATTCATGTAAAATGATCAATTATCAAAACTACATTAATCAAGTCACTTTCAAAAATAACATATAAACCTCAAAATCTCACAAGATAAGAGTGACACTCTCAAAAGAAAATAACTCAATAAAAATAATCACTCCAAATAATCATAATTTGGGAGAAAATAATAAAAAAATAATATTGCATACTCTCACCAAGATAAAAGAATAACGTCTATAGCTTAATAATAAAAAATAAATATGATTTCAAGTCAAATAGATTGTCAGGCAAACTAATAATATTATTTTTATTCATTTTTATGTATCACAACATCTTTCAATCCATATCACCAACTTTTAATTCAGACTATAATTCCCTAAAATCAAAAAAGACTTTTACTAGGATGTAGCGTAAGTTAGGGATATGGTTAACAAAGAAGGGATAATAGGAAAAATAAAATATATGCTTGAGAAAAATAGAGATATTTTTTTTAAACAAAGGTGTTTTTTACATTGCTTTTCTTTTTCTTTTTTTTTTTTTACTTTGCTTATGCATATTTTTTTTTCAATTGCACATTTTTCTTCTTTTTTTTTGGCTTTTTTAAAAATATTTTTATTATACCACTTTGCTGAATAAAGTAAGGATCCCTACATTCTCAAACATGAAAGGATGATAGAAAACATAAAATAAGGTATAAGTTAACATAGAAAAAGGTTATATATATATATAAAAGCTCAAAAGGGTTGACTATGGATACTTCACAATAAAGATGGCTAAAAAAGGCTCAAACGGATAAAAAATTACCTTTCTATCATTTTTGGGATCTAAATAGTCTTGTATATTTACTAGTTTAATGGACTTCAGATGTACAACACATAGAATTTTATAATTTAATCAATGGTTGACTCAAAGGAAAATATAAAAATCATGTATTAAATAATAAAATGCTGAGCTGCATAAATGAAAAAAAATGGGCAATGAGGGTTACTCTCCAAGAAAAATAATAGGCTAAAAAAAATCTCATTTGGAACTTATCGTGACATGTACATTTCTTCAAATAACTCAATTAATTTCACTCATCAAATCTCTCAAATCGCACTTGTCACCGAAATCAACATACAAAGCAGCAAATATAGCGTAACATAACTCAAAAAGCCAAAGATATATATGAATTATAAAGTTTAAAAGTCATCATTTATCAAATGTCAAAATATTACACAAAATACCTTAATTTTTTTTAATTTTTTTTTATTTTAGACACCACCTTACCCCCAAACTTATTCTAAACATTGTCCTCAATGTTTCTACTGTTCACTCATGGATACAGATGCACAAATGCAGAGGAATAAAGAGTGATAAAAATGAAAAAATAAGTTAGAGGGAGCACATCTGGATGGCCTTTGTATAAAAGCTAGAAACTTGAAATAAAACAATACAAAATAAGCATATATTATAAAAGAAACTAGAAATAAAAAAATATTAAAAACGATAAACTAAATAACATGACGGTTGAATTTTATGTATATCTCAACATATAATTAATAGAAAATCCAAAAGCATAATTTTTGATCCCCGAATGCGGAAAGGGATCACAATGAGGTTATCTCACTGTATAGACAGAGAATAATCTCATGAAAAATCCTTATGCCACTATATGCATTTAGTTGGAGGATAATTATAATTAAAAAGGATTTCTTTAGATCACTTTGCAAGAGCCCTCTGTCTTTTCTCTATCATTTTCACTCTCTTTATTTTCTAATACGATCTACGTATTTTCTTTATCTCTGAAACTTTTATTTCAGGTACAATAGGTGTCTTTATATAGAAGCTAATAAGAGTAATTGAAGTCAACTAAAAGACTTCATAACTCTTAGAGTCCAATTAAACTTATAATAGTCATGTGGAACTCCATCTAAAATAAGCTTCTAGATTTTTTTTGTTGGCCCGGTGTAGCCCATCATGGGCACTAATTCCAATATCTCTCACTCACACGTGATGGGATGACACTATATGCAGAGTAACGAGAATGATTTGGCCCGAAACCTAAATGCAGTATCATACGGGCAAATGCAACGTATGACACATGAACAATAAGTTGGAACTTAAATAGTAAGAAATCTCAATTGTAACATATACAAGAGTTAGATATTTGTTCATTATATATCCTAGACTTTATTTCATTACTTCGGTCCAAGCATACTTTATTTTTTAATAAAAGATATGCTTGACTTTATGAGCTATATGTTTTCACAATTGTAACTATCCCCATATGAATTATATAATTGGTCAACTGGTAAATTCATAAGTTAGATGTAAGAAAACAAATCTTTCCATCCTACTCATATGTGGAAAATTCTAGACTAATTACTTTCTTAGACATGTTTCATAAGTCGTATAACATCATAACCATAGATAACATGATAAAATAGTAAACATTAATCTTTCACCTTAAAATATAGTTGACGGTGACTAAGGATACCAGCTGAGGTCTCATTATACCTCGAAGGAACTTACACGATAAGAAAGTAGGGATTCATTAATTCTTTTTTTCACTCATTTTCCATATTGGTCATAATCACACGTGGTATAAATCACGCGTTACAATGAATTCTCCTTTAATAAATAGCATGTCTAACTAATCACCGTACAAATATAAAATTTGTTGCTATTCGAGGGCCTAATTTGAGTCTTAATAAGCTTGCCTTCAAAAACGCTAAATGAACTCGTATCTGGTTTAATCAGGTTCTCGACTTAATCTAGTCAAGGCGACATTTTCAAGATATAAGCTCTATGAGAACATACTTAATATTTTCTCTCAATTTTGTATCTCATCCCAGCTTGCTTTTCTTAGAAACTAAGGCGACCACTCTTGTAAGAAAGTCGATCTCAACTTAACGATATATATTTTCACAACCTTGTACGTGTGGTTATGCTAGCTCCACATTTTAAGTACTAAATAAGTACTTTATTATTAACAACATGATGTCATAAGAACATCTAGTGGTGAAACTTAATTTATAACAATAAGTTTGCAAATCCCCCATAAGATCAAGCTTGTGATTATTAAACATTTTTAGTCACATTTTCTAGCGGTATATACCATGTTGTTTGTATATATAGTAAAACTATAATATCTTGTTATATAATTATCTCTCTACGTGTTTTGGATTTTGTAATACATAAATATCTTCTATATGTGAAATCTTTTTGTTTGGTTTAGTGGTTTTTGTCATAGTTTCTAAGTACTTATGACAATCACGAGATATTACAAATAACCAAACAAAATTTCTTACATACACACTAAAACATGCCTATAGATATAGCTCTTACTATGGACAAAGCTGTGCATGTTTATTATCTTAATACTCCATGTAATAGCACTAATGCTATATAAAGATGTGTACAATTATCTTTAGGTCAATTTTCACTCAAGTGCAATTTTCCTCTCAATACCAAGAGTAGTTCACAGTGCCATAGAAGTTTACTAAAATCCTTTTTGAGCAACTCAATGTTTTTCTAGAATTAGATTGCTCTTATCAATCTCATAGCGTATATCAAGTGTTATACATCATAGTGTGCATTGAAACTCTTGTTAGCATTTAGACAAGGAGCATTACCCATATATTTCCTCTTTTCTAGAGTCCAATAGGCACGTTAAGGCTAAAAATTATTATTCTCCAGAAGAATATCCAGTTTGTTTCTAATCTACTATTTTTGAATTCTTTTAAGAATATTTTCTAAGATAAATATAATTCTTGTGACAGAGTTAGAAATAATCTTAAAAGATTCTATTTGGATTTAAACTCCTAAAACATAGGTAACTTTGCCCATTTTTTTTATTGATCAATGCCAATGGTTTTTGACAAAAACTTATTTATTTCTAGTTATCCAAAAATATTATCTACATGCATAAATGCAATGGCTATCTTCAATCATCCATGACTTATAACGAAACACAACTTAATGAAATTTAAGATACCATTATTAGAATGATGTCATAGACATATTTTGACCTTTTAAAGTAAGTAGACTATGCGCATAAGGTCTTTAGTAAGATTACTTTGAGTGAGCAAACTTAGCGCTCAAAAACTCAGGTAATAACACCTAGTAATTGTTCCATATGTATATTTATTCCTCCAATTCTCTATTGAGACATATTTATTGCATCTCTTGATGTGACAACAAATGTATGTGCAACATTGGCCAGAAATAATTACCTCAGAGAAACCTCTTAGTCTAGAGTTTCTTATTAGTTTGTACCCTTGGGCAAAACTTTAAATAATTAATCAAGACTTATGATTGTACTTATGGCTTTTACCTTACACATGTACAACTTTATTGTTTGCAATGGTTTGTTTAGCAATTGACTAACTATGTCCCAAACATAGTTGTCATTTAATGACTATATATATTAAACATTGTCTTTATTCATAGTTCATTAGCATTTATATTGAGAGCTTTATGAAAATAATATTAGCTCATCACTATATTATACAATAATTATGAAGAAATTCATTTCAATCTCTGAAATATGACATAGGATCCTTTTTCAATTGTTTCATTGAACTAAGTTATCTTGTAGAGCCATATAATTAGGCTTTGCTCCCACTAAGATCAAATTTTTCTAAGTAGATCCAATGTATACTTAATTCTCAATTTAGAAGTGATATCATGAAGAAGATAATCCAAATCATAACTTAGGATAAATCTTTATCAACTTTTATAATGCTTAGGAATTCAAAATTTTGATGTTTGTAATATCTTTTTTTATCACTATCTTAACCATTTATTTATAATTGAACATATGTCTTATTTGCTTGTTCAATGTATTTTACTATAGACCCCAGGTTACATATAAGTTATGTTAAGTTCGTTACCTATAACTTGAAATAGTGTATAAGTGACTCATTATATGAGAAATTAATTACATAGTTAAGTAGTAATCAAATAAAGTATCTCTAATATATTAGAGAAACTCATGCGCTACTATTATTTTATCAATTCTCATAATATATTTTTCTTCAATCTTGGATACTCCAAGCAGTGCGTAATTTAAGAATAATTAGTTATCTATCTATATCTTTCTCATATATAATCTCTGGAATTGCTCATAAAGATATTTTGGTTTATCTAAATTTGATCTTCACCATATCCAAGAGTAATTTGAGGTAACCTAGTACAACTGATTTATAAGAGATCAAATAGATTTGACAAAAAATGAATAGATATATAAATGTAATCACCAAAGGCTCCATTCTTAGCCTTTACATTCATTTTACCACAAGGTCGAAATGGACTACTTGCAATGAATATTTGGCTCTAGTTCATTTACTAAGTGGTTTTCAAAATTATTCTCATATACTAAATGATTTCACATATATGCTTTAACTTAACGGTGAGTGTTTCCAAAATGCTTTTTATAGCCAACTTAGTCATATGTTTCAGCATAATATGCCAAATGTTAGCATGTATATTATTAGCACAAGATGATGCATAGTCAACAACTTTTCATAAATTTTTTTTTTCAAAATGGATAAACAAACACCCAGAAATAAATATCATAATCTTAGAAGGTCAATAATAGAGACTTAAGTATTTAATAAATTTTCGATGTACATTTGTCATTGGAAAAATAAGGACCATGCAATACCAACTTGCAAGTACTTACATTCTTGATTTCTATAACAAGAATTTTTATATATGTATCTGTCTTTTCCTTTAACAATTACAACAAAGAACATCAAAACTTTTTATGATCTTCAGTCATAAGGTATGGCTATTTAGTATATTTCTGGTTAATGCAATCACAAGTGAGATAATTCCAACTCATAGTGAGAAGCTATCCATCCATTATCGTTCTATTTCTCAAACATACTTGGTCTATTTGGCATTTCTTAATATTTGGTCCCTTAGATTAGGATCAAGTCCTGAACCCCCACTTGGAAAGATTACCACATCACTTATGCTTAAAGCTTAAAGCTTTGTGCAAACCAACTCTTTCATGCTAAGTTAATTTTAGAAGTATTAGCCACTTCTAAGCACTTATATTCTTGAATTAGAATCAATTATATGGAGTTTGCTAGAAGCATTAGTCGCCCCTAAACACTCATCTTCTATAGTTGCACTTAGTAATATGGAGTTAATTGGAAGCATTAACTGCCTCTGGATGCTCATCTTTCAAATCTAAGCAACATATATTTGATTAGAAGTTTTAGCAGCCTGTTGGCACTAACCTTCAAATCCCTAAGGATATGTGTTAAATAAACTCTCATATTGTCCTAACTATTGGAGTTGGACATTTTATTGCCTAGACCTAACATTGTCAATTACAATGTATCTAGCATATTTGAGGTCTAGTATACGAGCAGCCCAATATTTTTTGGACTCATTAATAAGGTCATGATGCATGTTACTCAGCAACAAGATGCGAGTATGCTAGGCTTTGATAAAGCCCTATAAAATGGCCCTTATTATTTTCTAAAGAGAATTAGTATGCCCTAGCTCAAAATTGGTGTTTGTTTAGAGTTTCATGATTTAATTTACATACAATCATTCCAAAACATAAAATAAATTCAATTAAAGAGACAATCAATGCTAGCATAGTGTTCATTTAATTCACACATATTTAATATATTTCGCCGAAACCATAAATCAAATTAATGAAAATTTAATATAAGAATTGAAATCAAAAGGTCGTTGATGCTTCCAGTCATCATCCTTTTCAAATATTAAATTAACATAATTTTATTTTACTGTGAAAAAATATTTAGTTTTGTTATTATTTATTCTCAGAAATTTAATAATAATAGAATCCCACTAAGAGTTTATAAATATAATGGAAATAAAGTAGTCTTCATGCCTCTGTTCATGTAAATAATACACCAAAAAAATTTTCAGGAAAGAGACGGGGACTAAGAGTCTCACTTAAATACCAAATTTCCTTAGATTCTTATCGTTTTTTTGACATAATTTTCCTACACATGCATACATTCACATTACTACGCTAAGATTTAATAATCCCAAAATATTTTAAAATCTTATTGTATTCTCATTAAAATAATTACATATGACATACAGATTTAATTGACAAATTAATTCATCATGATCATCACATGGATTAACAAGGATAATCAAATCATGCTTAATTTTTAACAAATAGCATGTATTATCTTCTACAAATATTAAATAATTCATTAATATAATTTATTAGGAGAGTATATCTATATATCAACGTGTTGAAATAGCTCCGACAGAAGCACAACACTGTCAAGCGCATCTTAAAATATTTAAAAAATATTTTTTTCCAAATTTTATCCCTCTTTTAATTTAATTATTTTATTTAAAACTTCTTTAAAATCATTTAATTCAAAATAAATATTTAATGTAAAGAAAATATTCTTTTTAAATCGTAAAATAATGGAGGGTAAAATTCTGAGTCTGTTGCAGCAAACGTCGCCTCAACAGGAGATTAAAAAAAGGTGGCACGTGCATCTCACACTCTGGGGGCATGAGTAGGTCAAGCACTACCAAGCATTGGCGCATTGGCCGCCAGTTAGCCATGTAGCTCAAACGGCTCGTGCTTGCATGCTGGCTCACTGGCTTAAGCCAGCTTGCGCAACCATTCACCTTAGCCCATTCTCATAGCCAGAGAGTGTAAATCATTTGTTCATTTCTGGTAACTTTTCGGTGACTTGATGACCAGTTTCTAACTCTAAATTTTGTGCTAAGTTTGAATCTAAAATTATTTTTCTAATACGAGTGTAGAAGTGAAGTACACGCACCATACTTGAGAGTGGAGTAATATGTTACATACCATTAAAATGTGTTCTAGATGTGAAAACACATACATCATCAAAGAACATTATATATCTCTTGTAAATACATCAAACAGAGCATAACCTATACTGAGCTCGATACCAATGTTAAATTTTGTGTATATCTCAATATACAATTAATAGAAAATCCAAAAGCATACCTTTTAATCTCTGATTGCGAAAGTGTATCACAACGAGGTTATGTCATTGTAGAGACAGAGGATAATCTTATAAAAAATCCTCAAGCCACGTATGCATATAGCCGGAGAATAATCATAATTAAAAAAGATCCCTCAGATTACATTGCAAGAATCATTTGCCTTTTCTCTATCGTTTTCACTCTCTATATTTTCTAATACGAGCTACATATTTTTTTTTTATCTCCGACACATTTATTTGAGATGCAATAGGTACCTTTATATAAAAGCTAATAAGAGTAATTAAAGTCAACTAAAAGACTTCATAACTCTCAGAGTCCAACTAGACTTATAATAGTCATATGGAACTCTACCTTAAATAAGCTTCTAGATGTTTCTTTTTGTGAGGCTGGGCAGCCCATCATTAGGTTAATTCTAACAATAACAAAGACTTAGTTAGAATAGATATGACTTAGTTAGAATAGATAGGATCGCTCAAATCCATCTATTCTTCTTGATTCTATGGTAAATCAAATATAGTTTCAATTTTTATCCATTAATTTTAATTTTTGTCCATTAAATTTAAATATGTGACCATTCTTTAGATTTTCTATCAATAGTGCCATAAGGGAACGCAGTGCGAACTATAAAAGAACCAGATCATAGAGAGCGTAACTTACTTGGAAAGAGATGCAATCAAGAATTATATAAAAGCACTTTCTGACCTAATGTAAAGGATTTTTTTTTAAAATATGCTTGTCATGAAAGACTTTCATTGTTGCTTATAAATCATGGCGTTTTTATAAGCATTATTCCTTAAATCTTCAAGTTCTGCTAGCCGCAATCTTCTCTTAGAACTTGCCTGTTGCATGTCAAAATTAAATTTCTTAATAGCCCAATATGCACGATACTCTAACTCTATTGGTAGATGACACGCTTTTTCATACACAAGTCTATAAGGTGACATCCCAATTGGTATTTTGAAAGCTATCCTATATGCCCATAATGCATCATCAAGTCCCAAAGATCAATCTTTTCTATTTGGCCTAACTATTTTTTTTTTTAAATTTACTTCATTTCTCGATTAGAAATCTCTACTTGCCCGCTGGTTTGAGAATGGTATAGGGTGGCAACCTTGTGTATAATGGAATATTTGTCTAAAAGGGTTTTCAAAGATTGATTGCAAAAATGTCTACCACTATCACTAGTTATTGTTCTAGAGAAGCCAAAACTAGATATGATATTACTCTTCAAAAATTTCACTGCAACTCTATAATCATTGGTTTTGCACGAAACAACTTCTACCTACTTCACATATACTCAACTGTAACTAATATGTATTGATAACCAAAAGAAGGAGGAAAAAGTCCCATAAAATCAATACCTCATACGTCAAAGATCTCAACAACAAGAATATGATTGGGTGTCATCATATTTCTCTTTGAAATGCCACCCATGCCTTGGAACCTATAACATAAATAACAAAAAACATAAGCATCATGAAAAAGAGTTGGCCAATAAAAATCACATAGCAAAGTTTTTGTAGCTGTCTTTTTAATGCTAAAATAGCCTCCACAAGCTTTTTCATAGCAAAAAGAGTTAACATTTTGGAATTTATTTCTCTAGAACACATCTTCTAATAACCTGATCAACACAATATTTAAATAAATAAGCATCATACCAAAAGAAATTCTCCACTTCGGCTAAGAATTTTGTTCTATCTTACTTGAATCAATATTATGGGATTTGGCCTTTGTGCTTAAAATCAAGTGAAGACGAAATAATAACAGGTAGGGTGTCAGACTCTCCTAAGAATGCATATTCCAGAGTGTGGGGTAGTGTTTTAATTTCCAATTTTGGTGGTGGTGTCTTTGCAAATGTGCTAATTTTCTTCTCAGAAGGAAATAATGGTTTTGGCTTTGTCTTTTATTTGTTGTGTCCATAATTGGAGTTACATCAAGTAAGATATTAACTGCTGTAATTCTACTATCATCATTAAAAGATAAACCAGGGTGAGTTAAACAAGTCTTTAATAGATCATCACTGTGCTTAAAAATAAAAGAATATTATATTAATTCCTCTATCAAATCTACTTCAATAAATTCATCTTCTTCATATGGCTACTTGGTAACACTAAAAATATTCAATTCCATGGTCATGTTACTAAATGATAGTTGCATATTTCCATTCCTGTAATTAATAAGAGCATCAGTTGTAGCTAAGAATGGACGTTATAAAATAACTAGGGTATGTTTCTTAGAATTCTACATAGGCTAAGTATCAAGAACAATAAAATCAACAGGATAATAAAATTTTTTAATCTGTATCAACACATCCTCTATAATACCACGAGGTATTTTCATTGAATTATCAGTAAATTACAAAATAATAGAGGTTGTTTTAATTCACCTAGCCCAAACTGCATTTAAACAGAATATGGCAAGAGATTAACACTAGCTCTTAAACTCAATAATGCTTTATCAAATAATTGGTTTCCTAAAATACATAAGATAATAGGAAAACTTAGATGCTTAAATTTTGGTGGCATTTTGCATTGAAGTACACTGCTAATTGATTAAGTTAGATACGCCTTCTTGGTAACTTGCAAATTTATTTTTTTAACGCATAATTCCTTTAAAATGATTGCATATGAAGGAACTTGTTTAGTATCATCAAGTAAATGGATGTTTATAATTATCTGTTTGAAGATTTCCATATCTCACATATTAAAGTCCATTTCTTTACCTTTACTAATCTTTGAGGAAAATGAACCTTAGGAATGTAAGTCGGTGGGCTGTTTTCTTTTGGATCATTTGGAACTGAGTTGGAAGAAGTAGGTTTAGATGTATTTCTTATTGGAACCTCCATTTTGTTCTCAAATAATTTTCCTTTTTTCAAGTTCATAATAGATTTTGCTTCCTCATGTTGATGGCTTAAACTTGACCAAACTTCATGTACTCCTTTCAAATTAAGAATTGGTTGGATTGGGAATTTTCCTTTTTCTATGGTCATTGTTATATTCTATCATCCTCTCAAAGTTGAACATAGATTGCAGTTGAGAATTCTAGATGGTCTCGACCTCATTTCTGAATTATGTCATAGCATCCTTTATGGATTTTGATAGCTTTTGAATTGCTTCTTCTTATGGTTTAGGTTGTGAAAGGTTCTAGTTGAATTATCTAAATGTAGGTTGAGGAGGTTGAGGAATTTGAGCTGTTGTTGCATTCTGCTGAAAACTTTGTGACCATAAAAAGATAAGGTGATCTCTCCATCATGAATTGTAGGTGTTGGAATAAGGACTATGGGCAGCTGTCTTCTCAGCATGTTGATGGAGTTAATTTGACCATGATAAGAATCTTGTTCAAATTGGTTATAAACTTATAGTGCAATATAATTAACATCTGCAAATGAGACAAACTGATAGGAAAATCCCTCTACCATGGCTTTAACCTCTTTAATTTCATAACTAGATTTACCATTGTAAACCTTATTCAATCATCGTATTCTTATATTATTCTTTGAATATCGACTCCTCTGCTGAGAATTATCTGCTTGTCTCTGAAAAAAATCTCAAATTTCTATAGCACTCTTGAATATAAGTTCACCTCCATTAGTGGCCATCAACCACTATTGAATATGTGGCAATAATCCTTCTAGAAAATATTGGCACTGGTGGTATTTTACAAATCTATGATGAGGACACTTGAAGAGAAGCCATTAAATCTCTCCTATGTTTCAAAGAATTGTTCATCATCTTTTTGTGTAAACTCTGAAGTCTCCTTGCAAATAGCATTAGTCTTATGGATAGAAAAATATTTATTAAAAAATTTCTCAGCCATTCTTTCCCAAGATGTAATGCTATTAGCTAGCAATGTATTAAACCATGATCTAACTCTATCTTTCAATGAGAATGGAAATAAATGAAGTTTAACATCATTAATAGAAAAGTTTTCATATTTGAAAGTTTCAGACACTACATCAAAATCATTCAAATGATTATAGGAATCTTTGTTATCTAAACCATAAAAAAATGGGAGACAATTAAGAACATTATGTTTTATTTCGAAACTTCTAGCAGCAACATCTTAATATTGAATGCATGAGGTGCTTGGATTAGGTAATGGACTAAAATAATCATTAAAAGGTCTTTTTTGTAATTCTCTAGCCGTTTTATCTTCAATTATATTTTCCTTAATTTGATCACCTTCTTTTCTTTTAAGGCAGTTTTCTTTCTTTGAAGGAAAGTCCTCTCAATTTCACTATCTATTGGTTCTAAGTCACACACTAGAGATCTACAACTAAACATACAATGACACAGGAACAACTAAAATAATAATAATAATAATAATAATAATAATAAATAAATAAATAAATTAATTAATTAATTAAAGGACACTAAACACTAACAAAATAAAGATAATTAAAAGAAATAGATATTAATAATTAAAAAATAAATAACAAAGGAAATTAATTTTAAATAAAAATGAACACCCAAGGTTTAAAAGCTGTAATAATTAAATAAAATTAAAGTCTAACTTAGTTTATTGCAAACTAATGAATATCTTTCTTTTTTTTTTTTTCGAAAACCTTAACTATAACTAAAGGAAAAATTAAATAAGCCTAAATCAAACAGATTTTCCAAGACAGTCCCCACTAATGGCTCCAAAAACTTATTGTACAAATTTTAATATACTCATAAGTGCATGAATCTATTAAAATATAAATTATGAATAGCGAGGTCGAACCCACAAAGACTGCTAATTTTTAGGAAAGTAAAATTTAATTTATGCTAATTATAATTTTACACTAGTTGAAAATAAAATATTTTATTTGAAGAAATTAAAACTAAAAATGCAAATAAAATAAAAATGAGTAAATTTGCACAAGAATTCAAGAGATTGAGGCTACTAGAGTCTCAGAATCCACCACTGTTCAACTTAATAATTTTCTAATTACTAATCAATTTCCAATTATAGAGTAAAAACTCAAAATCAATATATGTCTATTCATAAATTTAACAATTAAGCTCAATTAAAATTAATTTTATATAGGTTTTTTTATGTTTAATACTATGATATCTAAACATCCTATATAAAAAAATATTGAATAACAAATAGTCAAAGTTTTTCTAAGCACTCTGTGTAAAAAGTTTAGTGAAAGACACAGAATCAAAGATAATTATATATAAACTTTATAAATCTAAGTATAAGTTTAATTAAATATTAATCATAACAATCAATAATGCATTACAGAAATTGTGAAAATATTTAATAATATTCAACTAAACATATGAAATAAAAATTATAAATATTAAAACACCCAAGAGTAGGGAATGAATTGAATAAAAAGTAATTTATTTCATTGAAGAAAGATCCATTCCTAACCCTAGTACAATAAAATTAGAAAGACATAGACAGGCTGAATAGAACCAATAAAATTCATGGTACTATTGTAATTATTCTCTTCTCTTTGCTTGGCTGCAATTCTCCAGTTTTCCTCTGTTCTCTTGGCACCTGAGCTCTCCTTTTTCACTTGGTTTATTGGGCTTTCGCTTGTGCAAAAGGCTTATATAATCATAAGCCATTGACCTTTCCTTTTTCATCAAGTAAAGAGGCTTGACTTTTTAAAAAGTCAATATTTTAATACCAACATTTAACAAACCAAAGTATTTTTTTTCTTTAATTGCTTTGAGACGTTGATTGCTCTTTTCAAAAATTAATTAAAGCAATAATTTTTTTTAAAAAATAAATCTCTTTGCTTCACTTGTAAATTGGAGAAAAAATTGTAATTTTCAATTCTTTGTTTCTTTTCCATTATTACACTTTTATTTCATAATCTTCAATTATTTTCCTGTTCAATAAAATAAAATAATTAATTAAAAATAACAAATAATAATAACTAGCAATTATATAATAAAGGATAAAATATGTAAATAAATCATGCCTATCAATCATTCGTTAAGTGTATTGTCAAGAACACGTTGTGTCAAACAATAACAATCTTTCTAACAACAACCTGATAAGACCGTCCATTAAATAACCTTTGTCGATACTGAGTCAAAATGACCTACAAATACTAGAGGAAGTCTCTTTTTAATAGATATGGTGCTAAATACTCACCATGCCAAACAAAAAATCTTTTACTAGGAGTCGATATAATTAGTGCATACCTAAACAAGATGCACTGTTTGTCAACGATGAGTCAAAATAACCGCATAAATTAGAGAGAGAGAGAAAGTAAATTTACCAAATTAAGCCTATAGAATATGTTGAGCCTTCACCTTCAACCCAAGCTTGAAATTAAATTAGCAAATTATAATTGAACTAGGGGTAAAATGATAATTTTATTAAAATACTTAGAAAATACAAGATAGAGAGAGAATTAGACAAAATAACTCGAATTTAGATTCAGAGCTGTCATATTAGGGGGAAGTGCTTGATTTATAGATAAAATGGGTAAATTATTGCCATCAGATAAAAATAAATCGGACGCTCAGGATTGTGCCATATGGCAAGCTCTGAATGGCTAGAACAAATCATCAGTCGATGCTACATTAGTCAACGTTATGTTAGGATTTTTGGTCCAATAAAATGCTAACACATTATTAGTCAACACCACATCATCGGGCAGTGCCATATCAGTATTTTCGATACAATAAGATGTTGCCAGATCATCAGTTAATGCCACATCAATGATCAATGCTATATTAGCTGGAACCTACTAAATTAATATATATCATAAATGCAATCTGCATGCATCTTGATCCCGATTTTTGTCATTTCTTAGGTTTTCAGGGCCTTTGAATCCATTCATGATATCGGTGTCGCTATCTAGGACCCCGAAATGACCCAAATTATGATTTTTCTCTTTATACTCTTTTAAAGGTTTTTAAAAATTTTGAGTTCAGAAATGTTGTATATTTTGCTGTTCGATTTCTCATTTATCGTAAAATGACCATGAAACCTCTGAAATACATAAAATACTCAAATAATAATAAAATACACACAATCAAAGTTTAAGAATTTAAATACATAAAATTAAGGATATTAGTGAGACTTGAAGTATAAAATAATGATTTTACCCTTTATGAATATACACTCTTCAACACTCTGTTGGGATTATGTGCTCCTTAAAGCATATTATTTTCCGATTAATAAAATATTTCAAATATTTATTCGGGATATGTTTTAGCATATTGATCGATTAATATTTTGAATAATGCAAAGATCCATTTAATCATATTATATGTATTTATCACGATCACCATGTGGATTCGCAGAAGACATAAATACAAGTTATCTTATGATTAAATAAATTAAGTTCATGAGTTGATAAATAAAGTTGGACACTTTATTTAGGTATAGACTGTAATAAATTCATTGAGTGATTTGTCTTAATCATACATGAATTTATTGATGTAGTTTGTCTACATTGAATCGGATCACATATGAGATTTAATTAACCTAGTAATAATCGATCGACTTATTAAATCTCATAGGCATTGATTTATCGTAATCTTAATCTTGAGTTAGTTATGATTTCATGATTGTAGTTGTTATTTCATTTGAGTTACCAATGGGCATGACATACACATGTAGTCTAGATTACCCGAGTATCTTGATGGGAGCAATTACAAGTATTGAAATTGTAGATTAACAATATAGAATTTGTACGACACATCTCTTGATGGGTTTTCAGATTTGATCATAGAATTCTCCGGCTGAGTGTCTCAACATAAATAAGTATGTTGAAAATGATCATTAGAGAAAACCAAGAAGTATCAAGGAAAAGATGTAATTAAATTGATTGGACAGTTGAGATATCAATTTAAATTAACGATGTGGTATAAAGGATTGAGCAGTAAAGAAATCAATGTGGCTTGGGCGAATTATATTCGAGCATACAATTATGGAGGTCAGTTCCAATCTTATAGTGGAGTAGAATTGGAATTAAATAATTATATTTGTTTAATTACAAATTTAATTATTGTAGCCACTATTGTATGTTCCCAAATGATCCCCAGGTTAGTTCATTTAATTGACAACACCATCATCGGACCCAAAAGCAAGAAAACCGGCATATTAGATGAAAATTATAATTATAATATTTGTTAAGGCCTAGTATGTTATATTAAAGTGTAAATGGGGGCTTGTAATGTTTTACAAGATGGTCTCCTAGACATTCCTTCGACTTTTAGGTAAGTGGAGAGATAGTTAAAAGAGGAATTCTATTTTAAATAGAAATCCTAATCCTAACATACTAGGGTTTTTCATAAGATATTATAAAATAGGCTTTATACTTTTAAATTGAAAGAAGAGGAGAACCCCAGGGATTCTAAGAAAAATAAAGAAGGCATCTAAGAGGAGCCAGTTGCAATTGGGGAGTGGTGAAACAGACGCCCATACGTCCAGTGTTGATCAAACTTGAGTCATAGCCTGGAAGATCGTTTGGAGGCGGATCTACAACTCTCAATTGTTCATCTTCTCAAAACATCAAGGTATGAATTTCTAGATTACTTAATTCTTATATGTTGTATGAGATCGGTCATAAAAGGTTTTAATTGAAAAATTGAAAAACCTAGTTTATTTTCCCTTCAATTGGTATCAGAGCCATCTCATTATAATATATAAGAATTATGTAAGAAATCTATCTTGTTAATTATGCATTAGAGTGGCACAATTTATTTAGATATATATTATTTGTTAATATATGAATAAAGCATGCTTGGATTGTCTCAATTAATGGTTAGAGATTTATTTGTATTTTATTTTGGATTTATAACAAAAGGGATAGTTTATTATCACCATGTTTCCCTTTTGATTTAATTTTATGTTTCAAAATTATTTTGTAAAACATTAGATTGGAATCTGTAAAATAAAAAAAAAAAGGGATTTTCCGGAGCAGCATCGGGCACGGAAGGCAGCCCGCAGCGCGCAGACCGCGCGTTAGGCAGCCAGCAGCACGCTCGCGCGCACTGCTCTCGCAGTAGGACGGGCGCGTAGCAGCAGGCTGCCGGACGCTGCTCGCGCAACAGCTGGCCCGCGCGCGCTGCAGAGCAGACGCGTGCAGGCAGCAGGCTCGCTGCAGCATGGCAGCAGCAGGCCACGCGCGGCAGAGCAGCGGCAGCAGTCCTCGCGTGGCAGCAGCAGGTCTCGCGAGCGCAGCAGCAGCAGCAGTCGTCCTCGCTCGGCAGCAGCAGCATCGGATGTCCGACGCCGGCAGGGCGTTTTCAGGCCTGACAGCGGCGAGAACTCGCCAGAGAAAAGACAACCGAAAGATCTGGGTTTTTGTTGATGGCGGCGGAGAGAAAAGAATGCAGTTAGGGTTTTTGAGTGGTGAATATCACTAAAGTCCCTATAGTACTGTATAATTTCTGTTGGACCAAAATTAGTATACTATATGCATTTAAGTCACGAAACGGTTTTTGGGCTTGGTAAATCTTAGTTTTAAGTCCAATAAAATTTGGGCCTAATGGATTAAAATGCATGGATATAGTTTAAAAAATTAAATTTATTTTTGGTCCAAAAGTTTTATTTGAAATTTTATTTTATTTTCTTTAAAATTAAAATTTGAACCAATAATAAATTTAAAGCCCATATTAGCCAAGGTCATCAACAAAGATAATCAAAGAGAAGAAGATATTAACATGAAGCCCAATGAAGATTAGGCTTAGGGTTAATATTTTATTAGGAAAACCATAAATTGAGATTATTTAAATTTTCTATATGTTGTGTTTTTGGATGTGAACATACCATGATAACATGTCATATAGAATAGGTAGTGCCACTCTATGCATAATAATATATGTCATTCATATAACATGAATTCATGCATATTGTTTGAGATTTGCAAATGCTTAATAATATAAGATATCACTTAGATAATATTATAGGAAGCATGCAATTAACAATATATATATGATTTAAAAGGAAAAACCAAACTTTAAAATATTGAGTGGGAGAGGGAAAATTCAAGATAATTTTCCTACGGGCTCCATTGTTAGTTCAATAATAAAATTATATATATACCTCGACTTCATGATACCGTGATGCTCCCTACGGATGGTATATATATTAGAAATTTTATTTGATGAACTTCTTTAAAGATAAAATCGAAATATTTTTCAATCTGTTGATCACCCCAACGGTGGCTACATGATATGAGAAATACGTAGATTGAAACAATGGTTATACACTCAACAAAAAATTTGTTATTAACCTTCCCAACGAAGCTCTGTTAACAAAATTTTGGCCTTAAAAGATAAACGATAGTTATTTATCATGTTACGACATGAAAGTAAATAATCTAATGGTTAATTGGGTCTGGTAAGTGGCGGCATGACTTCCCCAACGGATAGCTTGCTAAAGCGGTATTAGATTATCGTTACAATAAAATAAAATGCATTTATGGTTTTTTGCATTTTAGAATTTTATTGTGAATGTTATATCAATATATTTATGCATGTATGTTTTATTTTTCAGAAAATGTCTTCCATCAACCCACTGTTAATCATCCTAGTTAAAAATGAACTCACTGGTGACAATTACTTAGATTGGAAACGCAATCTATTTAATATTCTCACTGCTAAAGACTACAAATATGTTCTGACCCAACAATGCCCTCCAGTACCAACGTTATACGATTATAGAAATCAGAAGGAGTCTTATGAGAAATGGTGCGAGGCTAACAAAATGGCTAAGCGCTATATATTGGCTTCGATTTCTATGGAACTGCAGAACAAACTTTGGAGCATGGAAACAGCCACTGAAATATTGGCTAGTCTCCATGAGATGTTTGGGCAGAATACTGATTCTACCAGAGAAGCAGCATTAAAACGTGTCACTGACACCAAGATGGTAGAGGGTACAAGAGTTCGTGATCATGTCCTCAACATGATGGACTATTTGAAAGAAGTTGAGATTCATGGTGTTGAGATCGATGATAAAACAAAGATCAACATGGTGATTGAATCTTTACCTGATACATTCAGAGAGTTTAAGGTCAGCTATATCTTAAGCAATAGAAATATGACCTTAGTTCAATTGATGTACGAACTACATGCTATAGAAGAATATTATCATAGCAAAGAACTTCCTAAACAAGAATTCTCTTTAAAGCCTAAGTTGAAAGACAAGGGTAGGCAAAAGAGAATTGACACAAGGAATCTGTCTACTAGTAAAGATAGCAAGTCGAAAGACAGGTGCTTTAAGTGTGGACAGAAGGGTCATCGGAAGAAAGATTGTCCTAAGATTATTAAAATCAGGTATAGGAAATCTTTAAGCTTCCTAATTAGTTCAGTTTTCTATTGATTAATGCAATAGTGAATTCTGAGATAACTAATTTTATTTGTAAATTCATTTATTTGGTTTTTCAGGAAACCAAGAGATTAAGTGAAGAAAGCTTTAAGCAGCAGTAGAAAAAGATACTAGTTTATATCAGCTGAAAGGAATAGATCAATTTTATGAAACTTTAAGTTTTGATATTTGTCTTTGTATTCCAAACATTAGAGGAATTTAATTTCGGTGGCTTGTTTTTAATAAACAGAAGCACACTGTTATTTTTTTGATCCTCTGTTAATAACTCATTTTTGTACTTTACAAAGACAATTAATATCATATAAGTTTATTGATCTGTTCAAAGCAAGATATAATGATAAAAAGTATATTATTTATCCCAGAAAAAGAAATGTTTTTCCAAAACCAATGGCACCTCTAATATTTATGCTTAAGTCATATAAACTATAATAAGATTTCATGAGAATGATTAATAATAGGTCATTCCTAACCTATTTGAAGATTGATCATTGATACTCTACAAATCTTATTTAGAAGAGTAATATGACAAGGTAGTTCATTTTGAGCTAAAAGAATGCGTAATATTGTATGCATGAAATTAGTACATACAAATGTATGCAGACTAATTAGTTTACATGTAAGTAGAGGTTATGAGTATTTTATCAATCCAATTGATAAATATTCAGATCATTTATGTTTGTCTAAATGTGTCATGATTCCATGGCTTTTGAAATTCAAAAGAGTACATGGATAAGACAAAGAAGCAATCAGACAAGAACATAAAAGAACTTCGATCTAATCAAAGCAAAGAATATCTCTCTAGAGAATTCAAAGTCCATTTGGTTGTAAAATGACATAATAGTGTCATTATATGGACAAACAAAATTCTTTTGGATAAAATAAGATGTATACTTAGCGATTTATCATTTACCTTTTTTATTCTAGATACCAGTATTTAAAAACTGCATAGACTATTGAACTTAGTTTTATCTATATAAGTGCCTAATACTCCATAGAATTATGGATATGTCACAAACTTAAATTGTGACGCATCTATAATTGGAGATTTACTAGTATTTATACTAAAATTATAGGCAGAAAAGATGGATTCATGTTCAAAAGTATGCATGTTTTAGGTATTCTAAAGGAATAAAGGAAAGTCTAATTTATAGACCTCAAAATAGGAATGTATTTGTAAACATACACTATACTTTCCTTGAGGAAGACTATATAAATGACTTGTAACCTATGAGGTAAAACTAGAGAAATCATAAGTAAGGAGATCATATTGATGCTCAGTTTTCTATTTATAGAAAAAAGCAAGAATGATTAACAAAATGATTATCCCTGAACAAATTATCACTTTTAGAACCTTATCGTAGTGGGAGGGTAACTAGATTACCAAACAAGATACATATTATTGAGAGAAACCTATACGGCTATCTCATATGAACATGTATAAAATCCCACTAGATACAATGAAGCTCTAATAGATAGTGATGTTAAATATTGGAAAAGGGCTATGAATCAAGAAATGGAATATATGTATTTCAATAAAATCTGGTAACTTGTAGAGACACAAAATGAGGTAAAACCCATTGGATGCAAGTGGATCTATAAGAGGAAAATAGGAGTAAACAGAAGGATAGAAGTATTTAAAGCAAGATTAGTAGCCAAAGGGTTCACTCAAAAAGAGGGAATCGATTATGAAGAAACGTTTTCTCTGGTTGCTATGCTTAAATCTATCAGAATTCTGCTCTCTATTGCTGCAGTGCTAAATTATGAAATTTGGCAAATGGATGTCAAGACTGCCTTTCTTAATGGGCATCTAAGAAGACATCTTTACACAGAACCGATGGATTCATACAAAAAGGCCAAGAACACTTGGTATGCAAGTTGCAAAGATCCATCTATGGATTGAAGCAAGCATCCCAGTCATGGAACATCAGATTTGATCAAGCGATAAAATCGTTTGGATTCATTCAGAATATTGATGAACCATGTGTGTACAAGAGAATTCAGGGAAAAACTGTAG
The DNA here is from genome assembly GCA_025617385.1 of Murraya koenigii. NCBI lineage: Eukaryota > Viridiplantae > Streptophyta > Magnoliopsida > Sapindales > Rutaceae > Murraya > Murraya koenigii. The sequence goes on along the minus strand of CM046815.1, from coordinate 12,536,709 downwards.
CCTTCATAAATCTTTATGTAGATGATATTCTCCTTATCGGAAACGATGTAGGAGTAATGACTACTATAAAAGAGTTGGCTAGCAAAACAATTTGATATGAAAGATCTGGGAGAAGCTAGTTATATTCTTGGTATCAAGTTGCTACGAGACCGGAAGAATAAAATGATAGCTTTATCTCAAGTGGTCTATATCGATAAGATATTGGCTAGATTTAGCATGGTAAATTCCAAGATTGTTTTGTTACCATTCAGACATGGAATTATATCCTCTAAGGTTAATTACCTAAAATTTCTGAGGAGATAGAGAACATGAGACGAGTTCCTTACGCGGAAGCTGTGGAAAGTCTCATGTATGCCATGCTTTGCACTAGACCAGACACATGTTTTGCGATTAGGATGGTTAGCAGATATCAATCTAATCCTTGAACCTAAACACTGGACTATTGTCAAGCACATAATGAAGTATCCGAAAAGAACTAAGGATTATATGCTTGTGTATCCGTGTGATGAACTTACTCCGATGGGTTATGCTGATTCTGACTTTATGCTAGATAATGATTCTAGAAAGTCTACTTCTGGTTATGTGTTTACATTAGGAAGTGGAGCTATCAGTTGGAGGAGTGTGAAACAATCTTGTATCGCAGACTCCACAACAGAAGCTTAATATGTGGCTACATCGTAGGTCGCAAAAGAAGCTGTATGGCTCCGCAAGTTCCTTCGAGATCTCGAGGTGGTATCTCGCTGCAAGTGCACCACTTAAATTATTTTTGATAATAATGGTGCAATGGCTCAATCAAAAGAACCAAGAAACCACAAGAAACAAAAACACATTAAGAGGAAGTATTATCTCATATGGATATAGTGTAGAAATGTTATAACCTACACTTAGAATCCTACAAGCATGTGCAATTTGCCAGATATGCTTTGAGAGCTAGTGGGAGATTGTTGGGATTATGTGCTCTTTAAAGCATATTGATTTTCTGATTAATAAAATATTTCAAATATTTATTCAGATATTTTGAATTGCATTAATATTTTGAGCAAAGTCCATTTAATCATATTATATGTATTTATGCGATCACCATGTGGATTCGCAGAAGACATAAATACAAGTTATCTTATGATTAAATAAATTAAGTTCGCAGTTGATAAATAAAGTTGGACACTTTATTTAGGTATAGACTGTAATAAATTCATTGAGTGATTTGTCTTAATCATATATGAATTTATTGATGTAGTTTGTCTACATTGAACTGGATCACATATGAGATTTAATTAACCTAGTAATAATCGCTCGGACTTATTAAATCTCATAGGCATTGATTTCATCGTAATCTTAATCTTGAGTTAGTTATGATTTCATGATTGTAGTTGTTATTTCATTTGAGTTACCAATGGGCATGACATACACATATAGTCTAGATTACCCGGTATCTTGGTGGGAGCAATTATAAGTATTGAAATTGTAGATTAACAATATAGAATTTGTACGACACATCTCTTGATGGGTTTTCAGTACTTGATCATAGAATTCTCTGGCCAGAGTGTCTCAACATAAATAAGTATGTTGAAAATGATCATTAGAGAAAACCAGTAAGTATCAAGGAAAAAGATGTAATTAAATTGATTGGACAGTTGAGATATCAATTTAAATTAACGATGTGGTACAAAGGATTGAGCAGTAAAGAAATCAATGTGGCTTGGGCGAATTATATTCGAGCATACAATTATGGAGGTCAGTTCCAATCTTATAGTGGAGTAGAATTGGAATTAAATAATTATATTTGTTTAATTACAAATTTAATTATTGTAGCCACTATTGTATGTTCCCAAATGATCCCCGAGTTAGCTCATTTAATTGACAACACCATCATTGGACCCAAAAGTAAGAAAAACTGGCATATTAGATGAAAATTATAATTATAATATTTGTTAAGGCCTAGTATGTTATATTAAAGTGTAAATGAGAGCTTGTAATGTTTTACAAGATGGTCTCCTAATTTGTTACACATTCCTTCCGACTTTTAGGTAAGTGGAGAGATAGTTAAAGAGGAATTCTATTTTAAATAGAAATCCTAATCCTAACATACTAGGGTTTTTCATAAGATATTATAAAAGAGACTTTATACTCTTAAATTGAAAGAAGAGGAGAACCCCAGGGATTCTAAGAAAAATAAAGAAGGCATCTAAGAGGAGCCAGTTGCAATTGGGGAGTGGTGAAACAGACGCCCACACGTTCAGTGTTGATCAAACTTGAGTCATAGCCTGGAAGATCGTTTGGAGGCGGATCTACAACTCTCAATTGTTCATCTTCTCAAAACATCAAGGTATGAATTTCTAGATTACTTAATTCTTATAGGTTGTATGAGATCGGTCCTAAAAGGTTTTAATTGAAAAATTAAAAAACCTAATTTATTTTCCCTTCACACTCAACAAGGGACAACATGATGTATATTAGTAACAAGTTTTTTATCGCAAGAGGCATATAATGCTGGTTGTTGTAGCTGTGAAAATTTGAATGACAATAACTGAGGTCAACTAAAGTAAAAATTAACAAAGAATGAAAGGATATTTTTCGGATTTTTTTTTTGTACATGTAATTGATTAGTGGTGTTCAGAGTGCACGAGCAGCTAAATCTCGCAGCTCCACATAAGTTAGAGCAAAAATAATCAACTGTGCAGTGGTGAAGTCGCTGGCTTGATAAATTGTTAAAAAGCATCGGAAAAATGAAAGCTGCAATTGATGGATTGGATGTGCGTAAATCGACAAATCGGATCTCCACTTGTTATTAATAATGGAATAATGTAGAAAGAAGAAAAGTTGTATAGGTGACCTTATTTGTAATGTATGGAAATAATGCGAAAATGAGAGGTGAAAATAATAACACAACACATACTATCAAACAAATAAGAGGGAGAGAAAAGAATTAATAAAAATAATATATAACTGCATAAGCGGTGATTTGAAAAGAGAAGACAACAAATTGTGGAGTGGAGAGAATGAAGGTTATTTAATCGGAACAATGGTCGATTGGAGTATGTGAAATCTGCATCTAGTGTAAATATGCATAAATTGGATTTAAATTGAATTTGACCGATCCGTGGCTAGGATTTTAATGACAAGTGGAAACTAGAAAAAACATGGAGCAAATAGAGAATGGTATGGAATCAGGATAATTCAGGGAACATGAGCTATATAATTGATCGTAACTGGAAAACCCATGCATGTGTTGTTATATGGCTATCAAGGCGGGGATTGAAATAAGCAAAATGTTCGAAATTGGGTGGTTGTTTCAGTCATTAACGGCCAAATGCCCAACCTTGGTTCTAACACATCTCAAAAGTCAGTCAAAATACGAGTAAGGGTTTACAGCCCCCTAAAACTAATTTGGTACCTGAAACGGATTTGGACAGTTGCTCACTTTAATTGATTTTTACCCTTTAAAAATCCCATCTGTTGGATTAAATTCATTATAATCTAACGATTGGACTGTATAATGACAAAAGGATGGGGTACGGTTCCTACGTGGCACCGTAGCTGGACACACGATACAAAGTCCTACAAAAACAAGTATGAATCCGGAAGTCTCCAATGCATCTTATCAAATGATAGCTTACACTAGAAGTAATAATATATTAAAAATATACAAGATAAACACATTTAAATATCATAATTATATAACTAAACACTTTTTGCTAGCAATAATTAGAAGCACTATTGGTTCAGCTGTTAATGTCTTTATCGTTTGTGAAACTCTTAAGTAATTTACAGATCTAATATTCATTCTCCAGAAGTAATATCAACATCCAACATATGATGGGTAGTGAAAAATAATTTTTCAAGTAAAAGCATTTACCTATTAGTCGAGGTCATAATTTGCATTGCTAATTGCATGACGATGTTGATGCGCACCGGAAGCATCTGCTATTTATTTAATTTTTTTTAATAAGAAAACAAAAAGAGATGTAGTTTATATAGATTATAAATATGCAGTCTACATTTGTTACTTTATGGTAAGATGTTGGAAAGATAAGGAAGGACATCAAGTTTCTAGGTTCAGTTCCTAGTTGGCAATAAAAATTGTAACTATCCTGTAATTTTACTGAGCATATTCTACACTTTATAAGCGTACAAAACAATGTTAAACAGAGAGTAGCTTATTAAACTAGTTATAAGTGTTTGGGTAATATCGGGCAGGTCTCCTCGAGGCCCTTCCAGCTCGAATAAGAAACTCCGAGGATAGTCTAGCTCGAGCAGAAGTCCCGACCTCACCAGGACGATCTCATAAAGGCTGGTCGAGGTCAGGAATTCATAGCCGCTCGAGCCCCGAGCACTCCTCATATGCTCGAGGTCATCGGGTTCGGTCAAAGCTAGTCAAGGTCGAGGAATTCAGAGCCGCTCGAGCCCCGAGCACTCCATTCTCTGCTCGAGGTCGTCCACCCCAGTCAAAGCTGGTCAAGGTCGAAACCGAGCACATCTTTCTTGCTCGTAGAATGTAGGTCCCCGAGCACAACTGGGTTGCGCCAGTCATGGGACGAATGGAATGTAAGACCCGGCCAGAGCAGCAGGCCGTTTTCTCGAGAATCCGGCACACCTTTTAATGTCGACCGGGACCCCACATGGTATGGTGGTGATCATTGTTGCAGATGGTCGGCACATGCCCCACGGTGTCATCATTCCTAGCGCACATGCAGACATGGTGATCAGCCACGTGAGCCAGGGTTAATTAGACAGTAGCGCATCCACAGGGAATATTACACCAATCGCGGTTGTCGGAGGGACCCGGACACCACCAACATGGGAGTGGACGACTGGAAATGAAAAGAGCGGGAAAAATGGAGTATAAAAGGAAGCGAAGAGTGCGTTACAAGGGTTGGAAAAAGCCGATTCATAAAGGGTGGGAAAATCAGATTCATGAAGGGTTGAAGAAATTGATTCACAAGGGTTACGAAAAGAGACACGAGGTTCTTCACTATTATGAGTTCTCTTATCTGGATTTTACGAAAAAACCATATCTATTCAAAAGGGAGGCGAAAAATATCCCTTTCATCTTTCAGGTCTCCTTCACTAAGGAGATACCAAAAGAACAACTCGATTCTTGACTTGGCGTCGGAGGGTTTCGTCGGAACTCGCCTTGGCGACCTCGACCTATTTTACGTGAGTATAGGACCAGGAGATCTCGGATTACGAAAAGGCAGGTGGAAGCAGGACGAAGGAGGCAATCACTGCTCGAGATCGAGCTTATCGCGAGCGGAAGGATCGAGGCCATTGTTTGAAGTCACGGCGGAAGGTTCGAGACAATCCTGCTCGAGTCTGTTTGAAGACACTTGTTTCGAGGCACTTGTTTGAAGACACGCGGGAAAAGCGCATCAACATCTTTTAGTGCGCAGTACGTGGGGATCGGCATAAAAGCTGATTTCCTAATACATGCAAGATACACAATGCAGCGATGAGGGAAGCGGTCGAAGAGGAGTAAGTCGAGAAGAATCAGTAACTTTGAGAGAAGTGGCCAATGAGGCCCAGAATAGGGAGATCGAGGAAAGAATGGATCGGATGGAGAAAGCAGATGGAGACTCGACTTCCTATTGCAAGAACTCGGGGAGGGACGAGAGAAAAGCATGTAATGATGTCCGGAGTCGGTCGAGGAATGCTCATGTTCGGGAAAATGTGGGAGATGAAGCCCAGACCTTGGGCACCAAATGTTGCGATGAGGAAGAAACAAACATGGAGGAAAGGGGTCCGTCGGCACTTACGGGACCTGACCAGAGCCTCTCGCGTGGAGGAGTTGGAGGGTGAGGTGCGCGAGGTTGGCCTGAAGTTGTGGAAGACCTCAGGAGAGCGGAAAGAGCCCAGTGGCGAATAATCTTTGGATAATGAATCTCCACTCTCGGCGGAGATCATGGGTGTCACGATCCACGTGACTTCCGCTTTCAGATCTGAAGTTCTCGGAGAAAAGTGATCCATTGAGTACATATAGGCGGTTCGATGACATGGCGAGTGCGAGGTGCAGTCGGTGACGCAGAGATCACGGGGCCTTCAGCTCGCTCTTGAGGGAGAGGCGAGAGAATGGTGCCATGAGGCTCCACGGGAAGCATCTTGAGCTTTGAGCAGATGTGCGGGGAGTTCGCGAGAGCAATTCAGGGCGCAGTGACCCACGAAGATGACATGATGGGTATGTCGAGTAAGGCGGAAGGAGGAGAATCTCTCGGGAGTTTATCAAAAGATACCATAGATCGGTTACTAGATCTTGAGTGGGTTTAACCATCCCGAGCTACGAGAGGATTGAAGGATGGTATTCGGATGAGGAGACCATGGTATAACCTGCGGAGTCCTTGATCAGATTCGTATTCGGATGCGTATGAGCGGGTAAAGCTGGATATGGTAATTGAAGAAGAAAAAGCCGTAGGCGAGGAATGAGCGGTCGATGGAGCGAGGAGGAAGGAGAAGGGGTCTGCAGGGAGCACAAGCTTAGCGGCGAGGCCAGGGCTGCCTATCTGACCACCGGAGAGCTCCCCACCACGGATGTTCCCTTGCCATCTCGCGGATCTCGGGCCGGGATTACGGAGAGTATAGGCGTCATGATGGCCACGCATCCCATGATCGAGCCTGACTGAGCGGATCGCCCGATTGCCACCCAGCAGAAGTTTCCCGAGGGATAGAGGCGATACAAGTGGTGGAAGCGAGGCCAGCTTATGAGCAATACGAGATTAAAGGTATCTCTCGAAGAGATACTTCAAGTGGTGAGGGCGAGGCTGCTGAGCCCTCCAGCAGATGGCCAAGCCGGTGGCAAGCGGAACAAGGCGATTCTGCTGGTTTCCATAGTGGCCACGGCCACTCCACATCAAGTCTTGGTGATTTGAAAAACCAAGTGGAGGATCTGGTTAGGAATCGGTACTTGGATGAGTTTGTCGAGGGGCACCGGTGGTTGAGCAGCGATCAGAAGAAGATGGCCAAGACTTCTGAAATAAACACGGAGCCAGCAGTCACGAGGATAATCTCGGGAGGGCCTACGATGGCGAGGAAGTTCAAATAGGGCTCGGAAAAGCTACTGCAGGTATCTGCATGACCGTAGAAGTTCATTCGATGCTCCTGCTGCCGAGAAGGCCAAGGTTCGGCGGTGCCAATTATGTGGACGGATGGAGGCGAGGAGGGGTGATGTACCCTACGAAGATGCCACAGTGGTAAAAGCCGGTGTAGTGAATAAGGAAGTTGATCGAATCTTGGTTGATTCGGGAGCTCGGTAGATATTCTCTTGAATCCACACTCGAGGATTTAGGAATAGCAGTGCGAGCCTCGGCGAGACGAGCACTTCCTTGAAAGGATTCGGGAGGAAAGCTAATACCTCAGGAATCATCAAGTGGCGGTAACCATGGGCTCAAAGCCTTTCGAGAAGAACATGATCTTTGGATTCGTGGTGGTAGATGAAGCCGGCCCGTGTCGAGGCGATTCTAGAGGCCGTTCATGAGGATCGACCAATGCGTGCTATCTACCCATTACTTGGCACTAAAGTATCGAGTAAATGGAATTGTAGGGGTCGTGAAAGCGACCGAAGGGTGGCGAGGAGCTACTGCCAGTAGTGCCAAAGAAACTATCTGATTACCTCGTCTGGACACGAGGGAATCGAGGAGCGGAGGCAAGAGCCGGTGAGAAGTTGGAGGAGGTCGAGGTGAGGCGAGGCGAATCAGGAAGAAAATCCAGAATCGGCTCAGAGCACTTGGCGGCAGTTGAAGGAAAAATTAGTGGAGTGTCTGCGAGCACATGCAGATGTGTTCGCATGGGCGCTTGAGGATATGCCGGGATCGACCCGAGTGGCGTGTCACGGTGGCGATGCGTTGAGATGCTAAGCCGGTGAGGCGAGAAGAGGAGATCGTCGACCGGGAGAGATCTGAAGCCGATCAGTTGCGAGGTTGAAAAGCTAGTGAAGCGGGATTCATACGGGAGGTATCTTACCGAATGGATCTCGAATGTGGTCTTGGTGAAGAAGGCAAGTGGGAAATGGAGAATGTGTGTTGACTTCACGAGATGTGAACAAGGCCTACCAAAGATAGCTTTCCACTACAGAAGATAGACCCAGTTGGTGGATTCTACGGCGAGACACGAGCTGCTTAGTTTCATGGATGCATTCTCGGATATAACCAAATTCCCATTGCCGTCAGACGAGGGTGCCGACTTTCATCACTAATCGAGTATGTCTTCTTCTGAGGTCATGCCTTTCGGTCTAAAGAGCGTGAGGCAGCATATCGAAGCTAGTGAACAAGGTCTTGAGCCATTGGTCGGTCGGACAATGGAGGTATATGTAGATGACATGATCACCGAGTCTACGAGATCGCGGAGGAGCATGTAAGGCACCTAGAGGAGACCTTGCACTCTTAAGAAAGTCTGGGATGAAGCTAAACCCGGAGAAATGTGCCTTTGGAGTGGGTTCGGGAAAATTCTTAGGCTTCATGGTGAGTCGCAGTGGGATCGAGGTCAATCAGGAGAAGATAAGGCGGTGGTGGAAATGAGGATCCCTCGTAGCCTCGAGGAGATACTGAAGTCGGCCAGTAGGTGGCATCCCTCAGCGGGTTCGTATCCAGGAGCCACGGATAAATCTGAGAGTCTTCTTCAGGAAATGAAGAAGGGCGGGAAGACAAAGTGGGCCTTAGAATCGCGGTGGCGTTCAGCGGTGAAAGAATATCTGTTGAAAGCCTCGTTCTTGTCGACACCTCGGCGGGAGAGTCTTGTTCTATACTTGGCGGTGTCCCGATGGGCAGTGAGCTCGATCTAGTAAGGGAGGGTCGAGTACTGATGCACTGTTTATTACCAGCGAGCTTTGCTTGAAGCGAGACCCGGTATCCATGATGGAGAAATGGGCACTGCACAGTTCTGATGACCAGGTGAGGCCTTATTTTCGAGGCACATTCGGTGGTGGTTCAGCGACCGACCTCTCGGGCAAACTACTGTACAAACACGAGACTTACGGAAGGTTGGTGAAATGGTCGAGTGGAGTTAAGCTGAGTTTGACGCTTAATTACCGACCCGAGCGTGATAAAAGCACGGTCATTAGGTGACTTCAGTGGTCGAGTGCAGCGAGGGATGAGGAGGCGAGGCGAGCCACGCGAGTTCAGAGCCTCGACCAGCACTGGATAGTCCGATAGATGGATCTGTGGAAGTCGGGAGGCGGGAGGCGGGAGTTGTGCTCCTAAGTCCGGAAGGGCGGAGATGCTGATCTGTTGTGAGATTAGAGTTCGAAATCACCAGCAATCGGTAGAGTATGAGGCGTAATAGCGGTGAAGCTGCGCCTCGGTAGTAAGCGAGAGGAGGTAAAGCTTGAGCAGGACTCGCGGTTGGTAGCGAATCACCTCGGCGAGAGCTTTCGAGGCAAGGGGAGAAGATGGGCGCTACCTTGGAAGGTAAAGGCGGTAATGGAGAATTCAGGTGTCGAGGTGGAGCAGATCCGAGGGAAGAATTTTCGAGCGAATATGATAGCTCGCATGGCAGTCGCATCGGACCCCAATTCCCAAAGTCTATCCACTTTGGAAATGAAGACCTGCTTCGAGCATCGGCGGGAGGGCGAGTGATGAGCTGTCGACGAACAACACTGGATGGAGCCAATCGTTTCTTACCTCGAGGAAGGGACGGTCTTGGTAGATAAGAAGCGAGCAAGGAAGTTGAGGTGCAAGGCGGCCGGTACACTCTCATCGATGGGGTCTTATATAGGCGAGGTACACTCTCCCACTTGCTGCGGTGCTTAGACCGAGAGGAGGTTGATTATGTCCTCAAGAGATACACGAGGGAATATGTAGAAATCGTTACAGCGCGAGGTCCTTGGCTTTCGAGGCCTTGAGGCGAGGATATTTTGGCCTCGCATGCATCGGGATGCTCGGGGAGAAGACAAGAGGCTGCAAGAGTTGCGGAGCTTTGCCAACCACTAACTCGACCTCAGGAAAACCTTACGGTGATGGATTCGCCATGGTCGTTTGCTCGATGGGGAATTGATTTGATTGGACCCTGCTTAGAAGGAAAGCATCCGCCACCCATGCCGTAGTCGCGATTGATTATTTCACCAAATGGGTCGAAGTGGGAGCCTTGAGCGGCATCACGGAAGGTAAAACCAGCGACTTCATTTGGAAGAATGTGATTTGCGGTATGGGATTCCTCGTCGTTAGTCACTAGATAATGGGAGGCGGTTTGATAATGACAAGTTCGGAGACTTACAGTCGGAATCTGGGGATAGAGTTGAAGTTTTGCTCTCCCTCGCACCTGAGCCAATGGGCAAGTAGAGGCCATGAATAAAACTATAAACGCCTCACAGAAGACAAGGCTGGGCGAGCAAAAGAGCACAGGTGGACGAGTGCACTGGTGTCTTGTGGGCTTCTGAGACCACGCACAAGCGGCCATTGGAAAGACCCCATTTTCCTTGGCGTTTGGGCCTGCAGCGGTGGTTCCAGTGAGATAGGAATGGGGACACACGAGACAGAGCACTTGACGAGGAGCAAAACAACGAGCGCGATGTGTGCGGGCTGGACTTCTTTGGAAAGAGAGAGAAAGGGTAGTTGCTAAGATCTCGGAATATCAACGAAGAGTGGCTCGTTATTACAGACCAAAATGTACACGTTCGCGGGTTCAGGTGGGTGATTGGGTCTTGAGGAAAGTCGACCGAGCACGAAGGACCCGAGGCAAGGTGTACTAGGACCAAGTTGGGAAGGCCACTTGTCGAGTCACTCGGTTAGCGGGACCGAGGAGCATCTGAGCTAGCTCATCCAGGATGGACGAGAGGTCGAGGCAGTGGAGCAGACAACTCACGATGAAGTATTTCCGATGAAGTCCCTTGTATTGTGAAATGCTAATGTAAGATTTCTTCCCGAAATGGGATATGTAAAAGTATAAATGTATGTAAGAATAAGAAAGACATTCATAATGTAAGTTCAAGATGAAGAGCGAAAGTCGAGAAGAGCTCCTTGGCGGAAGTCCCAGCGGGACGGTTGCCATCTTGGGTCGAGTGCGGGCCCGGCGGGAGTAAAACAAGAAGGCGCTGGGTCGATTGCCGGCCGGGCAGAAGTTCAGAAGAACTCCTTGGCGGAGAGTCAGTGGGACGGTGCCATGCTTGGGTCGAGTGCGGGCCGGCGGGGTGAAACAAGAAAAAGCCTGGGTCGATTGCGGGCCGGGCGGAAGTTCGAGAAGAACTCCTTGGCGGGAAGTCCTAGTGGGACGGTGCCAAGCTTGGGTCAGTGCGAGGCCGGCGGGAAGTAGCAGAAGGCAGCTTGGGTCGATTGCGGGCTGGCGGAAGATCGAGAAAGCTCCTTGGCGGAAGTCCCAGCGGGACGGTGCCATGCTTGGGTCGAGTGCGGGCCCGGCGGAAGTATCAGCGGAAGAAGCTTGGGTCGATTGCAAGCCGGCGGAAGCTCAAAAGCAGCTACTGACCGAAGTCCCAAGCCTAAGTCTCGGGCGGGACGGTGCCATGCTTGGGTCGATTGCGGGGCCGAGTAGGAGTAAAACAGAAGGCGCTGGGTCGATTGCGGGCCGGGCGGAAGATCAGAAGAGCTCCTTGGCCGAGAGTCCGGTGGGACGGTGCCATGCTTGGGTCGAGTGCGGGCCGAGCGAGAGTATGACGAAGGCAGCTTGGGTCGATTAAAGGCCGGCGGGAATAACTATCGAAAAGCTTGGGTCGATTGCGGGCCGGCGGAAGATCAGAAGAGCTCCTTGGCGGAAGTCCCAGCGGGACGGTGCCATGCTTGGGTCAGTGCGAGGCTGGCGGGAGTTCTGACGGAAGAAGCTGGGTCGATTGCAGGGCTGGGTAGAAGTTCGAGAAGAACTCCTTGGCGGAAGTCCAGCGGGACGGTGCCATGCTTGGGTCAGTGCGGGGCCGGCGAGTATCAGCGAAGAAGCTTGGGTCGATTGCAAGCCGGCGGAAGCTCGAAAGAGCTTCTGACCGGAGTCCCAAGCCTAGGTCTTGGGCGGGACGGTGCCATGCTTGGGTCGATTGCGAGGCTGAGTAGGAGTAAAACAAGAAGGCGCTGGGTCGATTGCGGGCCGGGCGGAAGATCGAAGAGCTCCTTGGCGGAAGTCCGGTGGGACGGTGCCATGCTTGGGTCGATTGCGGGCCGGCGGGAGTATGCAATGAAGGCAGCTTGGGTCGATTAAAAGGCCGGCGAGGAATAACATCGGAAGAAGCTTGGGTCGATTGCGGGCCGGCGGAAGATCGAAAGAGCTCCTTGGCGGAAGTCCCAGCGGGACGGTGCTATCTTGGGTCGATTGCGAGGCCGGCGGGGAGTTCTGACGAAGAAGCCTAGGTCGATTGCGGGCTGGGCGAAGTTGAAAGAACTCCTTGGCGGAAGTCCCAGCGGAGCGGTGCCATGCTTGGGTCAGTGCGGGCCGGCGGGAGTTCTGACGAAGAAGCTTGGGTCGATTGCGGGCCGGCGGAAGATCGAAAGAGCTCCTTGGCGGAAGTCCCAGCGAGGCGGTGCCATGCTTGGGTCAGTGCGAGGCCCGGCGGGAGTATCATGAAGAAGCTTGGGTCGATTGTAGGCCGGCGGAAGAAGCTCAGAAGAGCGCTACGGCCGAAGTCCCAAGCCTAAGTCTTGGGAGGGACGGTTGCATGGCGGTCAGTGCGGGCCGGCGGAAGAAGCTCAAGAAGAGCTACGGCCGGAAGTCCCAGGCCTAAGTCTTGGGCGGGACGGTGCTGGCGATGGTCAGTGCGGGCCGGCGGAAGAAGCTCAAGAAGAGCGCTACGACCGGAAGTCCCAAGCTTAAGTCTTAGGCGGGGCGGTGCTTAGCTTGGGTCGATTGCGAGGCCGAGCGGAAGAACTCCTTGGCGAGGCTCGTGATTGAAGTGGGAGACAAGCTGGAAAGCGTGGGGAGCGTAAAGGCCGCGGATCGGCCCGTCATCAACGAGTTTCGGTCTTATCTCGCTTCGCTCAAAGACTAAGCTGGGGGATTGGTGTTTGGGTAATATCAGGCGGGTCTCCTCGAGGCCCTTCGAGCTCGAATAAGAAACCAGGGATAGTCTAGCTCGAGCGAAGTCCAGAGCCTCACCGGGACGATCTTATAAAAGGTGGTCGGGGTCGGGAATTCATAGCCGCTCGAGCCCAGAGCACTCCTCGTATGCTCGAGGTCATCGGGTTCGGTCAAAGCTAGTCAAGGTCGAGGAATCGAGGCTGCTCGAGGCTCAGAGCACTCCGTTCTCTGCTCGAGGTCATCCACCCTGATCAAAGCTGGACAAGGTCGAAGCCAGAGCACATCTTTCACTGCTCGTAGAATGTGGGTCCCAGAACCTGGCTGGGTTGCACCGGTCGTGGGACAGAATAGAATGTAAGACCCGGCCGAGGCAGCCAGGCCAGTTTTCTCGAGAATCATGGCACACCTTTTAATGTCGACCGGGACTCCACATGAGTATGGTGGTGATCTTATTGCTAGATGGCAGGCACATGCCCCACGGTGTCATCATTCCTAGCGCACATGCAGACATGGTGATCAGCCACGTGAGCCGGGTTAAGGAGGCAGTAGCGCATCCCAGGGAATATTACACCAATCGCGGTTGTCGGAGGGACCCGAGACACCACCAACATGGGAGTGGACGGCTTGGAAATGAAAAGGCGGGAAAAATGGAGTATAAAAGGAAGCGAAGAGTGCGTTACAAGGGTTGGAAAAGCTGATTCACAAAGGGTGGGAAAATCCGATTCGTGAAGGGTTGAAGAAATTGATTCACAAGGGTTACGAAAAGAGACACGAGTTCTTCCTATTACGAGTTCTCTTATCCGGATTTTACGAAAAAACCATATCTATTCAAAAGGGAGGCGAAAAATATCCCTTTCATCTTTCGGTCTCCTTCACTAAGGAGATACCAAAAGAACAACCGATTCTTGACTTGGCGTCGGAGGGTTTCGTCGGAACACGCCGGCGACCACGACCTATTTTCGTGAGTACGGGACCAGGAGATCTCCATTACGAAAAGAGCAGGTGGATCGAGGAGCCATCTGTTTGAGATCGAGCTGATCGTGAGCGAAGGTTCGAGCAGCTGAGTCCTGCTCGAGCTGGTTGAAGTCACTGTTTCGAGGCACTATTTGAAGACATGCGGGAAAAACTGCATCAACAATAAGCATACAAATCTAAAAAGAAATTTACGGCAACTAGAAATATCTACACCTGACCATAAGTGGATGGGAGCATCTCATCATAAAAAATGCCAAAATAGAACTGCAAAAAGGAATGTAGCTTACAATACTTGGCCTGCATGTCCTCCTGTAACTTACCAGTAACTAGATTGCAACTCCACATATTTGGATTGCAGGTCAACATATTTGGTTTTAATTCTTCTTGATCGGACTTTAGAAGACTTAATTCATTTGATAACTTTGATTCACATTTTGATGAGAGATGTATGATGGCGATAGACCATGACCATAGGCCCGAACATAACCATGACCATTAGCTCTCTTACAACTTCTAATTGTTGTTCACTCGATATCTTAGAGAGATGCTCATTGAATTGACCTACAAATTGATTAACTTAATTATAATATATATAAAAATATAATAAACTATAACATAACAAAAAGAAAATATGTTATCATACAATTATCTGTTCACTCTCACCATCACCTATACTCCCAAGATGTTTTGTTCAAGCCTTAATAAACAAACTTATTCGATCTATTTTCTTTTTATTTTTCTTCATCTAAAAGGATAAAAAGATGTTAACATTGCAAAAACTAAAGAAAAAAAAATAACATTACATACTATAATGTATATGTTTCAAGCATAAAAACAAAGGACAAAACTAAAAAAGACAAGTTTTTTTTTTTTCTCCATTAAGGCTTATAATTCAACCAAATGAAGTTATTGAATGATAAGTAACAATAAACCAAACATGTATTATCTCTTTTCTCTTTTGGGAAAATGAAATTCGACCTGTCCTAGGGAAAGAAGATTGATGTGAGTGATTAATCTTATTCTGTTCAGCACAATCCTCCAAATATTGTATATGTAATTACTACTCATGCACATTATTGATTACAATTTATATTATATTAATGGTAACCTTCCTCAATGCTCCAACAGGCTACAAGTGTCCACCATTGCTCTTCAACAACTCTATCAAGAGTGGATGCATGGTGCTCTTCATCTGTCTTACCAATGAATGGTTTGCCTTCACTCCAGACTTCCAAGTGTTCCATAGTTTACCAACATGCTTTAAACAAAAAAGGTTTATAGGCTTCTGGAGCATCAGTGTTCTCATATAACAAAAAAAAATGTCAAACTAACATTTTCTCGTTTTTAGCAGCTGCATTAAACTGCTTGCTTATTATAAATGAATACAAATTACTATGAAATGATTAAGAGTTTGACTAGAAGGTCAGCGGCTGAGTCAATATGTATTTTATTCAAAATAAAAAAATACACATAAGAAAATCAAAATACCCACAATGTGACTTAATAATAAACAACGGAAATTTACTTGACTCAATGATGCTTATGGAAAATTAAGATAGTTTCCATCATTGTTGATGTTATTAAAGTTCACAACATATACTTAGAAAGAATTGTGATGTATGAGTGTTAATAAACTTGATGTATTAGTGTGGGGGTCCTACCTCTCTGTAGGGCTCTCGACTCGCGGAGGAATTGTTGAATCTTTTCATTCGAGATTCGCTGCTGTACTCGACATTGATTGTGATTCACTTCTCCCCAACCTCAACGAGTAGAGAATCAGGTCAAGAAAGATTGTGTATTGGCGGTGTATGTCCACACACACACATACACACAAAAAGTAATGAAATAGTATTTCAAGAAGTGCAATATAACAGGAAAAAGCATAACTGAAACCATAATATAGACACTGATAATCCAACAAACCATTCCACATGCACTATCAGAACCTAAACTTCTCTCCATCCCTGGTTAGCTTACTGTAACCATAATACGGACACTGAACATATTTTCAAGTGATGTTAGGCTTTGTAAGATTTTCAGTTCAAGTAACGGTTTAATTTATGCGGCATCATGGACTGAATTTGTAAGTACACATGCATTATTAGCAAAGTGCATTATTTCTAGTGTTGGAAGTGCTTTCACATTTATTATTTTAATCATGAATCTATATACATTTAGTGAAAAAAAGATTAGCGCAACATTAGGCTAAAAGATTTAAATGAATTGCAATGCATCATTAAAATGAAATTTTTTTTTTCCCATACTGTTGTGCATATAAGGACATGAGCATTAACAAACAAAAATAATAAGTATCATTCTTAATCATTCAAATGAACGATCTAAAAATAGGATAAAAATTAAGGTGAACCCAAAAACCGGCACCCAAAAACACAATTAAATAAAACGGGTGAATGCATAAAAGCCACTGATTTGTTTGTTATTGCTAAATATTTTTCATTTGCATTTACTTTTAAAACCGAACCGAAACCGATTGGTTCTCAAGAAATCGAATCGAATCGAACCAAATTTTAGAACCGAACCGAAATAATTCTGTTCGGTTCGGTTCAGGAAATTAGGTTAGAAATTTAAGATTTTGGTTTTACATTTTAGAATTTAGAATTTATATTTTAAATTAAATTTTTTTATTATATTTGACCGAACTAATTGGTTTGTTTGTTCGGTTCGGTTTTAAACCGAACCGAACATAAACCGATCGATTCTTAAGTTTTCAAACGTTCGGTTTTTACTTATGAAACCGAACTGAACCGAACCGAATATTTCGGTTCGATTCGGTTCGGTTCTTACCGAACCGTTTGCCTACCCCTACTTTTCGTTACCCACAACTTGCCCTCCCTTTGGTTTTTGTTGTGTCATTATTATGCAATGTTAAAAACGTTTAATTAAAATCTTTTTTTTTTTTCAATTCAACAAAAACATAGTTTAGGCTAAAAAAAATATCAGAATCTAAACTTCCAAAGCATGACATAGTCACTGACAATCGTGCATTTATTTTCTTTACTTCCTTCTAAATTTGACTTTAAAATGATAAAATCATCATTGGTGGTTCAGTGTATTTACGCATGTATTATATACCTTTACTTCCTTCTAAATTTGTTCATGGATATCCTCTGGCATGTCATTCTACCCAATATATGTCAAAGGAACCTTCTGTCTATTTTTTGCTATGATTCCAAGGTGGGTTGTAAAGGTTGTAGAATTTGGACTTATAACTTGCCATTTTGAATTGAATTCCAAGTGTGTTTTACACCTAGTACCCCAATCATCTAGAATTTAGACCACGAGTTTCCCTAGAAAATATTGACTCACTCAACACTACAAAATCATAGAATGACTGTTTGATAATACATAGAAAAAAGAAATAGAAATATGAATGAAGCCATACCTTCTTCATCTAGAGGTGCATGTGAACTATGAGAAGACGAGGATAATCGTTGTGATTCTGCCCGATGTTGCAGTAAGCTGTCCATGGGTAGACCTTTACTTCTTTTTGGTGCCATAATAAACTATAAAAGAAAAACCCTAAAAATTCATACTACAATATATAAATAAGAAAACTAATTACTATTAAAAATCAATAACGCACTTTATTAATAAGAAAAAAAGTAATGACACCTAGATATGCAGAGACATAATCAACCTTAACCCCCAAAATGCATACAGACACCTAGATATAGGGAGACCTAATCAACCTTACCCCTCAAAATGCATAAACTATTATAATATTAAAAGATAAAATTGACATCAAAATTAATGAATTTAATCCATATCTTCTCTGTTATAATCATCATAAACAACATCAACAGAATTAATATCCACAGTTGTCATATCAACTCCATTTCTAGCCCAAGCAACATCTTCAACACACATATGAACATTCTCATCCATTTTTTATTGAGGATATAACTCAACTTAAGGCATTATCAACGGGCTACAAGAATAAACATCATACAGATCTCTAACTGCCTTTTTAATAACAAAATGCCAATCCAAGTTTATAGGGTTGGACATAATAAACTTGTTCTGTCTGTCCTGCTAGGATAAAAGGTTCCCATATTGATTATTTTTATATAGTAAATGGTTGAAATTAACCATTGCAAATTGAAACTCATCATACTTCTTTCCGACTCGATCATCAATCCAATCACCCCTTCCAAAGAACAAACCTTATGTCATTGGTATAACGAATTTCTATAATTATAACACTTGTGACCCTTTTCTTTTTAAAGAGAGACAAAGAAGAGAAAAAGTGAGAAAGAAAGAGAGAGAGATGGAAGCAGAAATCTGGTCAACCCAAACCCGAATGGACTTGAAAGCTGACCCGACCGTCTTTCACATTTCTAGTCACCTCACCGACCATGGAAGGTATCAGTCGAAAGTTCTTAAGCCAGCCACCAGTTTCCCGCTGCCAACGCCATCAAAAAAAGGCTGGCACAAGTCGCAGACCAAACGATCACGACCATCGTTGATTTTACTAGCGTTATTCCACCAACTAGGTTTTGTTCCTCTTGTCACATCTTTCGCTTCAAACCATCCCCAGCCACTAGAAGTCACTGATTTAGCCATGAACAACTGTTAGAGTTCTCATGACTGTCGAGCCCAATCCGCCACCATAACCAGAGTTCACAGTTGCCACCGTTGGTCGGCGAGGGCTTTTTGGTAATTTTTAAATTTTAATGGTAATTTCATAATTTTTGAAATTGAAGATATTTCGATAATATCAGAATTAGAGGATAGTTTGGTAATTTGTGATTTTGAGGATTTTATAGCAAATTTATGATTTTGGGATTTTGAGTATATTTAATTTATGATTTTAGGAGGGTATTTTGATAATTTATAATTTTAAATTGAGATTATTTGAGGTTAAGATTAGAATGTGTTTAAAATAAGAAATTTGAGGATATTGGAGTTTATAATTATGATTTAATTTTATCTTAAAAGAGTTTTATCATTGATTTTAGGCCGATAATCTCAGTATGTATTTGTTATATGTGGATGCCATAAGGTAAGTAAATTAAATATCTAAAATGAATCACAATAAATAATATTATATAGTGTCATGTTTGAAAAACTTATTTTGATATGTACAAATATAGAATTATATATTACCTATGTGTTTATGTAATATATTGTTATGTGATTAGAGTGATTATGTACATGGGCATCAGTATATGTGAAAGATGAATTGGCATAAGCATAAAAATGTATTATGTTTACAATGAAATGAATGAGAAAGTAAATTTTAGTAATAGATTTTACAGAACGAAAGTAAGTTTAGTAAGTTTTTCAATTCTGCTTGGATATTTAAATTCTTTACTCACTTAGTAGTAGACACTCTAGATATTATAGAAATGGGTGAAGGATGTTTACGTGAAACCCAAAGGGTAGAAAGTTTAGTGAGAGTCCAACTAAGCAGTACTTAAATGAAGGTAGCTCAAGAAAGATATTTGAAAGAAAATATGAAAGCTTGATTGTGACAGAAAGAAATTTTGATGATTCATTTTATGATATTTTTAAAAGATCATAGCATGTCATCCATTTGCATTACATAGATTTATGTATATATTTTGGTATATGGAAAACTAGTTTGTTTACTGAATTTCGTACTCATTACAGTTTATTGTGACTCAGTTTTCAGAAAGTAGGATTGATTCACGATGAGTAACGAGAAAGACTTGGATTGAGGAAAGTAGATAGTTTGACAAGATTTTAGATTCTTCCACTACATTTTAATAATTGTATTTGAGGATTTTATATATTTTTTTTATTATTTGTAAAGGGATTTTTACGTTTATATGTAAGATTTAGTTAGATTCGCTCTGTAAGGTTGAAGTCAGGTTGCTTTAATAATGTCTTTCAAAACCCCATGAACTGTAACAATGCCCAAACAAAGATTTTTGTCCCTTGCACTAGCATAGCTCATAGCATCAACCTTCAGAGCTATACTAAAGTTTTTTGTTATTATACTCTTATCATTATACCAAAGATTTTTTTGTTATTATACTACCATCATCATTATGGCTAGTTTAGTTACTTTTGGTTTCCACTTCATTAAGGTATCTTGCACAAAAATTCATACACTCTTCCATTAAGTATCCTTTGGCAAATGAAGCCTCAGGATGTGATCGATCCCGCACATATTTTTTTAAAATTAGTTACTCCCTACAACCAGAAGAAATGAAATATTGTAAGCTTGGAATATAGTAAAGAAATGTTCTATCAAAATAATACAAGTAATTATTATTGTGCCTCTCAATATGAAACATCCATCAATATTGAACAAAACCAACAATTAATGACTCTTTTACTAGATCAATAAGCAAATACTCCATTATATAAAAAAAAACAGTCATTGGAAAAATATTCTCAAGATTACAAAAAGCAAGGGAAATTCTCCATTGCGAGTTAAGTATATATTCATATGTTTTTACTTTCGAGCAGAGTTGCTTGAAAAAATTACTTAATTTAATCAAAGCCTCAACAACATTTTTGGACAATGCTTTGCATGTAGCTAAGGTAATTGTTACATCAATTTATGATTATCATGACTTTTAATATCCCAAATACGTTGCTCTTTAGTATAAACACATTGAGCAATATTTGATGCACACTCATTTGGGAACTTTACATGATTCAACACTTTCAAGAACACATTTATCTTCTTTACTCATAAAAAAACATGCAGGATGTAAACCTAACTTGTTGGCACCCTTTTTAAATGGATGACGGCTTTCTAATTTCTAGATCTGGCAAACCACGTCTTGCCCTTAAATTATCTTTGGACTCTTTAGCATCACCCAATATAGTCCAAAGTATATTATCACAAACTTTTTTCTCAATGTGCATGACATCAAGATTACGATGAATCAAATTAAACTCCCAATACGAAAATTCATAAAAATGATTTCTTCTTCCAAATAATCTTATCATTCATTCTCCTATTTTTCAAGTCTTCAATCTTATACTTAGTAAGTATATTATTCAATTGTTTCTTCGCTTCATGATGGAGGATATTATGTATTGCAAGAAGGGCACCTACTGGATAGTATAACTTTGGCTACAGGTGTCCGTTTGCGGAATATAATATACAGTTTTGAAGCTTATGATGAGATAAATAAAACCTAATATAGCCAAAGCCGTTCTGGTCCATGCTCGGTCCAAAAATTTCTTTTCTTTCCTAGCCGTTTTTAGATTTTAAGATTTTTTTCCTATTTTTCTTGATTCTTCTAGGATTTTTATCTTTTGTCTACAACTTGAATTTGGTTTTCGTTTCTTTGCCTTTCTTATTTCGGATAGGAGAATTTTATTATAAGATTATATTTTGGATTAGCATATTTTGGTAAATTCTTGATATTTAGGTTTGTTATAAAAGGCCTCAAAACCCTAGCTTTTATTCATTCAGATTTCTTTTTTATTAAGAAACCTTTGGTTTTTGTCTTAATAAATATTAAGCTTTCGTTTCGTCAGTTGATATCAGAGCAAGTTCGCTTGTCATCATAGTATGACCACACAAACAAAGGAGTAACCGTTTCGATGACGCTGATCATGGAATGAAGGCAATATTTGTGGAGACTATAAGATAGATGGTCGTAGAAGCAGTCTTGCAAAATAGAGATAATACAGAAAACCCGAGGTTGGCAGCGATAGAGCAAGCAATCGAGGGTCTCACGCTTTCCATAAACAACATAGAGAGAAGATTGCGGGAAAGAGACAACCACGAGAAAGTTATTAAACCGCAAGAACAATCTCAGAATAATTAGTATACAGCAGTAGTGCGTCAGGGTATTAATCATGAAGCAGGTCCTTAAAATTTGGAACCTACGAAGTGAGTGCGGCCACACATGCGGGAAGAGTTAGAAAGTGATTTGGAGAAAGAAGACGCTTAAGATTTTGAAAGGAGGTGCAGGAAGAGTTCGGATTACAAGATTAATATTGATATTACAGATTTCCATGGTAGGATGCATGTTGAAGAATTTTTAAACTGGATAACAGATGTAGAAAATTTCTTCCAATATATGGATATTCCCTAGGATAAGCGAGTTAAGCTTGTGGCATTCAAATTAAATGGTGCAACATCTGTGTAGTGGCAAAACTTACATAATCGAAGAAGAGTTGCAGGGAAGCCATTAATCAAGTCATGACCTAGAATGCAAAGGTTGGTGAAGGAGTATTTCCTACCAGCAGTAGTTATATGAAGTATCAAAATTCTAGGCAAGGAAATCGCAGTGTGGATGAATATACAAAAGAATTTTACAGTTTGCAAATAAGAAATAACTTGGATAAGTCAGAATTTTAGACAGTTTCAAAATATCTTGACGGATTGAAATAAGAATTGCAAAATGAGATTGTAGATGTGATTTGGGACATGTGTACAGTGGTTGCTAGAGCAAAGAAGTTAGAAGAACAAAAGCAGCGTGATGTTTCTAAGACCCAGCAGCAGCAATTCACTGGAATGCAGAGCAGACCAAGTAGTGTTGGATTTGAAAATAAGTAGAAATCATAGGCAAATAATAGTCAGACACAACAACCAGTACAATAGCAGTTAAGGCAGCAGCCATCAATGCAGCAGCCAACGAGACAACAGTTCCAATCACAGGTACAGAACAACCGATATGCAAAGCCAATGTTGAATAAGTGTTTGAACCGTGGTGAACCAAGACATCGATCGAATGAATGTCGTCAAAAAAATTTGAATTTGGTAAATGCTGAAGTTGACGAGGCTGATGCGAACAATGATGTGGATGATGAAGAAGCCTTGGAGTTAGAGGCAGATGAAGGAGAGTTATTGAATTACATTGTATAAAAAATTTTATTAGCACCGAAGTTTGAAGAAGATAATCAGCGTAATAAAATTTTCAAAACATGCTATGATGACAAGTGTACACGTGATATGCCAGAGAAAATGCAATCCGGTTGATATAATAAAACTTTCGATATAAAAACATCCGGCACTTTATAAAATTAGGTGGATAAAAAAGAGTACAGAAACACGAGTGATGGAGGTGTGTCGAGTTCCTTTCTCCATTAAGAATATATATAAAGTGATGCAGTGTGTGATGTAGTGGATATAGATGCATGCCATGTATTATTGGGTAAACCCTGGCAATTTGATGTCGATGCAGTCCATAGACGAAGAATTAATGTGTATTAATTTTGATGGAATATTAAGAAGGTTCGTTTGGTATCTTTAATAAACAATAAGAAAAATTCTAAGGTCGAAAGAAAGAATTTTCTGGCTATTATCAGGAGTCATCTAGAAGAAGATTGCGATAGGTTTAAAAAGTTGCAGAAAGAGGATAAACTCGAAGAGAAGGCTATTCCTGAGGAAGTACAACCCTTGTTGGCTGAGTTTGCTGAAATTATACCATTGGACATGCCGGATGGGCTGCCACCTTTGCAAGATATTCAGCATCATATAGACTTAGTCCCCGGTACAAGTTTACCTAATTTGTCTAATTATCGCATGAGTCCACATGAGCATGCAATTTTGCAAGAACAGATTGACGATTTGTTGAGTAAGGGATTGAGAGTTGGCGAATGTGTGTGCATAGCAGATGAATCAACCAGATTATCGTAAAGTATCGATTTTCCATTCTTACCTTGCGAGATTTGTTAGACCAGTTGGATGGTGCTCGGGTTTTTTCAGAGATAGATTTACACAGTGGGTATCATCAGAATTAGATTAGGTCGAGAGATGAATGGTAAGCAGCGTTTAAAATAAAGGAAGAGCTGTACGAGTTGTTCGTGATGCCATTCGGATTGTCCAATGCACCAAGCACCTTCATGCGTTTAATGAACTAGGTTCTGAAACTATTTTCTTGCAAATTTTTTATGGTATATTTTGATGATATTTTAGTGTATTCTGTTGATATGGTGACCCATTTGGAGCATTTGAGGATAATTCTGGAAGTTTTAAAAAGAAACAAACTTTACATTAATCTAAAGAAATGTAGTTTGCTACAGAATAATGTAGAGTTTTTAGGTTTTATTGTTGTTGTGGATAGGATTCAGGCTATTGAGTCAAAGATACAAGCCATTAGAAATTGGCCTACGCCCAAGACAGTGGGTGAAGTTATGAGTTTTCATGGCCTGACAACGTTTTATAGGAGGTTCATTTATGACTTTAGTACTATAGCCACACTTATTACAAAGTGCTTGAAGAAAGGGAAATTCAAATGGGGAGAAGAAGAAGAGGCTAGTTATGTTTTACTAAAGGAGAAGTTGTCCACCGCTCCTATATTGACCTTACCGAATTTCAACAAATTATTTAAAGTCGAGTGCGCTGCTTCTGAAAAATGAATTAGGGCTATTCTTTCCTAAGAAGGGCGACCAATTGAGTATATGAGTGAGATGTTGAATGAGGCATGACAGAAGTGATCTACTTATAACCAAAATTTTTATGGTGTCCTCAGGGCGTTGAAAAATTGAGAGCATTACTTGATTCAGAAAGAATTTGCGCTCTATAGTGATCATCAAGCACTAAAGTACTTTAATAGCCAGCAGAACTTGAGCAAGATGCATGTGAGATGGGTAAGTTATATGCAGAAGTTCACTTTTATCTTGAAGCATAAATCTGGGCAGCAAAATAAAGTGGCAGATACGTTAAGTAGGCGAGCAACTTTACTAGTAACTCTAGTCAATGAGGTTACTGGTTTTGAGTGCTTGAAGGAGCTGTATGCGAAAGATGATGACTTTGAGCGCGTTTAGGATCGTTGCATTAACCATCAAACTACGAAGGATTTCCTAGTACAGGATCGATACTTATTCAAGTCCAACCAGTTATGTATGCGTCGGAGTTCTTTACAAGAACAGATAATCCGCGAGTTGCATGAAGGAGGATTAAACGGACTCATGGGCCGAGACAAGACTAAGGCACTTGTAAAAGAGCGTTATTATTAGCTTCAACTAAATAGGAACGTGCGCAAGATTGTGCACAGTTTTCGGATTTGCCAAGAAAGCAAGGGACATGCGCAGAATACTTGTTTTTACATCCCTTTACCTGTTCCTAAAAATATTTAGTTAGATCTGTCCATGGATTTTGTGTTAGAGTTACCACGCACAAGGACAGGTTGAGATTCGATATTAGTTCTGGTAGATAGGTTTTTCAAGATGACATTTCATTGCATATAAGAAGACTGAAGATGCTGCTTTAGTGGCATATTTATTCTTTTGAAAAATAGTACGTTTGCATGGGATTCCAAAGACTATCACTTCTGATAGGGACGTCAAATTTATTAGCAAGTTTTGGTGTCATCTCTAAGATAAATTTGCCACATAGTTGCAGTTTAGTAATGCTTTCCATCCACTGACAGATAGGCAAACGGAGGTGGTCAATCGCTCTTTAGGTAATATGTTACGATGTGTGTGTGGTGACAAACAACAAAACTGGGAAGTGCATTGCCTCAGGTTGAATTTGCTTACAATAACATGGTAAATCGATCAACTGGCAAGGTACCTTTTGAGATTTTCTATACTAGTTCTCCAAGACAAGTTTGTGAATTGGCTATCATACCACCAGCAGTTGCGGTTGAGGAACGCGAGGCAGTAGATAATACGGTTGAAAAGGCTCTGAAGATTCAAGCAGAAGTTCGAGCTCACTTGGAGACTGCCAATGCAAAGTACCAGACTGAAACATACAATAATCGGCGTAAGAAAGTGTTTGCTGAGGGTGGTTTAGTGATGGCATACCTACAGTGAAGTCGATTTCCGTGCATTCGCACCAAATTGGAGAAGCGCAAGTATGGACAGTTTCGCATGGTTCGGAAAATTAATAATAATGCTTATATAATTCAATTACCTGAAAATTATAATATCTCTCATACTTTTAATGTGGCTCATTTGTTTGAGTATCATCCCGACGATGAGGAGTTATACGAGCCCAATTCAAGGACGAAATCTTTTCCAAGTGAGGGGAACTGATGCAGGATATTGTGTATTGCAAATAGGGTACATTCTGGATGGCATAACTTTGGCTACAGGTATCCATTTTCAGCGTATAATATACTGTTTCCTGGCCTTTTTTAGATTTAAGGATTTTTTCCTGTTTTTCCTAATTCTTCTTGGATTTTTATCTTTTGTCTACAACTTGGATTTGGTTTCTGTTTTCTTTGCATTTCTTATTTCGGATAAGAGAATTTTATAATAAGATTATATTTCGAATTTGTTTATTTTGGTAAATTCACGATATTTAGGCTTGTTATAAAAAGGGTCTGAAAAACCTAGTTTTATTCATTTAGTTTTCTTTTCAATAAAATTCGTATTATTTAGAAACCTTTGGTTTCCGTCTCAATAAACATTAAGCTTCCGTTTCGTCACTTTGGTTACAAGCAATTAATAAAGTGCTTGTCCCCACTTTCTTGTTTTATCGAAAGATACTCTTATCTTTTCGAAACCTATGATTTGTTAATAAAAATTGATAGCGACCAATTTTAAAAAAAATCTATTATATATCAACCAATTAGATCTAGCGTTTTGTTGGCAAATAGAACATGTTTTTTTACCTTTAGTACTCCAGCGAGATAAGTTAACATAATCTAGAAAGTCACTGATAGTCTGTAGCAATGTTGCATGTAATTTGGATATTTAATTATATGATGCATAAGCACACCTTCAAACCATAATTCTTTCAAATTTTTAATCAATGGTTGCAAATAAACATCAATCTCATTACCAGGCCATTTAGGTCCATCAATAAGCACATATTACATAATGAATGATTGTTTCATGCATATCCATGGTGGAAAATTGTATGGAATTAGAACTATTAGCCATATACTATGTGTTACAGACATTGTCCTAAACGGATTGAAGTCATCAGTTGCTAATCCAAGCCTAACATTATAATTGTCTATAGTAAAATCATTATTCTTTTTACCAAATCCCTTCCATGCAGGACTATCAGCAGGATGCCTTAATACCATAATTCGGCATGCCATCACATAAAGGAAGTAGTTTTTAAAAACATAAGCAATCTTTGAAATCTCGATACTAATGAAAATACCTTACTTGATTGGCCAGTATTTGTTTATCCTTATTTGAAAGGTCACCGAAATTATGTCTGCGTCTAACTCAAGCCCCCAAAACCGAGCGAAATGTTCACCTATTACACGGCTCACTAACTCTGCCTGAGGTGTGGGGGTACCTATTATTCGTCGGTGGTCCGGCGCACCCCTACTCACTTAAAGGATGTTGCTTAATTTGTTAGGAAATTTATGGGTGAAGTAGAATCACAGCTAAATGAGATTGGAAGAAAAATAAAGAGCAAGCACAAATTTGGACACCAGAAATTACGTGGTTCGGCTTATAGCCTACATCCACGGGCAAAGACGAAGGAAATAATTTTATTATCTTGGAAAATAATAACTTCTCTCAATAATGAAGAGAATAATTATATTCTCTATATAATTAGAGAAAACTATTCTCACTTCCCAATACCTCATTTACACCAAATACTAACTCTTAAAATTCTCTCTAATACAAGAGAAAATGAATTTTTTGGGATGATTGAAATGAGGGAAGGGGCACTCAATTTATAGCCACATTTTAGCTACTATGCATTATTTATTTATTATTATTTTATTATATTATTATTATTATTATTATTATTTATATATATATATATATATATATATATATATATATATATATATATATATATATTCCTTCTTTTTAAACACGGCACCGTGTGCCGTGTTTGATAGTTGGGCACCACCCATCTAGAAGGGCGATGGCCCAACTTTGACATTCTCCCACTTGGAGATTTGATTGAGAGCCAATCAATCTCCACACCATCCTTTTTGCTTTACCATTGACATGTTGCTTACGTTTCTGCTAGGCCACAAGAGGATCTACTCCATATAAACTTGTCAGTAATGATTGGCTTAATCATAACATCTGCTAGGTTCTCCTTGGTATGGATTTTCTGTAAATCTACACTTCCATCATCCACTACTTCTCGAACGAAGTGATATTGAACCCCTATATGTTTTGTCCTAGAATGAAAGGCTGGATTCTTTGCAATATGCAAAGCACTCTGACTGTCATAAAACACAGGAATTTTCTCTTGTTTGTGCTCGAGCTCCTTAAGTAACCTTTGTATCCAAATAGCTTCCTTGCATGCTTGTGTAGCTACCATGTATTCTGCTCTGTCGTAGATAAAGCCACAACAGTCTGCAGTTTTGAAACCCAGCTTACAGCTCCTCCTGCAAGAGTTAACACATAGCTAGTAGTGGATTTTCTTTTATCAAGGTCACCTGCGAAATCTGAATTCACGTAGCCTCTGACAATAAATTCTGACCCTCCATAACATAATGCAACATCTGAGGTTCCCTTGATGTATCTTAGAATCCTCTTCACTGTTTGCCAATGTTCTCCACCAGGATTCGCCATGTATTGACTAACTGCTCCCACTGCTTGTGTAATGTCTGGTCTTGTACAGATCATAGCGAACATCAAACTTCCCACTGCTGATGCATATGGTACTCGAGACATCTCCTTCCTTTCTTCTTCATTGCTAGGACACATACTTAAGGATAACTTGAAATTAATAAGAAGTGGGGTAGAAATTGGCTTACAATCTTGCATGTTAAGCGTCGCAAAATTTTCTTCAAGTAATTCTTCTATGAAAGCCAAATCTTCCTGTTATTTCTGTCTCAGTGAATTTGCATCTCTAGAATCTTGTTTGCTAGTCTCAAGTCCTTCATTTCAAACTCCCTAGCCAACTGTGCCTTTAATTCTTGGACTTGATCTTTGTTGGGGCCTGTGACCAACATATCATCCACATACAACAGCAAAATGATAAAATCATTATCCTCAAATCTCTTGTAATAAGCACAATGGTCTGAACTGAGTTTGTTGTATCCAAGGCTCATTATGAAGGAATCAAATCTCTTATACCAACACCTCGGCGCCTGTTTGAGACCGTATAGAGATTTGTTCAATCTGTAAACTAAGTTCTCCTTACCTCTTCAGCAAAACCTTCTGGTTAGAGCGTATAAATCTCTTCTTCAAGTTCTCCATGAAGAAATGCAGTTTTCACATCTAATTGTTCTAGATGTAGGTCAAATGTAGCACACATTGCCAAGACTACTCTGACTGTCGTGCGTCTAACTACTGGAGAAAATATCTCATTGAAGTCAATACCTTCTTTCTGAGCATATCCCTTTACCACCAATCTTGCACGATACCGCTCCACTTGATTATTGCCATCACGTTTGGTCTTGTAGACCCATTTGTTTCCAATGGCTTTTCTTCCATGTGGCAATGGCACAAGTTCCCATGTTTTGTTTTTGTGTAGAGCTTCAATTTCTTCCTGCATTGCTGCCGTCCACAAAGTAACATCTAAGCTGTTTAAAGCTTCATGGAAAGTTAATGGTTTTCCATCCTCTGTTAAAAGACAATATGCAACATTGATCTCTGTAACATACTCTGAGTGTCAAGTTGGTGGTCGTCTCTCTCGAGTTGACCGACGAACTTCTAGAGCCTCAGACTCGACTGGTTCTTATTTATCGTGCTCTGGTGCTGCTTCAGAAGACTCTGAATCTTCCTGACTATTTTCTACATATACCTGTGTAGTCTCTGACTTTTCTTTCACAATACTATCATCCCCATCTTTCTTTTGCAGTTGATCTTCTACAAAGACAACATCTCTGCTGATGACAATCTTGTGGGCAGTGGGATCCCACAGACGATACCCCTTTACACCATCAGTATACCCCAAAAAGATACACCTCCTAGATTTTGGATCTAGCTTTGTTCTTTTTTAGGCATTATACATTACATATACAGGACATCCAAATGTATGTAAATGAGAGTAATCAGCTGGCTTACCTGTCAACATCTCCATTGGCGTCTTCAACTCAATAGCTGTTGATGGAGACCGATTTACCATATAAGAGGCAGTTTTGGCTGCTTCAGCCTAAAAAGAGTTACGTAGACTAGCAGTCCTCAACATAGCTCTTATCCTCTCTGTAAGAGTTCTGTTCATCTGTTCCGCTACTCCATTTTGTTGAGGAGTGTATGCCGCTGTAAACTGCCTCTGAATACCTTCTTGCTTACAGTATGAAAGAAATGCACCATCTGTATACTCTCCACCATTATCTATTCTTAATCACTTGATCTTTTTTCTGGATTCAAGTTCAACCTGCGCTTTGAATTCCTTGAATACTAAAAACACATTTGACTTTTTCTTGATTGGACACACCCAACATCTCCTGAAGTAATCATCAATAAAAGTAACGAAGTACTTTGCACCTCCTTGGGATAAATCCGATGATTCCCAAACATCAGAATGAACTAAATCAAGAATGCATTTACTTCTAGCATAAGATCTGCTAAATTTCAATCTATGCTGCTTACTTGTAACACAATGCTCGCAAAATGGTAAACTCACCGATTTGAGTCCCGGAAGCAGCTGTCGCTGAGAGATAATCTTCAAACCTTGTTCTGACATGTGGCCAAGTCTGAGATGCCACATCATCACTAACTCTTCTCCATTTAACACGACACACGCATCAGCTTCCTGTAGTGTTTCTCCTTGAAGCATGAATAGATTCGCACTGATCTTTTCTGCCTTCATTAACACAAGTGCTCTTCTGATAATTTTTATCATCTCATTTTCAATATGGACTTTACACCCAAGACTATCTATTTGTCCCAATGACAATAGATTTTTCTTCAGGCCTTTGACATATCGTACCTCTTGAATTGTGCGAACTGTACCATCATACATTTTTATTTTGACAATACCATTACCAGCAATCTCCAAGGCATAGTCATCGCCCATGTACTATAGAGAATTTCTCCATCATCCGAAGTACTAGTCACACAACCCTGAGCATTTGATGACTCAGGTGCTTCATTCTCTCTACTCTTCTTATTGCTCCAACACTCTTTCTTCACATGCTCTTTCTTACCACAATTGTAGCATTTCACATTCTTCTTACTTTTGGATTTTAATCTACTATGATTGTAACTCCCACTGGGGACATGTTCTGTTGATCTCCTTCTCGTCACCAATAGCGCTTCTGTTTGCTGCGAACTTGCATGTCTATCTTCCTTGGTCTTGTGCCTGCTTTCCTTGTTTAAGATGGAGGCTGCAACATCATCGAAAACTAGACTGTCTGTCGGGTTGTTGTTCGTCAGATTGATGATGAGTTGATCATACGAATCTGGTAGACTTTGAAGTAGAAGCTCCGCACGTTCATTTACCTCTATTTTGTGACCCAATGTTGTGAGTTACGAAAATAGAGTCTTCAAGGTGTTAATATGGTCGGTTACTGATGTAGATTCCGCCATGCGAAGAGTATAGAGTCTCCTCTTTAAAAAGATCTTATTGTGCAGCGACTTATCCTCGTACAATTTTGTAAGAGTATCCTATATTTCCTTCGCTATCTTTTTCTCTACCACACTGGATAACACCTCATCTGCAAGTGCTAAGTGTAGATCAGCAATTGCATTACCATCTATCTCGTTCCACTTAGCATCATCAGTTACCTCTGTGGGTCTTTCTCCAATTACTGCCAAGCAATTGTTTTTCCTCAGAATAGCTTTCATCTTCATTTTCTACAACGAGAAATTGTTCCCATTGAACTTCTCAATCTCGTATTTTTTCGCCATTGCTTTCACCACAAACTAACTTAGTTCTGATACCACTATTAGGAAATTTATGGGTGAAGTAGAACACAATTAAATGAGATTGGAAGAAAAATAAAGAACAAGCACAAATTTGGACACCAGAAATGATGTGGTTCGGCTTGTAGCCTACATCCACGGGCAAAGACAGAAGGAAATAATTTTATTATACTGGAAAATTAATAACTTCTCTCTAATAATAGAAGAGAATAATTATACTCTCTCTATAATTAGGAGAAAACTATTCTCACTTCCCAATACTCTAATTACACCCAACACTAACTCTCAAAATTCTCTCTAATTAAAGAGGAAATGAATTTTTTGGGATGATTGAAATGAGAGAAGAGCGCTCAATTTATAGCCACATTTTGGCTACTATGCATTATTTATTTATTATTATTTTATATATTTTTTTTCCATAATATGAAATTGGCAATTTTGTTTCTTTAGGAAATGCATCTTTCAATAATTCTAGTAGCATTGTTAATGACTTATCTGTCCACTCATATAACATTTTCACATGCAAGAGTTGGGCAATGAACATAAGGCTAAAAGTTTCTCACATCCTGGATATACAGGAGACTTTGCATCTTTTACCATTTTGAGAAATTTTGAGTAACATCATTTAGACCCTCACATTATTCATGCTCTAGTGGATGATCATTGATCGGAATTCCCATTGCATCGTGTATCATTGCAACTATATCATCATAAGCAATTGAGTCATGACTAACTTAAGTTTCTTAGTTAGATTCCAAAGATGAAGGTGGCTCACCATGCAATATCCAGTTTTGGTAATTTAACCAAAAACCATTTATAATAATATAGTCTCTTGCCACTTCCTTTATAACCAAATATTGATTATGGCACTTCTTACACGGATAATAAATTCTTGTGTCACCAACAACAAACTTAAATGTAAATTCTAAAAATTTTCAACCCCAACAGTATATGACTTGGATATCAATTTAGCAAATCAATCCAACTCTTTTTCATGACTATTTTAGATAAATAAATTATTTTAGTTCTTTATTTCTACTACTAAACAAGATATTTTCATGTGTACAGTTTTTTGCAATATAATAAAAAAATAATTATACAATTTTAGAGTTAATTTCATTAGAATTTATATATGAAAGTAAACAAAGCCACAAGGATATGTGAAACAGATGTGAAAATTTAAGTACATATATAATAATAATTAATGCAAAAAACAGTTTCCCGATATCTTCTACAAGGAAAAATGAAAATTTTCATTTTCACTCCTAAGGTTGATGCAATAGCCCATTCCATAATTATTATTTAAATAATAACTCATTTCATCTATATTTTTTAAAAAAATAATCCAAAACACCTGATGGGTATGATTTATTTACATATTTTACCTTTTATTATATAATTGCTAGTTATTATTATTTTTTATTTTTAATTAATTATATTATTTTATTGAATAAGGAAATAATTGAAGATTGTGGATAAAAAGGGCATGAAGAATTTCATATTAAGAAGCAATGAAGATTAAATCAGAAATTAATTAGAAGACAAGAGAAAATAAAGCCAAGAATTAATAATACCTGTGCTCAACAAGAATATCAAGCCCAAAATTGAAGATAATTTCCTTAAGTAACAAAGATGATACACGCGATCAATTATTGAGGCCAAGTAAGCATGCAAACAGTGGCCATGCATTATTGGAAAATAAACAAGTTATTTTGGCAATTGCACATGCATGGAATTATATTTGGAAAGCATGCATTAATGTAAACCATGATTAGAATTAGAATCCTATAAGGATTTTGCCAATGATTGCACGGTCATGGGCATTATATAAGCAAAGACATGAGACGAATTAAGGGGTTGCAGCCGCCAAGTGAAAAAGAGAAGAAGAGAAGTTGCAGCTGAGCAGTGAGAAGAATTTGAGGCAGCTGAAGCCATGTATTTTATTAGTTTTATTGTTCTCAATCTCTTTATGTCTTGATGAAGCCCTGCTCAACAAGATAAATTATTTTTTATTCAATTAATTCCCTACTTGTGAGCTTTAATGTCTATCGTTTTTATTTTACATGTTTGATTGAATATTATTAAATTTTTTCACCAATTTTGTCATGCATTATTGATTGTTAGGATTAATATTTGATTAAATATATGATTCGATTTATAAAGTTTATATGTTATTATCTTTGATTCTATGTCTTTCATTAAATTGTTTACATAGTGCTTAAAAAAACTTTGTTATTCAATATTATTTTTATGAAATGCTTAAATATCATACTATTTAGCATAAATAAAACCTACATAAGATTAATTTTAATTAAGCTTAATTGTCAAATTTATGAATAGATATAGATAGATTTTGAGTTGTGACTCCAAAATTCAGAATTAATTGGTAATTAGATAATTGTTAAGTGGAATTGTGGTGGATTTAAAACTCTAGTAGCTTTAATCTCTTAAATTCTTGTGTCAATTTATTTGTTTTATTTAAATTGCATATTTAGTTTTAATTTCTTCAATGAAAATATTTTCTTTTCAATTAGGGTAAAGTTATAATTAGCTTAGAGTAAATTTAACTTTCTTAAAAATTAATAGTCTCTGTGAGTTCGGTCATCGTTATTCATAATCTATATTTCAATAGATTTTTTTACTTGCGAATCCATTAAAATTTACATAACAATACCCTTTTGTTAATTTACCGTTAGTATATTGTATAATTCATTGAAGGCAAAATATGATTTTCAAATAAAAATATACAAAATAATATAAAATAAAATTGTCAAACACAATTAAAAAATATTTGTGTTTCCGTATAAATTTAAAATTTAAGGATAACTTAATGATTAAACAATAATACACTAAATAATATGTAAAACATATATTTAGAATAAAATAAAAAAATAGATTTCACAGGCATTAGAGTGATTTTTTTATCCTTTACATTGTCCTTAACTTTAATATGATCAATATAAATAAATAAATAATCAATCGGTTAAGTAATTTTACCAATAAAAAACGCAGACTCCTTCGTTTACTTAAAAAAGTACACACTGAAGAGTAAAAACATAAAAACACATATTTAGAAATATTACAGAATAAAATATACTATAGTAGAGTGAATTTTTGTTTTTTAATCTGTTAACTTATCCTTAATTTCTTATAGAAAAATTATTATTATTATTATCATTATATATTGATGTGGTTGAAAAATTTTTAGATTTTGCATTTGAGATTGTTGTTACTAATACAAGAATTTATTCTCCTTAAAAGAAGTGTCATAATCAATATTTGGTTGTAAAGGAAGTGGCAAGAGATCATATTATATTAAATGGATTTTGGTTCAAGTAGGAAAACTAGATATTGCATGGGCATCCATCTTCATCTTTGGAATCTAACTAAAGACTCTGCGGTTAGTCATGACTCAGTTGCTTATGATGATATATAGTTGGAATGATAAACAATGAAATGAGCATTTTGGCCAATGATCATCCACTAAAGCAGGAATAATGTGAGGGTCTAAATGATGAAACTCAAAATTTCTTCAAATTGGTACAAGACGCAAAGTCTCCTCTATATTCGGGATGTGAGAAATTTATAGCCTTATGGTTCATTGTCCGACTCTTGCATATGAAAGTGTTATGTGAGTGGACAGACAAGTCATTAACAATGCTACTAGACTTGTTAAAAGATTCATTTCCAAAAGAAACAAAATTGCCAATTTCATATTATGAGGCTCAGAAAATAACTTATTTGGGGTTTTACTTGCAAGACTTGGGATGCTTGTCCTAATAATTGCGTGTTGTTTAGAAATAACCCTAAAAGCTTGATAAATGTATATGTCACGTGTCCATATATAAGCAGGAGACCATACTTTTTAGTGATTTTGTTTTATTAAATTATTCTTAAATTTTAAATTTATTCAGAAAATTATATGTTATTTAATTATTTTTAAGATTTTTATTTTAAAATGGTTTACATTTATTTAACTAAAAATTATATTTTGCCCTCAATAATATATAAAGTAAACTAATTATAAATTCATGAAATGATATTTTAGGTTATTGTTTAAAAATATGAAAAAAAATGAATTATTATCTAAAAGACAATAATAAAATAACAAAGAGACAATTTGCTGAAAAAGAGGAGCAACAAGTTGTCACAGTAGAAGCCAAAATGACTCAACTAAAAGTAATTAGGACTATTTAGCCATATTTGACACATCAGAATCTGTAAGGTTGCTTCTATAGGGGCAACTGGACAACTTTATTAGATTCTGATATGTATATGTGTGGACAAATTGCATCGAAAAAGGGGAGCAACTAGTTGCCATGCCCGTAGAAGCCAAAACGGCTCACCCAAAAGCAGTTGGGGCCATTTAGCCATGTCTAACACATCAATATCTGTAGAGTTACTTCCACAGAGGCAACTGGACTACTCTACCAGATTCCAACACATATATGACTAGATAAATTACATGAATAAAGAGCCAATTTATTCTTCAAGCATACTCCAAGGGCCTAAGATTGACACTAGTTTAAAAAGACAAGAATATCCTTGCCTATGGAGAGAAAAATGTTAATAGAATAACTCCATGTGGCATGGTGATAGGAATACCCTAGACGCCCTCTATGTATAAATGCTCAGGTTTTCTTTTTCTAATTAACAATACATAATGAAAAATATTAAAGCTTTTTTTCAACCTTAAGCCAATACTATTATCGAGGGTTTGCAAGCCCTTGATACTTAAAACGATTCTAAAACTAACTGAATTATCGAAGTGTGGTCACCGCGGCCAACTCCACCTCTAACCTCTTTTCCCAGTTTCTTTTTTTTTAAGAATAAGCAAAGCTCCTAAAGTTGCCTCTCCAAATCCAAACTTCTTTCAGCAACCTCCTTTTTTTTTTTCTGTTCTTTCTATAGCTTTACGGAAAGTCCAAACAGGCAGTGCACCATGACTACTTTAGCCACCAAACCTCATCACTTACAACTCTATTTTGCTCAGTTAGATCTATCCTTTACCCTAAAATCTAGTTCAAACAATTGGCAACATCTGGTTTGAGAGCACACCAAAAGCACCCACCAGTTACTGAGTGTGTTCGCATAAAGATTGCACCAGAAGCATCCTCTTATAATATGACGAAAGATGCCAAAAGAATGAAGGAACAATGCAGCAAGAATATCAACAATTCAATGAGGCAAACAACTAGACGTGATAAGGGTAAGTTGATTAGACAGTCTACTGTTGACCATTAAGGTGAAGAATCCATTTCTCAGCTGCACTTTAAGGACCTCGCGTATGTAATCCTCAAAGCAGTATGTTCTGGAGTACCAAATCAGGATGTCCCATTAATTTCTCCGGATACTCTGCCAACGCAAGGTGAAAAATAAACCATTCAGTGGTCGAAGGTACTCCAAAGAAGCAAGCCAAGGAATGTTCTCAAGATGAATATTCCACAGCCTCTAGCTACTCGTGTAATAGACAAGGTATCAAGTACACAAAACGAGCTCTTGAGAACCTCCGATATAACTTAGATACAAAATGATCTTCTCAAATGGTCGGGCATCCTCAAGCACACCTAGGATTCCCTGAGAGTTATTGAAAGAAAATGGAGTTCATGAAAGCCCAGATCAAAATCCTCTTCAAAATGGATAACGCCAGCAATGTTCTAACTCCAATTTTGAATAATTCGCCATTCACCATGGATATCCAGATGCAGTGCTCCTTAAAACATTCAGCATGCTTCAAATATCCAATATTTAGGTACCAACGACCTAGTCTGGCATGCTAAGTTGTATCGAGATTATATGTTCATTAAAGGTGTTGACAAGAATACTATTTGTAGGTTAATACAAGGAATAAATGAATTAAAATATTATTGACATAATGATGACAATAATAAAAGCCTTAACGATCTCCTCCTTTGGCATCCTTGTAGTCAAAACATAAACTAGCCAATTTGCTAGTCTTCAAATGGCATGTATAGAAACAAATATAGGTAACAAGAATAACAAAGAACTATCCTAAATAAAAAATCAATAGTTACCATTAGTTCAAAATAAAAATCTCATCTAATAAATAAATGTTTACGTCTAAGATTTAATTGATAAAATTAACTCTCCCCATAAGATAAACAATCTCATACCAATATAGTAAGAGAGCAATAATGCATATAAAAGAAGATGAAATATCATATGTAAATTAATAAAGATGATATCCAAATCAAGCAGGCTACCCTTTAGAAAAATAAATAAATAAACTCAATGCGCATATAAATAAACTCCCTTGATCATTGAAATCCAATTCAAATTGAGTTCAAATCAAGTACTACTCTCCCTGAACAAATAAACTACTCTCCCCCTATCATAAAGTAGTAAATACTTTAATCTCCTAACAAAGGAAATTGTAAATACATTACTCTTACCAGCTTTGACAAAAGGTGCGAAAACACAATATTAAGACAATAAAAAAACTATTAATTCTTGAAAAGAAGGGTGATATTGTCTTTAATTTCTTTAAAAAATGATTTACAATATCAAAAAAAGTTTGATATGTGTGAAATTTTCTTGCAAGAAACGAATATAAATCAAAAGGACCGTGAAGACTGCGTACGCCATTAGAAAAATACACAATTTCTAGAGGAGTGGAGAAAGCAACAAGATCAGTTTCATCTTCAAAAGCATATTCACTCTCTTGACTAATGCCTTCAATGGAAGTAAGAAATTGACAACGAAGAATTGATGCAGATCTAGAATTCTTTGGGGTATAACTATTGACGTCAATGAGATTCTCATTAGGTTTGATAGAATAATGATCAAATTTTATCTTAGTATTCATCATGATGTGAAATTGAAATACTGGAGAAAAGATATTCTAGTTGTTAGGTCCATTATTTATAGAGTTGGCATCTTATGACAAGTTTAGTTAAATTGGAATGTTATTTATTGCATATATTGTAATAGGAATTAATTTATTAATGTCATAATTTAGTGTCATTCCAATTTATTAGGAATATTTATTTCTTCATTTAATTAAATGTCTAATTTAGGAAGTCTATTAATAGTAAGATTCTATAATTAGCGTATAAGATTTATTTAGAGCAAGAGATGATTTAAACAGAAAATGTGACTTTTACAGATGGTGTGAAAAAGTGGTTACTTGAAAAGAGAGCACTGAATATAGAAGGCGTTTTTCAAAACTTGACAATACTCTGCATGTAGAGGATCTCAAAACAAATTTACTTAACATTAGTCAAATGTGTGATTAGAACTTGTTTGTCAATTATGACAGGAATAAATTTCGTTTTCTTGATGTTTATGGAAATTATATTTTGGAAGGGCTTCAATAATCTTATCATTGTTATAAATTGAATAGTTCAATTATTTGCCGTAAGACCATTCTTGATGACACATACTTATTCCATCAAAAGCGTGACCATTTGAACTATGAGTTACTAATTAAAATTGTGAAAACAATTGTTGTCAAAAGTGTTCCAAAGCTTAAAAAGAGAAAATTTTGATTATGTGGTTCATGTCAACCTAGCAAGCAACAAAAGGCAACAAAAGGCATCACATAAAGTCATTCTAGATAGAACAATGTTTAAGGTACTTCCGTTACTTTTTATGCACCTTATAGGACCAACGCAAGTTGAAAGTTCAGATAAAGGATATTGCACCTAATTACCCTGGATGAAACAAATGCTTACGGATTACGGTATGTGTCAGGATACCTTGACTGTGTTTTATGATAACATTAGTGCTATCAATATTTCCAAAACTCATGTTTAACATTTTAGGACTAACCATATTGATATTTTTCATTATTTTATTAGAGATTTAGTTGAGAGCAAGACTATGTCCTTGTAATACATTGATACTGAAAAATAGTTTGCGGATATCTTTACAAAAGCTCTAGACTCTAAAAGATTTGATTCTTTAGGAAAGCTGTGGCTATATGTTCTATGTAAGTCACATTATTTTTGCATTTAAATTTAAATCATGCATTTGTGCATTAGATATAAGGCATGCATTTATGTGTTTTTAATTCTAAGTCTTTATTTTTGTATTTCATTTGTGAAAATTTGATAAGTTTTAGATTGATAAACAATAAGTAATTTTTCATGTTTTTAAATATTTGAAAGCTTTGAACAAGTTTTGATAATAGTTATTTAGCATTTCTTCTAAAGCTCTTGAATGTTAATTCATTCTTTACTTTGACTCAAGGTCTTGATATTGATGTGATCGTTGTTGAGAATATTTAACTTGAGTT
This sequence comes from Murraya koenigii, assembly GCA_025617385.1. Lineage (NCBI taxonomy): Eukaryota > Viridiplantae > Streptophyta > Magnoliopsida > Sapindales > Rutaceae > Murraya > Murraya koenigii. The sequence continues at coordinate 12,496,892 of CM046815.1, read as the reverse complement.
ATGATTGTTTCCTTGATTCTATTAAACAAACTTAGCCATACAAACAGTTTTCAACCGGGAGTATACCCTTTTTCACCCACTCCTCCACTCCGAACTCAACAACCAATTCCTCAAACTCTGAACTCAACAACCAACTCCCAACTTCCAACTCAACCTACCCATTCCAAGTTCCTATTTCCAAATTTCCTATTCCCCTTTTCCGATACGACCGTTCTCAACTTACCCATTCCGAGTTCTTATTTCCAAATTTCATATTCTCCTTTTCTGATAGCTACTTATAACTCTTAAGAGTAAAGTTATCTTTAAGTAGTCTAAGCCTCCGTACTACAACTATGACAGAGGACGAGCTACCATAAGAAGAATGCTACCTTAAGAGATAGAGTGAAAACTCCTGACCATAGATATACTTTTATTTTTTAAAAAATTGTCTATAAAAAATGAAATGGACAAAATTGAAGATAAAGATAATAAGGTTAGTTTAACCAACTCTATGTTTTATATTTGAGACTTTGACTAAGAATATAGATGAATTTTTTAGAAAAATATCTTGATTGGATTGATTGCACAGACACAAAAGGTTAAATTTTTCTAATCTTTATTTATTTGAGGAAATTAGAATTTTGATTTCATGAATTAATACTTGTTGTGCAAATTCCTTGATACATTGATTTTTCACTTGTTCAAGTTTGTTATTAATGCATAAAAAAATTATTTACTTGTTTATTCTTATTATTTCATATTTTTAAGCAAATCCTTAATTTTCTTTTTAAGTGCATAAAAATTTTTTCCCATCACCACTAAACAAAGTGCATACTTTTTATCATAATTTTGTTTACAAAACTCGAAATTCAGTTCTTTAAAATTCATTGAAAATCTTATTCAAAAATATTTCCAATGGTATATGGATCGCATTCTAATTCAATTTCATTTGTTCCTAGTTTAATTTTGAATTTCACTCATCTGCAATACTAACTCATCTATATAAGAAAGCCTCTAGGATCATTATTTTTCCCTCAATTTTCTCCGTTTCCTCCTCATAATGTTGGCTACTCTAGCATCTTTACTTTTGCAACCTTTTGGCAAACGAGTGAGAGATTTAAAAACTAATCTTCAATTACATGATGTAATAATTTAGGGGGAGTAGTATTTCAACTTAAGAGAGAGATCTTATTTTTGTTAAATAATTTTTATATTTTATGAACTCTAGTTCTTAGGGGGAGTTTATATTTTAATATATTAATTTTGTATTTAATATTGCCTTGCAATTTATTGATCAATACAATAAGGATTTTTCTTTTTGCCTTGGTATATTTAATTAACTAACATGCTAATTGCCAATTATTTTGGTTAGTTCTTTGTTGTTGTTTGTACTTGTTTAAATTCATGTTTTAGAGCCAAGATTTTATTCAAGACCTGTGTTTGATTGCTTTTGCCATAAGGATACCAAAGGGGGAGATTGTTAGGTCCATTATTCATAGAGTTGATATCTTATAGAAAGTCTAGTTAAATTAAAATGTTATTTATTCCGTATCTTGTAATATGAATTAATTTATTAATTTCCTAATTTAGTGTCATTCCAATTTATTAGGAATATTTGTTTCTCCATATGGGTGTGGCCTCATGAATGTATGATTAATTAATCCAAATCATGTAAAAATTTTTGTGACTTTTAATTCTGTCAATTATATTTTGAAAATTAATATTTTAGATGTGGATGAACAGTAATACGTGAACAGTAATAAATAAACAGTGATGTATGAACAATATTTTTGCAAAATTAATTTAGTTTAATTAATTTTATGTTTTTAATATAATTAGGATAAATATATTAAAAATTTTACCTACATATATTTATAATAAATCTAAATTTCTTTCACTAAATTTCTTTCACTAGAGAATGAATAATTGAAGTGTGCCTGAAAGAGAGTGAGAAAACGAGAAAATTGAAAGCCCTTAAAAAGAGTTACAAATCCTAGCCCATGTAGGACTAAGATTGTGCAATTAAGGTCGATGTAGATCTCCTTCACTCCCAAGAATAATAATATAACCCAAATAAGGTCATAGCATCCTCATATAGTAATAATAACTCATATATGCCTGAAATAAAAAGATAAATATTCAAAAAATCTAAAAAAAATCTAAAAAAATCATACAAAACGCAAAAGAAAAAAAGATATTCTTACCACATTTAGGACCACACTTAGCACAAAACTGTGCACTTTGACTTATCAAAATTATGAAAATATCCTAAAAGATTAAAGATTAATCATTTACACCCTTTATCATCTTTTGTTTGCTTTAGGTTTTTGGATCTTCACAAATTGGTATCAGAGCCAAGTTTTTGGCTCTAAAAATTAAAAATCGAATCATTTGTTTATATAATAGGGGATTATGAAAATAATTTAATGATTAATAATCATAAAATGATGAGTAATATTACTACACATATGTAATATTATTCTTCTGAAAGAAGGATTTTAGATATTAAACAATTAAAGCAACTGTATTTATCAAATACTGACGAGTTTAGAATTGGAGAGTTCATAGTAATAAAAAATAGAAATTTAAACATAGATCTACTCTTACGGAATAAAATAAGGATAAAAGTTTCTAGAAATAATTTTTCTAGAAACAATGGAATGTTAACCATATTGAATATTATCATGATGATTTTTTGATAGATTATAATTGACTTTTATCTGTTAAACAGAAAGAATAATATAATTGGATGAATAAAAGAATCAAAAATTAAAATCATCATTCTAGTAATATGCTATTAGGATATAAAGATTTATTTATGTATAAACTCTACCTAATAAATAAAAGCTTAGAGAAAAATCATATTCCCTAAGAAATAAGAGACATTATATGTCATAAATATTTAATAGAATTTAATAAAATATTATGCAAATGGTATTATAAATAAAATACTTGAACTATTAGTAATTTCACAAAACACATAAATTAGTAGATTCTACCTTCTAAGAGGATTTACTTATAGAAGACTTCAAACTTTTGATCTAATTAATGACTTAGATATACGGGAAAATAATTAGTTAAACTGAATTTCTTTATATTTATTAAATAGATTAGGTAATTTTAACCTAACTATAAATGATATTAAAAGTATTAATGAAATATTAGAGATTAAAGATTTTAATAATAAAAATATAAATCAAATCAAAAGATTAGGAGATCAAATAAGTCAAGAATTTGACTAAGTTAAGCAAATGATAGAAGTCTTCAAAATTGAAAATCAAGATAATTTAAAACATAAAATTATAAATATAATAAAAAAATCATTAGACATAAGATTGAACAAGATTAAAATTCAATTAAATAAGTCAAAAAAAATATTGAGCAAATAGGTAATAGATTTGCTATAAATATTCATGGGAAGTTTCAAGAAAATTGAAGTCCAAAAAATTAATAATAACATGGAAGAATTACTTATAATAATTCAATAACAGATCCTACAAGATACAATAATATACTACAATTAAAACAAAAATATCGAAATTTAGCCTATGAAAGGCCAATATTTAATAAAATAAAGTGAAATGAAAATTTAATAAGTTTAAGAATGCTAAGTGAAAATGCTAATAACGGATTAAGAGAACTATCTAATAAAGATGAAGAATCTTTTGAAACCGATGAAGATGAGGATGTGTTTATTAATTTACAATACATAAAAAAATAATAATAATAATGCATCTAAAGATGAATGAAACAAAGGCAAGAGTCTTTAAATAAGGTGAATCTAACAATAGAGCTTCTTATGCAAGAGAAGAGATACCAACAAATAAAAGACAACAAAGTAAATACTTTAAGACAAGCAAACATAAAAAAAAATATAAAACTCTAAAAGAATATAAAAAAAGGCCAATCAACCATGATGGAATATGGTTAGATCTAGATTGTTCCAAAGATAAAGATAATAGATTGGGTAAAACCTATGAAAATTGCACTTACATTTAATAGATAGAAATAAAGCTATAGAATTCCTTAAAACTTCATTTACAGGAATTGTAGTGCAATAGTTTATGGGATTAAATAATAGTAATAAAAATAAGATATTATACAGAAGATAATCGTAATGAAAATAAAATTTAGATCGAGTTTTGAATATGTTTGAATGTAAGATAAGAATAGAATTTTTAGGAGAAGATTGGAAAATCGATTTTCACAAGAATTAAAAGAAAAATAATGGAAAATATTATCAAACTAACTGAACTTGAGATATGCAATATATGTTACTTAGAAGCTTACACCTATAGCTTTAAAGAATTATATTATAAATGCGAATTTCATGAAGAAAATAATACAAGAATGTATTTTAATAATTTATATTTTGTAAAAATTCAAAACCCATTGGATAAAAGGATTATGCAAGAATACATCAAAGAATATGAAGATAGTACAAACACTGATATCTTAGGTAATAGAATCAGGTTTGCACGAAATATGATAAATCAATGGTGCTCTAAAATCAGGGATAGAAGATTGGTAAAAAAGCAAAACCGAGAATTATGCTGTTCAAAGTTAGAAGAACCACCAAGATTTGGTTGTTCAAATAAAACCTACAAATATAGGAAAAAATTAAAAAAAAATAAGTTCTTTAAAATAAGTAAAAAAATATTATAAGAAAAATAAATATAAGAAAAAAAATTTTAGGAAAAATAAATATAAGAGAAAATCAAAGCAAAAAAAATTAAAAAATATAAATATTAGTTATGTAATGATGAATGACATTATGCAAATGAATTTCCTAAAAAAATAAAGCAAATATTAAAATATCTGAAGATCCAAATGAATTAGATTTAATCACTGATAACAAAGATATTAGTGATAATAATAGCATATATTATCTATCTAACGAGACTATAATTAGTTATAGTTCAAAATGAGTATAGAAGAAATAAATAATAAGATTTATATCAAAATGAAGAATTAGAAGAACAAGGTTCTTTTAATAAAGATTAATCTTTGATAAAAAAAAAACTTAAGATTAATAAAAAAAAAAGGATTGGAAACATCTATGACTTCGATCAATAAATTAGCACAAGGAATTGCTAACATGATCAAAAGATGAAATATAATATATTTCAGTGCTACTATAAGAAAATAACCAATCGAAATTAAATACGCACAAGGAAATATAAATATACCTTTGTTATTAAAATCATATATAGAAGAAATATTGATATAATTAAATCAAGTGATAGGTTTAAAATTGGATATATTTATATTTAAGGAATTGATAGTTCAGTAAATTTAGCTATATTGGATAATAGGATAAAAGATCGAAAGCAGGCACTCCTTAGAATAATACCAAGAAATCGTAACTATAAATAGTTAATATTTAAAACATATCCTAAATATTCTATAATTTTAGAGAAAAAAATATAAATAAACTTTAACCTTAAGTCATGATTTTAAATATTTTAACATAATGCATGATGGATCATATTTATATAGTATAACATATGCCATAGAATATGCATTGACAAATTTGGCTAACAGTGAAATGTTTGCTAATAAAGAATTTATAAAAGTAGATAAAATTTTTAGTAAAGTTGGAAAAATACAATCACTTGAAATATTAAGAAAAATTGATTTACCAGAAGAATGGGAAATAGATTTAAGTGGTCAACCTACTCTAATTAGAGAAAATATCTCTAGAAATATAGAATATACACCAGAAGGTAGAATAATTATAGGAGGGAAGAGATCATCCTCTATGCCTAGAACAGATTTAGAATTAAATAGAACTCAAAGGTTTATTAGATGTAGTCATCTAATGATACCTCCACCACATGAAGTTTTGGCAACAATCAGAAAAAATAATCAAAATCTAAAAATAAAGATGGAATACAATAATGGGAAGTCTTGGCATAAAACTTTTGCTATCTTAGATATAGGAGTTGCAAAATTATACGTGGACTCTAAAATAATTAAATATTTAAAAAGAAAAATATTAATTGAACCACATATATATGTAGGATTTAATGGAGAAAGAAAGACTCTAAGTCAATATTGTGAGATACCACTAAAAATTAAAGGAATATAATTTATCTTTCTTTTCTTTATAAAACCAGAATATGAAACAAAAATAAGTCCTTTGTTAATTGGGATGAACTTTCATGAAAATTTTTTATCTTACTATATAAGAGATAGAGAGATATCAATAACCATTGAAAGAGTAAAACAAACATTGTCAATATATGTCTAATCATTTTGTAGTCAATATAAAAGTGATGATACCATATTATGACCACCATAAGCTTGAATGGTTCCATACTTTAATTTATACTAGTTCAGGAGTTAGTTTAGCTAATTCAAGAATTTAGCCAAAATCTTATTAGAAAGATTATAAACCTTTAACATGACAAGTTATAAATGGAGAACAAATTTCTCTTGGAACATGTAGAATCAAAACATTGATTCAAACTAATGATTATATATTAGGTATACTAATTTTATGGTCCTATGACCATATAGGAGTAGATATATTTTTAGGAGGTAATTTCCTTCGTCGGTTCGTTTATATAATGACTAACGAAACAATTACTCTTAAAACACCACGTAATCATTCAATTACAACACCTCAGATTTATAATCTCATTAGGCAAACAACTCAAAAATTATATTTTCGAAGCAGCCAGCATGGTAATTTTAATATAAAAATTAATCAAATCATGACAGATTATGAAAACAATCTTAGAAAAACTTAATAAAAACATTGATGAAAATCTAATTCAATTATGGGAAGTTGATAAAACCTATGCTAAGATTGAATTAAAAGATTCAAACATAATCCTAAGAGTTAAGCCAAAAAGATATAAATAAGAAGAAAAATTAGAATTTGATAAACAAATTAAAGAACTCTTAGATCTCAAAATTATTAGAGAATCTAAAAGTCCACATAGTAGTCCAGCCTTTATGGTTAGGAACCATATAAAGATTAAGCGTGGAAAAACTTGTATAGTCATTAACGATAAAGAGTTAAATAAATATACCAAACTTAATGAATACTTTTTACCTCTTAAAGATACATTAATTACTTCTATAATTAACAAAAGATATTTAGCAAATTTGATTGTAAATCGAGATTTTGGCAAATTAAGCTTCAAGAAGATAGTATACTACTTACTGCCTTTAGTAGACCCTAAGACAATATGAATGGATTGTGATGCCTTTTGAATTAAAAAATACTCCACAAATATTTTTAACAAAGATGGATAAAATCTTTAAAGAATTTCATGAATTTTACATTGTTTATGTAGATGATATATTAATATTTTCAAATAATGAAGTAGATCATATTAATCATTTAGTTTCTTTTGTAAAAAAATGTAAGAAACATGGAATACTACTTTCTAAAAAGAAAGCTGAAACAATGAAACCTACAATAGAGTTTCTAGGGTTAATTACTGATGAAGCAGGAATAGAGATGCAACCTCATATTTTTGAAAAAAATATATTTATTTTCAGATAAATTAGAATTTAAAAAACAAATTCAAAGATTTCTGCGATGTCTTAATTATACTAAGGTTTTACAAAAAAAAAAAACTAAGCAAAAAAAAGACAACCTTTACAAGAATTACTGAAAAAGAATAATACCAAATATTGGAAAGAATTTCATATCAAGGTTGTTAAAAGATTAAAAGAAAAATATAAAAATCTACTAAGATTAAGATTTCTTACATCCAATGATAATTTAATTCTAGAAACTGATGCATTTGATAATCATTGAGGTGTAGTATTAAAAACGAATCAAGAAAAGATTTTTAGATATACCGGCGGAACATTTAAACTCATAGAAAATAATTATCATAATAATGAAAAAGAATTGTTAGCTATTAAAAATGGAATATCTAAAGTTACTTTCCTTTTTTTTTTACTATAGAAATTTAAGGTCGGATCTAATAATACATAGATCAAAGGATTTATATTCAATAAATTACATAATTTACCACAATATAAAAGATTAATTAGATGGTATCAATTCTTTGCTGAATATGACTTCGAAATTGAGTATATTAAAGGATCTAACAATTGTATTGTAAATTTTCTCAGCAGAGAATTCAATGGATAAATATTTATCTCAAATAATCAAAGGCATAATGATGTGCTCAGAAGGTCAAGAATTGCTTCTGAAAGGCAATAGAATGATTTATGATGGACTTGCCATGACTAATGAAGCCTATGAAAAATTGAGCAAATTTTTTCCATACAAAGCTTTAAAAAATCATCCAAAAATAAAAATTTCAGAAGAAAACATTAGTAAAATGTTAAAAAAGTCTATTTCAAGGATCAACCTAAAGGTCAAATTGTTCAAAGTTCTTCACATAATTCAAAGATCACTCATCCAGAGAACTTTCTCACAATTCACGATCTTAAATATTGATATTTAAAGAGAGAAGGTTCTCAAAACTCTTCACCGAGTTTAAAGCCTCAATATAACAAAAGCGGGCAGTCAATTTCGATGGCTAAAATTTCATATGAAAGTGACTACGCTTATGAGCATAAAAGAGTTGGTAACCAATGATTAATTTTGTTTTAGAAGGTGATTCTAAAGTTATAGAAGATATATTTAAATATGGTTTTCTTAACCTCATTTATTCAATAAAGATAGCAGAGAATTAGAATTATTACTTAAAAAGATAAAAGAGGCTATGATTGACCTCAAAAAATGATATGCAAAACAAAAGAAACAATTTTTGTTAAAATTTCTCATTGCTTGTCATGAATATTATATTAGCAAGTGGTATCCAGATTCAAGTTTGAATTAGCAGCAAGAAAGTTAGTCTAACAGTTAATTTAGATTAGGTTTATAATGATTATGATCCTGATTTGTTTAAACATAAAGCTCTCAGTATCGAAAGAGCAATTGTGATAAAAGTCCTTTATAAACAGCTCGAGAGGATCAGCCAGAAAGTCACAAAAGGACATATAATCTTTTCTATGAGTAGAAAATAAAGTATTTTAGCAAAACAAGAAATAAAGAAAAGGAAAAAAAAAATGATACATGAAAATCTTATAGAATTAAGCCTACCAATATACCACGAGATATGTAAGGTGATAAAGTATTAATTATCACGTGGCTTTTGCTACGAAAAATTCAAAGGTGCAGTGAAGATATGTCAATAGATGAAGAACTGATAATAGGAATGTGACAAGATATAGACCACTTTAAAAGATAATAGATGCTAACATTAATAAGTCAGAAAAAGATCGAAAAAAAAAAGAACAAAGTTTATTAAAATTTATATCTCAAGAAAGAAGAGTTGTCTGCCACGAAGAGAAAAGGACAATAACAGATAAAAGGAGAGGGGTCACCTTATCTCTAGGAAATCCAGGATATACTTAAAAAATGTAACACGTGTCATGAAAGAGGAGATAACCTTATCTATTCTAGTGAATAAATAAAGGATGTAAAAGAGAAAAGACAGTTATTTTCATCTTCTCTCTAATCTCTTAGAACAAGTCTCATCTGTACTCTTGTTCAATGATGAAATTAAAGAAAACTCTTTGAATGAAATTATCAACTATTATATATCTTATATATTTTAAAATACATCAATAAACCTACATGCCAATACTTGTGTTAAATCAAAAAGATTTCATATTGCTAAGCACTCTTTTAAAGACACTTGCAAGGAAATCACTCAGGCAAATCCTTTTAGACTATAGAGTAGTATATTGTGTTGGGCCGCATGGGATAGTCGAAGAGGTGATTTTGCAAGATGTGTGGAGCTATTGCAGTGTTGATCATGGACCTCTCTACGGTGGAGGCAATTAACGCATTTATCTCATATTTTCGAGAGATGAAAACACTAGCTAACAATTTTGAACTATTTTCTTATACTTAACAATAAAAATGAAGCATGTTATGCCTTGATTTTTTAAAATTTTTATAAAATATAAAATGATAAAAGTAGCTCAAAATTCATAAAATATGGAAAGATCAGTTATTAAATTTATAGATGTCATTGATAATTTAGACTTTAGTCAAGAATATCAAGTTAATCATACAATTTTTATGATTAAAAATCATTTAAATCTCAAAAAACTTTGGTATAGAAATATGAAAATGATGAAAATAAAATATTTGATGTTTTTTAGGAAGAAAACAAAATAGCTTTAATAGAATCAATCATTATAAGTCTTGATGTAATTCAAGAAAGGTGCAAACTAATAACAAGATACAAAACCGTCCATAATGAATAATAATAATCATATGAACTTTTTAATTCAAAATATTGGATTTAGATTACAATATCTTTTACGAAAGCTTAGATGGAATATACCTCAGCTGGGAATATAGTTTAAACATTTTATATTAGTATGTTAGAAGAAAAATTTTGGTCAATATCTAAAGAAAAATAAATAATAGAAAATGCTGGATTTAATTTAGAGTGTATAGATCTATATGAATATGATAGTCATCTAGATTTATATAAAAATATAATTAAAACTTTAAAAAGTTTTAAAAATAGATCCAGAAAAGATAAAAGAGCAAATTGTCCAATTATTCAAAATTAACAATAACGCAAGAAATTTAGTAAATATTACAAATTGGTCTTTATGGTACTAAATGTTGTACAGACTGTGGTATGTATATCATTGTTGAATGCAAAATCACACCCAGAGGACTGAATTGTAAATTGCGTCAGAACCAGCCAAGCGTGTAATTATAAAAACGTTACAAACTCGACAACAATTAGCTTGGAACCTTCTCAAAAAATCACCTAATCATCCTTGGAGGCTACAGAATTTATAAATTGCTCTAAATTACAGGTTTTAATCAATTTCATGCAATCATCTGTGTAAAATTGACCAAAATGCTTTTTTGATAAATAAAACACATAAAAATTCAGTGTTTATGCAATAAGTTAGGACTCTTTTATTTTAAAAAAATATTACTTTTTTGGAAAAATTTAAATGATATGTTCATCAATACTCATCATAATACATGCAAAATCAAAATAATCAAAATTTAATCACTCCAACTAATAGAATGAACAACTTTTGAATCAAAAATTAAAATAATCAAGTAAAAGTAACCTGATTATCTTGATCTCCAATTTGATCTATTTAATGTAACAGGTAGTGTGTGAAGTAGTTGCAAATAATAAAATTTTCTTTCCACTGCATATATAGTTTTCAAGATTTTTCTTTTTCAGTACTAATATCACTTTTCTTTTTCTTTTACAGTATCTAGAGCTAATAACTTTCACTCTACCTCTTAAGATTTTCTTCTTCTCATAGTAGTTCGCTTTCTCTCATATTTATGATATGTAGATTGAGGTTAATCAAGGATAGTATCACTCTTAAGAGTTGTAAGTAATTATTTTTAAATGTGGTTTCCACATATCTCGAAATCTATAATTGAGATAATCTGTAAATAGTCAATGTTTATTCCATTAATCTTAATATCAAAAGTCTCAAAATCGAAAATCAAGTCAAAATCAAGACTTTAAAGATATAAGTATATAAGGATAAGTTTAAATTAAATAAATCAAAAATTGTTCCAAGCTTTCAAACCTTCAAATCAGGACTTTTATGCATATAGTGTTCTACTAAACAACACATTACTCAAAATCACATGAAAATAATATAATAAACATGTCATGATGTAAACTAATATGACATATAAGATGCAGTGGAACGCAACTACATAGAACTAATACATAAAGTTTTTCTTAGGGAATTATATATAGATGCATCCAAACAATTTTGTAAAAATATCTACAAGCTGATTTTTAATTTTACTGCACTCCAAAGATACAATCTTACTATTAACTAAGTCACAAATAAAAGGATGTCTAATATCAATATACTTAATTCTAAAATATTGAACAAGATTCTTTGAAATATTAATAGCAATAGTGATATCACAATATTCTGTAAGAATATCTTGAACAATATTATAATCTTCAGGCATTTGCTTTAACCATAGCAATTGAGTACAACAACTACCAGCAGCAATCTATTCGGCCACTACAATAGATAAAGATATTGAGTTTTGTTTCTTACTATGCCAAGATACAAGATTGTTATCAAGATAAAAACAATCTCCAGTGGTATTGTTTTTATCACCACCATTGTTTGTCTAATCAACGTCACTATATCTTGTAAGACTTAAATCAGTGCCTTTAGTATACCAAATATCATCATTAACAGTCTCATTTACAAAACAAATTATACGTTTAACAGCAAATAAATGAGATTTCTTTAGGACCTAGCACAAACACCAACACAGGTCTACTTCATTTAAATATAATAAACTACCAATCATACTTTTGTATAGACTTTGATTATCACAAGAACCACTATTTAAATATAATAAGCTACCAATCATACTTTTGTATAGACTTTGATTATCACAAGAACCACTGTCATCTTTTGTTAACATTAAATTAGTGCTCATAAGTGTTCTGATGTGTTTGGCCGAATTTAGTCCAAATTTTTTCACCAAATTTTTGGCTTACTTACTTTGAGAAATGAAGATATCATTTTCAAGTTGTTTCACTTGTAAACTTAAGGATTATCTTAATTCACCAACCATTCTCATTTCAAATTCATTTTTCATTTGATCAACAAATTCCTGAACATGCGTTAGAGAAGTAGAGCAAAAAATAATATCGTCCATATAAATGTGAGTGGTGATGCATTTTTAGAACTATTCCACTTTCACCTCTTTTTTAAAATTTTGAATTTGAATTTTCGTATTACTCTCAATAAGCATATCTTTTCCCTATTTGCTTCATGGTGAGTATATTTTCAGTTTGTCGGCAACTAGTCATTTCTACCCAATTTGCCACTGTGAAGTGCCTAATAACTATCAAATGTCTAATTAGAAGTTTGGTTTAGGTAGAATATTCCTCTCATAAATTGATTATTTTCAAATTATTTCTTACTTTTAAAAACCTCAATTTAACCTCCTTTTTTTCAGAAAACTAAAAAAAAAAAAATTAACCTACCTTATTTTTCCCATATCTTTTAAGAAAAAAATGGTGGTAATTAATATTTTCAAAAGTAAGGGAGTGTTTTGAATATAATCAATTCATAATAAGATAATCTGAAATTTACCTGGTTTGAGTTAATTTGCACTTGAAAATTTTGTGTTGCAATTTTTTTTATTTTACTTCCACAATTATGGAGAAACTCAATTTTTTTCATCTTATGTATAAAAAAAGGAGATGCCAATTAATTCCACTATAAAATTTTTGACCTTGTGAGTCTGATTCTTGAGGGGTCCTTCTATGATACTATAATTTTTTTACAATATAAATAGCGTAAGAAATATGTACCATTAGATCTAATTAATGATATATATTATTTTAATAAATAAAAAATTTTAATCATTTTATAAATATTATAATTTGTTAACAAACTAACCAAACAAGTTATTTTAAATTTTTTTAAAAATAGAGATATAATAAAATACAATCTCTTTTTTTTATCTCATTAAATCCAATCTCGATTTTAAGAGATTCAGTCAATTGTCTGACAAGCAGCCTAATCGCATAATCAAGTTAAAAAGCAAAGATTAAAGTTTCTGCATGGCAGCCATGGAAGACTTTTGAGAAAGAATCATCTTTATCACTCTTGTCACTCTATCTCCAATCCAATCTAGTGAATGTTGATGGTCATGGTTGCACGGAACCTAAACTTAGGATATGTTTGGGATTGAGGTTGGACAGCTGTAACTTTTAAGCTACAGCACTAAAGTGTTTGGTAAATACTAATTGTTGTAGTTTAAAAACTGTTAATATGATTTTTCAATTATATGATATAAAATCTATTATGTTTTTAATAATTTTTTCAAAATTATTATTTAAAAATTATATTTACTACATATTATTAATATTTGTTTTGTAATTACAATTTTTTTTATAATAGTTATAACTTTTAAATTACAACACCTCAATCCCAAACATACCGCTTAGTACCTCACCTTCACATTCGTCCAGAGTAAGAGAAAGCCTGTGCATCACAATATCAAACAACGGAATAAAAGTAATAAATTGATAAATTAAAAAGATGATGATGATTGAATCAACCTTGGTCGTTCCATTTCCCGCCTGCTCAAATTTCTGCTCCTCCGCAGCCTTATCTCGTTACTCTTTCTCATCCCTCTCTAACAACCTTTATCTATCAGCTCACAATCAAAAAATGCCTGAAGTTTTGAAATTACTTTTTTCATGCATTTTCAAAATATTTACCGAGCACCATATGTTAGATTTATTGTTTACTTGGTAACTAAAGTCAATATGACTTGGTCCATCTCAGTTGTTGCTTCTGTTAATAATATCCTGATTTATAGGACTTAGTTTAGATTTTATTTGTTTCTAACAAATTGACCACGTCTTTAGCTCATGTAAACGGGGTAGCCTTATTTCAGCAATTCTATTTTGTAAGGCTTATATAAAGCCATAGTATCTTTCATTGAAAATAGATTAAGCTTTGAATTTCCAGTTTATTTTGTATTATTTGTTTAAAGCTTGAGAATACAACAAAGGGGTATCAGAGCCCCACATAAGGCCTGATTGAGAGAAGTTAGGAACTGCAGTATCTTAGCAAGAGAGAAAGAGTGAAACACTTTGTGAGGATAAAAAAAAGAGTGAGAAGTATGAAATGGGAACAGAAAAGTTAGAGATGGCAACAGATAAGTATGTTCAAACTGCTATTCCTCAATTTGATGGTCACTACGATCATTGGGCTATTTGCATGGAGAATTTTTTTCGATCCAAAGAATATTGGCACTTGATAGAGACAGGAGTTCCTACAATAGAAGATAGAGTTGTGCCAACAGAGGCACAAGTTGGCACAACAAGAAACAATAGAGGCTCTACGACTTAAGGACCTTATGGTGAAAAATTATCTTTTCTAGGCTATTGATAGCACTATCATGGAGACAATTATTGATAAGGGAATTTCCAAGAGCATATGGGACTCTATGAAGCAGAAATACCAGGGGTCAACACGAGTTAAGAAGGCTCAACTGTAAGCTTTAAGAAGAGAATTTGAAGTACTCCAGATGAAAGAAGGGGTGAAGGTGGACGAGTATTTTTCTCGGACACTGACTATTATAAATAAGATGAAAGTTCATGGAGAAAAGATGGAGCAGGTCATAATCATTGAGAAAATTTTACAATCAATGACTGCTAGATTTGATTATGTGGTATGTTCAGTGGAGGAGTCAAATGTTTTGAGCCAACTTACCATAGATGAGCTTTAAAGTAGCTTACTTGTTCATGAAAAAAGAATGAACAGTCACAATAAAGGTGATGAACAAGCTCTAAATGTCTCATATGAAGGAAGAGGAAGAGGTAGAGGTGGTCAAGGTGCATCTCGATGTCATGGAAGAGGCACAGACAAGCAGGGAATTAACAAAGTACTTGTGGAGTGCTACAAGTGCCACAGACTAGGACACTTTAAAATGTCCTAGTTAGGAAAAAGAAGCTCATTATGCAGAAGCAGATGAAGATAAAGAAATATTGTTCTGATGGGTCAAGTGGATTTTCTTGATTCTGTGGATTTTCATGATTCTAAGGAGAAAGAGATGTGGTTTTTGGATTCTGGCTACGAAAATCAAACAAAACTAGATAAAGATTAAGAATTATTGCTGATGGGTCAAGTTGATTTTCACGATTTTCAGAAGAAAGCAATGTGGTTTTTAGACTCAGGCTGCAACAATTGTATGACTAGAGATAGGAAGTGGTTTCTCCATCTAGATGAGACATTTAGGCAGGCTGTGAAACTCGGCAATAATAATAAAATGGCAGTAATGGGGAAGGGAAGCATCAAGATACAAGTTAATGGCACATGTCAGGTGATTACTGAAGTTTATTATTTACCTGAGCTTAAAAATAATCTACTTAGTTTTGGCCAGTTGCAAGAGAAAAATCTTGTTATTCTAATACAACATGGAGCATGTAAGATTTATCATGATACACGAGGATTGATTATGCAGACCAAAATGTCTGCTAATCGGATGTTCATTCTTCTTGCTGACCCGAAAACACAAGTACAAGCTCAAGTTCCAATTTCTAATTCTGCATGCTTCAAGACTACATCCGAAGATCAAACTGACCTGTGGCACCGTAGATTTGGGCACTTAAATTTTAAAGGCTTAAAAACCTTGTATTCTAAGAAGATGTGAAGGGTATGCCTCATCTTAATGCTTCCTCTGAAATATGCACAGTATATATGGTAGGAAAGCAACATCGAGAGACCATTCCTAAGAAGAGTTTGTGGAGAGCTACTCAAAAGTTGTGACTCGTACATGCTGACATCTGCGGTCCCATCACACCTGAATCAAACAGCCATGAAGGTACATAATCACATTCATTGACGATTATAGTAGAAAGTTATGGACTTATTTTTTGAATCTCAAGTCAGAAGCACTTACTATGTTCAAAAATTTTAAGAGCTTGGTAGAAAAATAAAGTGGAAATGTTATATGTTGTCTTCGAACTGACCGAGGAGGAGAGTTTACCTCCCTAGAATTTAATGAGTATTGCAGCTCAAATGGTATTTCTAGACAAAATGGGGTTGCGAAGCTAAAAACCAGACGATCATGAACATGGTGCGATGCATGTTGACAGAGACGCTTGTCCCTAAAGAATTCTAGCTAGAAGCCATCAACTGGACTGTTCACTTGCTCAACCGATGCCTACTCTTATTGTAAGGGATAAGACGCCATAAGAAGCATGGAGTGGCCTCAAACCCTCAGTGGAACACTTTAGGGTGTTCGGTTGCATTGGGAATATGACATCTCCGACAAACATAGGCAGAAACTTGACGATAAAAGTTTGCAATGTTTCTTCTTAGGTTTAAGTCAAGAATCTAAAGCCTATAGAATGTATGATCCTGTGTCAAAAAGGGTCATTATAAGTAGAGAAGTGGTGTTTGAAGGAGACAAGCAATGGGATATAAAATAGTTGCAGAAAATAGTTATGCTATTCTTGAATGGGGAGATGAAGATGAGATGCAAGAACATGAAACATAAGGCAGGCATGAAGAAGAAGAGCAAGTTGAAAATGGTGATAATGGTTCTGGTTCATCATCAAGTGAAGAAGTTGAACACAACACTCCAAGTCCAACTCAATGGAGGGTTACAAGGGCACCAACTTAGATGGAGGATTACGTAAGTGGTGAGGGATTATCTGAAGAAGAAAATAATTTGCTGATGATTGCTACCTCTAATGATCCTATGTCTTTCGAAGAAGTTATCAAAAGTCCAAAATGGAGAAAGGCAATGGACTTCGAAATCAGAGCCATTGAGAAGAACGGGATTTGGGAGCTCACTACACTTCCAGCTGGAGCCAAAAAAATAGGAGTAAAATGGGTATTTAAGACCAAGTTAAATGAGAATGGGGAAGTGGATAAATTCAAAGCAAGGCTTGTCGTCAAGGGATACTCCCAGCAGCTTGGAATAAACTACACCGAAGTTTTTGCATCTGTAGCTGGTTGGGATACCATTCGAATGCTTCTAGCTCATACTGCGTGTAAAGGTTGGAGTGTGTACCAACTCGATATAAAGAGCGCCTTCTTGCATGGAGAATTGAATGAGGCAGTCTTCATTGAGCAACCTCAAGGCTATAAAGTGAAGGGAGAAGAAGACAAAGTTTGTAAACTCAAAAGGGCTCTATACGGACTCAAACAAGCTCCTCGAGCTTGTTACAGCAAAATTGAGTCCTACTTCATGAAAGAAGGTTTTGAAAGATGTCCGAATGAACACACATTGTTTACAAAAACAAAAGGAGGGAAGTTATTTTTGGTAAGTGTGTATGTTGATGGTCTCATTTTCTTAGGGAATGATGAAGCAATGTTCAAAAATTTCAAAACATCGATTGAACAAGAATTCGACATGTCTGACCTTGGGAGAATGAAATATTTCTCGGTGTAGAAGTGGCACAAAGTAGTGAAGGAATATTCATCAACCAAAAAAAAATATTCCAATGAAGTGCTTGAAAGGTTTGACATGGAGCATTGTAATCCGGTAAAAATCCAATTGCACCAGGTTTTAAACTTGAAAAAAAATGACGGTGGTGTCGCTGTTGATGCAAATGCTTACAAACTAATGGTTGGGAGTCTTATGTATATGACTGTCACCAGACCTGATTTAGCTTATGTGGTGAGTTTAATCAGCAGATTCATAGAGAGGCGAACTGAGCTACATCAAGTAGCTGTGAAAAGGGTTGTTCATTACTTAAAAGGAACTACAGAGTTGTGGATTTTTCTACAAAAGATGTGGAGAAGAGAAGTTAGTAGCCTACTCGGATAGTGATTACGCGGGAGATATTGAAGATCGAAAGAGTACATCAGGATACGTATTTTTGCTCAGTTCAGGTGTGGTGGCATGGTCTTCAAAGAAACAGCCAGTGGTTACTCTCTCTACCACTGAAGCAGAATTCATAGCAGCTGCTTCTTGTGCATGCCAAAGTGTGTGGGTGCGAAGGATTCTTGAAAAGCTCGGTCATAAACAAGATAAGTGCACTGATATTTTTTGTGACAACAGTTCCACAGTTAAATTATCGAAGAATCCAGTTATGCATGGTAGAAGTAAACATATTGATGTCAGATTTCATTTTCTTCGTGATTTAACAAATGATGGAGTTGTTAAATTGGAGTACTGTGGATCAAATGATCAGTTAGCAGATATTATGACTAAGCCTTTAAAGCTTAAAGTGGTCATGAGATTGAGAGAGCTGCTTGGAGTTTGTTCAGCGCCAGAGATAAACTGACTGCAAATTGCAGATCAGGTTAAGGTAGGGTTTGTTAGATTTATTGTTTACTTGGTAACTAAAGTCAATATGACTTGGTCTATCTCAGTTGTTGCTTCTGTTAATAATATCCTGATTTGTAGGACTTAGTTTAGATTTTATTTGTTTCTAACAAATTGACCACGTCTTTAGCTCATGTAAACGTGGTAGCTTTATTTCAGCAATTCTGTTTTGTAAGGCTTATATAAAGCCATAGTATCTTTCATTGAAGATAGATTAAGCTTTGAACTTCCAGTTTATTTTGTATTATTTGTTTGAAGCTTGAGAATACAACACCAGATTTGTTTCATTTAGCCCCATTAAAAATAATAATAATAATAATTGTTCTTGATAAGTATTGCTTATCTCATAGCACTTTAATGTCAAAGAACCGCTTTTATTTTAAATATTAAAAAATTAATATTTATTAATAAATTATTAATTACCTACTATCTTTTAACTAATTACTCATTTATTAAGTAAATAATTAAAATTAAAAAACTTAAATATAAAAATTCATAATAATTTATTATTAATATTATAAAAATACATACAACATCGTATAGAAATCCATCTTTTTATTATTTATTATCGTCCAAAATTTCGAATCTTCATCCATCTACGCATGTTCTTTTTGAAATCCCACATCGGAATGTTGTATCGAATGGTTAGATTTGCACTGCCCTTTGCCATAATTGGAATGGAATCTGGTGGGCCCGACGGTCTTTTCCCCTGGCAACAATGGTGGGCTTGATGGGTTTTCAGTTCAAAGTTGTTTTGAAAATTCAACAATTATTTAAAAAAAACAAAAAAAGAAATTTCAACAATTAATGCCATCAAGATTCTACCAATTACAATTTATAAAATAGACAAATATGATTGAACTTAAAACAATTTAGCCACCTTTCTGCTAACCAACATAGACCTAGCAAAGGCTAAGTTTATTTTTCCTAGAGAAATAAATAATAAATTGCTATTCTACTTACAAGCCTTGTTGGATTAACGTAAATGAAATAAAGTTATTGAGGATCACATATAAGATCGCATACGAGGCCTGGTTATGGACTGTGCCCCATCAACATATATGGTTGTACCAGTCATATAGCGTGAACCATCACTGATTAAGTAGATGACAGTTGAAGCCAGATCATTTTTAACATCCAGCCATCTGTGCATTGGTGCCGCCTCCTTGACCAACTTCACTGCCCTCTCCTGGCCCACTGCAATTGGATATTCATCTTGTAGTTGCAAGCCACGGGCAATACCATTAACCCTGATCTTGTGTTTTCCAATCTCCATTGCCGCTGTCTGGAAATAGTATGGAACAAATTAGAACAGAGTAATGCAAAACATTAAATAGAAATGTATCAGATTTTTTAAACAATTTTTTAATGTTTATACGATGAATAAGCAATTAAATATAGAAAATAAAAGAGCTCTTAATACTAAAGTTTAAATTCAGTAGAAACATGGAGACACAAACAACAGATTTTCTGACAGTGCTAAAATAAAATGTGAGAGATCTATATTTCTAAGCACATAAGGCCAAATTCAGAAAAGGCAGAATGGTATACTCTTCAAAGCCAAACCAACCCCATGGCATTGTCCTTTCAAAAGGGCATGAAGCAGAGAAATGAGATGATATTAACATTCCCCAACTTTACCAACAAAGTTGAGTCCAGCAACTAAAAGAATTCATTTTCACCATTGAAAAAAGTTGCCAATTTTCCAGAATAATAATGATACTAAAATATCACATTTCTTTCATTATGACCATACACTGTTCAACTATGCATTAAATTTTCAAGTTGAACAGCCCAAATATAATCATGTTACAAAAATGAAATCACATGCTTCATACAAAACTTCTCAAAGAAAAATGAAATTGCATGCTTCATTCAAAACTTCTCAACTGAAAAGCTAATCCAAATGAGATGCTGTGTAATGCCGAGGCCAATCCTGACTCCAGGGTTTATCACAGCGTTCATGATGATGGCTATTCTTAATATATATCATGGGCTTCAATTCAGAGCAAAACATGTTGGTAAAAACAATATATGAAAAAATGAAATGGAACCCTTTGTGAATGTACCTACCCTAACTAACTGATGGATACCTGCTGCACATGCACCATATGCAGCAGCTCCAGGATAAAGTCCTCTCTCAGCTCCAATTATTGACGTTAAGAATATGATGGAACCTCCTGCCTTAGACTCTTTCATTTTTCTGCCAACAGCCTTTAACAGGAACCATGAAGCCATAAAATTAATTTTCACTAATTTTTTGAACTCGTCCTCAGCTAATTGTAGAGGGTCTTGCATTTTTCCTGTTTCACAAGATCAGAAGTCATAAGTTTGCCTACTCAAAAGCACTTTGGATCAGCCTCAATACAATCAAATATAAAAGATAAAAAGAAAAATCAAGTGGAAAAAAAAAATTTAAAAAAAGCAACTCATATTGTTAGTCCAAGAGTCATCTCGCATAGTTTGTTGCTTATTGATAATCTTGTTGATTTCTTACCACATCATTTTGTTCTCTTCAATGCAAGCAAATCCTGAGTTCTGTGAATTTTACCGTCTCAAATCAGGAAGTTAGAAGTTATCATTCTTGTTTAAGTGGTGATGCAGCATATTGCCAAATTCCTAAATCTATGAATTTCATCAATATGAATATAGAATGTTGAATCTTTTATGTTCCCATTTAATAATAATAGAATCAGCAAAGATGAAAAATCACAATCAGTTATTATCCTACGTAGCACACTTTAGACATCAGACTCGAAATCTGAATTATACAGATCTTTTTCTAACCTACTATTCCCATTGATAAGTACTTACTTAGGGATCCATCTTTACAAAGTGTTCCAAAAACTGTCACTTTAGAGGTCCAAATACAAAAGCCCAATGCTTCCTTAAAACTGTAGGGTGGTAGGCTAAAAGCACCACCAATATTTTAAAGCTCAGTCTATTGTCTACATGTTGAGAAAGGTAAAGGTATTTGATGATTTCACCAATGCCTTCAATAAAAGCCCCAAGCAAGTCTGAGTCATAGGAACAACAAGGCAAACATGCGTTGAATGAAAAGTGTCACAACAGAAAATGGGAATTGCAGCTAATCATTTTATATAGGAGAGGAAATATTTGAGTGGGGACTTGAACTTGTATCATCAACAAAGCTGAGGGCACAAGCCCACCACCAAAATCCAGGTAATCATTTTATATAATACAAAATTTCAACGCTGACCAATCATTTGAGTCTCATCATAGTCTCAAAACTTTCCACCAAATATTAAAATAACAATAAACATTCCCTTAAGGCACAGGTGACATTAACACTTTAGTCCAAATAACATTAAATTCAGTATTAAAAAAAATTTAAAAAGTAAATTCAGTCAACAAAATCACAAAGAACACACATACCTTCATAAGTGTAACAATGCACGAAAGCATCCAAATTCCCCAAAATCTGACATGCCTTATCGACTGCCTCATCAAAAGCTCCTTCTCTGTCCTCTTCCATGTCCAATCCCACCACTTCAACTGGCTGGCCACCCTTCAACGAACCCATCATCTTCTCAGCAACACTACTAAGACGCCCCTCATTTCCCATCAAAACCAATCTGACCACAACTCAGAAACTTAATTTTAAAAAAAATAAAAATCTTTTTAATCCCACCCACACAAGTGAACAAAGACAGAAAAATACCCAGAAACAAAATATGATTTTTCATTGATTCGTGAGTTTTAAATAGAACCTGCAACCCCGTTTGGCTAAATGGAAAGCAATGTTTTTGGAAATCTCATCACCATCAGAAGTCAACAATACTCTCTTTGCTTGATTCTCCATTCTCCGAAACAGGCTGCAGATGTGAAATCAAAATCCCATAAGATGCAATGAAAAGAAAAAGAAAAAAAAAATTGGGAACGGTTGAAAGCGAGTGAGAAATGAGAGATAACAAGAGCAAACCTTAAAAGAAGCTAAACAAAAATCTGGGGCTAGATTTCTTTTTTTTTTTTTTTGGGACAAAAAATCTGGTGCTCGATCGAAAGACAAAAGTCGTGCAATTTTATGTGAGAATTTTGTAACTCACACAAATTCCATGTAATCTATCCTTCAGTTAAATAAATCATACAAATGCGTGAAACAACACGACAATAAGTGTAAGCACTGCTGTTTCCAAGCGTTACCCGGTAACTCTCTGACCTACCCACGTTTTGTGGGCCCACCGCTTCAACAAGAGACCAAGTTCTCCACCACACGATTTTACTCCAATACAGACCGGATGACGTTCGGTACCAAACGAACTTGAGGATTTCTATTAGGCGTCTACGTGTCGTGTTCTTATTGGTGTCTGCGTATGCAAATGTTCGATGCCGCACAAGCGACAAGTTAGAAGATTGTTGTAATTTTGTCGTGAAATTTAAAGGGTAGAAACTTGGAAAGTGACTTGTAATTGCAAAATAATGAATGAGTTTTTGAGTACTGAATAGAAACTTCCCAAATGGTGGTGTTGGTTCACCGTTCACGTTGTGTGGTTTGTGCTCCTACAATTAATTGGTTGTTGCTGTTGTTGAAACTTGAATTGGTGGCTCAAGTCAAAAGTAAAACGCTTGCTTCTGAGTTCTTCATATGAATTTTCTTGGTGTATCTGAATCACAGTTTTAGTCCTTAAACAGTTGATCCACACAAATATTAGACTGGAAAACAGAAGATCATTCCATTGTTTAATCCATAGCTTGACTGTTTTTTCATTACCATTAAGAAGTTTTTTGCTACTGATAATAATTTTCTTTTATTGTTAAAAATTTTAATTTCTGATAATAACTATTTTCTTAAGTATAATTATATTATGGGTATAAAATATAATTATGATAAAAGTATAACTAAGAAAAAGGAAAAATTGTTACCAATAATAAGAAATAAAAACCACACATAGGAGTTGTTTGGTGTATCGTGGGTACGACCACTAATCTGTGTTAGGTAAAGGAAAGCCCATCTGGTAACGGTATATATGCGAACGAAAGCTTGTCTGCTTTTTTAGCTGTTTCTCATTATCACTTGTGTGTGGACAAGGCTATATGTTAACTAGAGTCTGTCCAAAATTTGAGAAAAATTTTATGGAAATGTCATTATATACAGAATTGTTATTGTTATATTTACGGAAAATTTGTCACATTAGCAATTTAATAATTTATAAGTTTACTGTTTCATTTAAATTTAAAAATGCGCCATATAAATTTCATTCCAAATTCAATCATACCCACGAAAAATTCTTTTGCTTTCTATTTCAATTTTTTTAATTTAATAATATACCTCTGCCTCATTTTAAACTTTGATTATAAAAATAAAAATTGTAACCAAAGTCAAACAATAATTAAAATAGATTGAAAATAAATTAGCCACAAAATAAAATACACGTTTTATTTATCGATTATTTACATGAGTACAATAACAAAGAAATTGTAAGAAAACTAAAATTATAATAATTTCTAACAACTTTATATAGTAATATACAATATCAATTAAAAAGAAAAATTTAGCCCACTCTTAAAAATATATATATATATATATCCTAACTTCGCTCCTGACTTGTTGATGTTGACACGTTGATGTCGTTTTCCTATATGCGATTGAAATCAATTTCCAAAAAAAAACAAAAATACAACGTTTTTTATATTGTGCATCGTTTTTGCATAGGCCATGGATAAGTGAAATGAAAATTGTGAAAATATTATTATTAGCTTTTTTATTTAATGATTTTGAGGATTTCATTATTCAATTCATGACAATGTCCTACTAACATACATTTTCAGGACATTATAAAAAATGCATGATATTTGAATTTGGCCCTTCTATAATTAATCATATTATCATACGATGGACATAATTATAAATTATCTTATGATCAAATTAATTATTAGAGTTCATAATTGATGATAAATAGAATTGGACATTATTTATTTTTATATGAAGTAATGATATAACTTAATAAATCTTATAAACATTCTTTTTGCAACAATATCAATAATTAATCCCAAGTTAGTTATAATTTGTACAACATATATTTTTATAGGTTTTGAGTACTTCATCGTAGAATTCTATACGTGTGCCAACATAATAAGTGATTTTTTTTTTTCGAATGAGCATAATAAGTGTGTTGAAACTAAAAATTTAGAAAAAAATTATTATGGGTGCATTTGGCACATTATATTATAAGTGTATTAAATATATTGCATTAAGGTATACTAAAGTGCAATGCAATAATATTTGGTGCAATATGGATTGTAGTATATATAATAATATTTTATATCATTATTTATATGACTATTAATTTTAAATTAATACTATTTAAATTATTAATATTTAAGTATTTATTATTAGTTACATTAAATTATTAAACAATAATAAATTTTATACATTAATTATTAGAATATAATTAAATAATATAATATTATTATAATCATACTATAATGGGTGTCAAACACACCCTATATGACAAAAAAAATTCACCACCAGACAAAATTTTCTTTATCTCATACATTTTTTTGTGTTATTTTATGTATTCACTTAAATACAAATTATTATTTTAGACATTTATCCAATATTAGTGAAGGTTCAAATCTAGGTAGTATCTCATACGAATTAATATAAATTAGTTATAACCATAATCTAATTTGTAAATATCAGTTATAATTTGATGTAATATGAGTATAATTTTGAGTAATAATCTCATGTATAAAAAAAAAGTATAAATCATTATTTGTGTTGAGAAGCTTATTATTGAAAATAAATAACAACTGATTGATAATTGGAGTATCAATTTTATTAATTATGTGGTATAAAAAATTATTGAATTTTTTTTAAAAATGATATATATTTTTAAAAAATAATATATGTATTGAATTTATTCAAGAACATTATCTTATAAAGTATACGATTACGAAATTCAGCTCTAATAATCTTCAGGGAAGTAGATTTGGGACTAAATAATTGTATTTGTTTGCCAATAAATTATCACCATCGCATGTATCAAAATGATTCTAGATTAACTGATTTAATTGGATGTAGGGACCATGACTAGACAGATAAACAAAATTATTAGAATGATGAGCCAAAGGGCCAAGAAAACATCTGGTCAGTTCATTTAATTTAAATTTAAGTCAAAATAAAACGTTTGCCTCGAGTCCACGGAGAATTAGATTATATGAATCACCGTTTTGACGTCAAACTTTTGACTACTGCTCAACAAATATTAGATTAGTTGAATGAGAGAGAAGTCTGTTGCGTTCAAACTAAACTAATCTAGAAGTTGATGGAAAGCTCATTTCTTTTTTATGTTCTTTTGTTCATTTTATATTTTATGGATGAATGAAATTATTGGCAAAGGAAAAATAGTTTGAGTAGTACATAATCTACATTCTAATTCATGACAATGTCCAATCAAATATATTTTTAGGTCAAATTTTAGTATAATTTATTATACGATTTGTCAACTCCCGAATCTATGCTAAGTTTCACTAGATTTGAAAATTTTTGTTTAAGCCTTTAAGATTATTACTTATTACAAATATTACTATTAATTTGATGCAAAGTATAGTATAAATTATAATTACACATACAAAGTAATTAATAATAAAAATATATTATAACTTCGATTATATAATTATGAAAGAATACTCCACGTTGGAGTAACTCCAACATAATTAAATACTTAATATAGTTTTACAAAATTATTTTTGTAAGAAAATTAATTTACAGACATGAAGAATAAGTTTGAATTATTTTCAAAATCACTCACCTCCCTTTTTCTTTTTTTCATGTTATTGCTTAAACAATTGCCTTTGATTTTCAACTATTACAAAATTATCACATAGATTTGCCTTTCTAATTTTAGAACCCAGTTTTGTACCTTTCCTAATTTCTTAATCATTAGTTCTCTCTTTCTTTCTCTTATTTACACAAATATGTAAAGGAAAATAATTTAGCAAATATTATAAATTTATTCTTTTTAATTTTATTATTTTTTAATTTAATTCACAAGATTGAAGTGAAGTTTCTTTAGCCCATCCTACTAAAAATTGCTGGCTTTGCCTCTCATCAACTAAAATACCATAAGAAACATAGAATTAGGATACTAATAAGCTTCCATAAATTTTTTAAGATTTTGTTTGATGTATCATGTATTTTTTTTTTAAGTAATACTGCATAATTGGGATATCCTCTTCGGATTGCATATGCTAGTGTCATTATCGTCACTGAATTATAATTTCAATGAAATTATAATTATAAAAAATTAACATATTTGAATTTTGAGATTTATTTATTTTATTAAATTTATGGGTAACCTTATGATTATAATTTTTTAAAATTTTATAAAATAAAATAGTTTTTTAATGTATTTAAGGGTAAAATAATCATTTTATAATATGAAAGTGGTTGATTAATATAAGTATAAAACAAATGTGGTATAAATAATTTGTCAAATTTTGTGGTGGTTAGATGTACATATAATAAAAAAAGATGGTACATAAATAATTTTCCTAAAAAATATTCAATTCTATTAATAGATTATATGTTCTATACAAAAAAAAAAAAAGAAAAAAAGAAAAATTACATACACAAGATAGGCATACCACATCATCTATTCGACCGTTCTATAAAGTTTTGACATCAATCCATACAATCACAAAATAAAGGACATAAAAAAATTTTTAAAACAAGTGATGTAATTTGATTAGAGGGACCGTTTGGTCTATGACTGTTTTTGCAAGTGTACCACTCACGTTCCTAGTAGGCAGTAAGCAAGGAAAAGGAAATTCCATTAAGGCAATGAGAATATATATATATATATAGATCAAGAATTACTGCTATATTAAAATTAATGATAAATTAATAAATAAAAAACTACATACTTCAATGCAATATATTTTATTTTATAATTTATTAAAATATGTATTTTTTTATTTATTCTTAATTTCAATATAATCTAAAATTTTATATTTATATATATAATGTCAGAAAGCCTTATTAATAATAACAGATTTCTGATTAGAATAAAAATATTAGTGCTAAAAGTAAAAATAAAAATCCCAGAACTTTCCCAGAAACCCTCAGTCAAACAAAAATTTGAATAGTGGGAATATTTTGAACGTCAAAGCCTTCCTCCAACAACTACTGTTTTGATGACGAAAACGTACTTACCAAGCACTCGCCAAGTTATGAACACAGTCATGGACTACCTACTTTTGACTCACGGACTTCGATGGCAAAAGTTTTTGTTTTGACTTCAATTCGATTGTCAACAACAACCGCGAAAAACTCGTGCTCGAATTCTCCATATCTGAACCAACGAAATCTCGTGGGAAGTGTCTCTTTCCATCCTTTTTTGAAGCCAACGCTTTATTATTATTATTATTTATTAATAGGGTGTTGTTAAGTTATGTAATAATATAATTTATATTTAACATAAAAATTGTATCTATAAATTTAAATATAATTTAATTGATATAACTTTTATGTTAGTAAAAATAATATTTGTGTTAATATAAGTTACATTAATATGTAACTTAACAAGATCCTAATTAATAATAGTGTAATTTTAATATAAATAAAATATTTGTAAACATGAAATTGTAACTGAAAATTCATTTTGATCAAACCATCACTTTATTTTTAATTATAACTAAAAATCTTATATACAAAATTTTTATATAATCATGTTAATTTTTTGTAATTATAATTTAATTTAATTTGTATAGGAAAATTTATAATAATTATAGGGAACTTTTTTCTTCATGTTAATTATTGTAAACTTCCATATACTTAATTTAATTATAAGAATTAAATGAAATTATAATTACAAAAAAATTTAAAAAATTAACATGATAATTTTTAAGTAAATTATAATTATAAAAAAATTAACATATTAGATTTTTTTGATTTATTTATTTTATTAAATTTAGGGATATTCTTGTTATTATAATTTTTTATTTTTCAAAATTTTATAGAATAAAATATTTTTTAAATTTATTTAGAGGTAAAATGGTTATTTTTAGTGTCAAAATAATTGATTGATATAACTTTTTAAAAAAAAGATAGTACAAAAAACATACCAAAATTTTGTGATGATTGATGTACATATGAAAAAAAAAAGATAGTGCAGAAATAACTTTCATATTTTTTATAATGTTGACATTAACAAATTAGTAGCCTCTAAGGGTGGGGATTTAAAAAAAAAAACAATCGGTTATATATAAAATTTTAGTGTCCACAACCGATTCGAATCAGGAATCAAATCGATTGAGTTATAATAAATAAAAAATTTGATAAATTCAGATCTAATTGAACCAAACCAAAACATTTCCACCCCTACTAGCCACCACCTATACACTTATTATTAAATATAAATTTTCCATAAATGAATCATTTGATAAAATCTCAAGACTTTCTCAGAGAAGTCATAAGGGAAATTTTCACTGCAATGGCTTTTGGTTAGAAGATACACGAATAGATCACACCTAGAGTTGGATATTTTGGTCGATTTAATTTTTACGAGTTTTGGTTAAGGTTGTAACCCATTCAAATTTGAGAATTCAACCCAAACATATTGAAAAGTTATTTCGGTTTGGTTCAGTTTAAGTTCAAATTTGGTCCAGTTTAGAAGTCTGACCTTCGTGCTGCACAGCCGTGATTAACACGTAATGTTCATGGTTTTACGTGAAAATCCAAGACCAATTTCTAACATTTTTTTTTAGGATGATTTTCATTTTTCAACTTCTAAAATAAAACCCATTGCCTTCAATATTGTTCAAAACTTATAAAATCGAAGTGAAAGAAACAATCAAAATAAATTTATATTGCAAATCATAATCACCAAATCACTATAACAATTAACAACAATAGATTCCAAAAATTAGAAATTCAGAATTAAGACAAATTGAAACATTAAGAGCTGAGGTTACCATCAACTGAAGAGCAAATGGCCGACGAGTTAAATGAGAGCTGCCACAAACAGCATGCCGTGCTGTGAGAGTGATAATTGACGTGATAAGGTGAAAGCATATGGCAATAGGCAGATGAAAGAAGACGGCTAAGAGAGACCACTAGTGGCATCATGGCAACATGTGGCAGTTGACAGCTGAGGCTGAGTTACTGGCGGGTGGTGGCGGCAGTTGAGAGAAATGAGTTAGGTTTGGGTTTTTTAGTTTTAGGGATTTTGTTTTAAATTTTAATTATTAGTTTTTAAATAAAAAAAAACTTGGTATAAAATGATTAGGTTTTTTAACCAAACAAATCGAACCAAATGCAAACTTGATCAGTTTCCTACCTTCAGCCTAATTGATTTTTAATCTCAAATCGAACCGAACAGAAAATCAAAAAAAATTTTAAGTTCAATTTTACTTAAACCGAATGCCACACCTAATCACACCATTTTCAAGTATTATTAGGATTTGATTTAGATTTTAGATTCGTTGACAACGCCATCGCAATAAGGAATCATCATCAAATTAAAAGCTAAAGATAAAATCTCAGTTTATATCTCTTAAAAATTAAAACAAATTAATTAATATGGTTAATTTTAAATTATCCTCTCGTGAAGTGATAATCTTAAAATTATCCTCTTACTTTTAAAAATATGAAGTTATCCGTTAAAGATAATTATTTTTAACAATTAACTACTGTTGATTTAGTAAAGTGCAATAATAACCCACTAATCGAACCGAACAGAAAACCAAAAAAAATTTTAAGTTCAATTTTACTTAAACCGAATGCCACACCTAATCACACCATTTTCAAGTATTATTAGGATTTGATTTAGATTTTAGATTCGTTGACAACGCCATCGCAATAAGGAATCATCATCAAATTAAAAGCTAAAGATAAAATCTCAGTTTATATCTCTTAAAAATTAAAACAAATTAATTAATATGATTAATTTTAAATTATCCTCTCGTGAAGTGATAATCTTAAAATTATCCTCTTACTTTTAAAAATATGAAGTTATCCGTTAAAGATAATTATTTTTAACAATTAACTACTGTTGATTTAGTAAAATGCAATAATAACCCACTAATAACGGAATTCGATAACTTAAACTATTACACACCTATTATTTAAAGACATATTTCCTTTATCCCTTAAAAATTTCTAAAATATATACCATCACCCATTAATTTTCTTAAGTCACACATCTAAGTCAACAGGTATAATAAAAATTAATATTAAAATAAAAAATAAAACATTGAGTTTCTCTTATATGTTTTTTTTTTAAATCTTTCTTGCATCTTCATCTTTTTCTTCTTTTTTTACCTCCTCTTTACTCCATCTTCGTCTTTTTCTTTCAATTTTTTTCTCCTCTTTACTCCTTCTTCGTCTCTCTTTTTTTTTTTTCAATTTTTTTCTCTTCTTTACTCATTTGTCTTTATTATTCAAATCCAATCCCATATTGAACCAAAACTAAAACTTAATTTCTACTAACTAAAATCCAAAGGCAAAAAATTAGAATCTGTAAAATTTAAAACCCAAAACAACCAATCAACTCATCAATCTCAGAGGCAAAAGCCTCATGACTATAATTTGATATTTGGGATTGCTTAATTGTAGATTATGAATAACGTTTAATCTATAATTAACCATATTATTAATAACATATTGACTTTACTTTACTATTGTTTATTATTTTGGGGTTAGTGAAGCAAATAATTTGATGAATTTTGAGTTTGTGCGATGAAGGTGGTTTTTGGTGAGACTCTAGTAGCATTTTTCTTTTGTTCTTTGATTTTTTTTATATCGATATTTTTTTAAAATATCTTTGCAAAATAAAATAATAATAATAATAATAATGATGATGATAAATATTAAAAAAGATAAAAAAATCTTTTTCCATTTATAGTTTTTGATTAATTTCTTTATTTATTTTTTAAAATAAATTTTTTAAATACAAAAAAGTAAAATTTAATCCATTCGAAATAAAATTTGTCATATAGGTGCAAAATGACAATGTTTTAAAGTATTAGGTGCATACTATAAATATACAAAATATTTATGTGTGTTTTGAGAAACTTTGAAGGATTTGTGCCCATGAAAATTAGCCTACATAGAGATTTGACATTTTTCTGTTTATTAACTATTAGAAGAATGTACAAATACCTTTTGATAGTAATTTAATTAACACCATTATCCTAAAATATTTTATGTATACATGGTAATGTCGCGAGGATATGCTAAATTTAAAATCTTACTATTAATATAAATAATTAGTATAGAGTGAGTAAAGATTAATCCCATGAAGAATACACTAGTTTTATTTATTATTAATTCGTAAACAAAGACTTTAAATAATAATAATAATAATAATAATAATTATTATTATTATTATTATTAAAACTAAAAATATAAATTAATCTAACTAAAGAAAATACCAACGATAAATAAATGAGGTTTTATGAATTTTTAATTAAATAATAAGAAATAAAAAAACTAGGATTGCGAAAATAATAATTTAATAAAAATTCTAATTAAATGAGAAAAAAAATAATAAAAATTTTGGTCAAAGGATTATTCGTCACTAGTAAACATGCACATAATATATATTAATTATATCATCAATTTCCATTAAAATAATCAACCGTAGGCAATAATAAGCTATGTTAATATCTATCTTTTCTTAATGTATTATTAGGCAAAATAAGTTCTTCACCTAATTTCTAACTATTAAATAATTTAAAACAAATTCTTTAAATTTAAAATAATTGAAGCATTAAATACAAAAAGATATTAGGCTGATTTAGACAATAAACACACAAATTTAGATTATTTAATCTAGGTTAAGTTATTCAATTGAAATCACTTATTCCAATTTGTTACTAATGATTAAAATATCAAGACAATTATAGATCAAGTATTTTAATCTCGTAATAGAATTTATTTAAGTCTTATCTAATTGGCCACTCAAATAAAATAAGAGTAAAATCACAAATATTAATTATAGAAGAAAATAAACAATCTCAATAAAATAAATTAAATGATAAAAAATTAAATATTAATAATATATCACATGTAGGGTTTTGAATTTACTCTTAATCAAGTAGAAAATTTATTCTAATAGATAAATTCAAATGGCTGACTTTGCTTCAATTCTCCTCGGTATTTTGTTTCATCCATTTGGCGTCTCTAGCTCTCGGGTTGCGTGTGGCTTCTTCTTGCTCTTTCCGCTGCCCATTAAAGCCAAAGGTTGGCCTTTTTTAATGCTTGGCCGAATTAATTATCCTCAATTGATAAGGCATGAATAATGCTAATTCATGCATGCATATGGCCGAATCTTTATAGGATTTTTAAATCCAAATTCAAGCAATTTCATTTGCTTTCCTTAATTGGCATGCACATGCACTTTAGCTTAGGCCAGACTTATGCATGCAATCTTTTTAAATTGGTGACGTGAACCTTGCATGCAACTTATAAAGCCATGCACATGCAATTGCCATTTTAATGCCGTGCCAGAATATTTGGTTCCTTAATTAATCACAATATACACTTTATACCAAGCTCTCCACATGAATGCATGCATGATAATTAATTAATTCAAAATTTTCTCAATTTGTTTCAATTAAATTTCTTTATTTCTTTTCATTTCTGAATCTTCCGAGTAGATTTTTTCCTGAATATTTTAATTTAATTAATCTCTAATCCTCAAATGTATTTAAAATAACAAAATATAAAAATTAAGATAACAATTAATATAATAAAAAATAATTTAATAAAATAATGAAATTAAAAACCAACTAAAATATTTAATACCAAAACAAGAAAAAGATGGAGAAATTAATAATAGAATATATAGAAAATATGCACTTATCAATACATGCTAAAATTATATATTTTTATTATTTTATGCATAGTTACACAATTGTTAAGTATTTAATTTGTTTATGGGAGATGGAGAATGACACTTCGATCCCTCTTCTAAATTATTTTCTTCACTTAGGTCTTTGATAAAATGTTAACATTCAATTTCATCCTTAATAATTGTCGCAACCTAAAAACTGCCTCTAGGCCCAACGCCCAAGCCCAATACATAAGGTATGTATATATTTATGGTGGATCTAAGCCACTATACTGGGTTATCCATTGTAGGTTATAGTTTAAGAGGCATATATATATATATATATATATATATATATATATATATATATGTGTGTGTGTGTGTGTGTGTGTGTGTGTGAGAGGCCAACGTGCGATAAACCCTTCACCATGCCCACCTAGGCAGTACTTGATCCACAAGGAAATGCCTTGTATAATGGGCTGGAGGAGAACCCATGATCATAAAAAACTCGTGGCAGGATTATTAACTTAAATCTGTCACAAAACTGATGACCCAAGCTCATTAAACCTCTTGAAATCATAATTTCGCCCTAAATTAAACCTATGCTTACAAATCATGTAATTAGATAAATTAATAGGGTAAGTCAATTTGTAAATGAGCTATAGTTCTATCTCATCTTTTTACTAAAACAAATAAGATCACAATATTATCTCTCTTCTATGAGGATTTCGTTTATTTTATAGGATTATGACTATAACATCTATGAAGTATATAAATAGAGATTTTGGTGAATAGTTTTTATGAGTCAAAATCCATCAAATGTTAAGTTTAACTGAATTAGTAATTGCATAAACAAAAAGTTGACATTTTTTTAATTTACAAAGATCAAAATACTTTTACTCATTTTAAAGTGTTATTTTCTCTTAAAAAAATTAAAATTTCAGGAACACAAATCTCCTCCAAATCCTTAAGCACCTTTTATTCTACTAAGAGGAGGTTCAATGAATTGCAGATATGAGACACTTGCCAACGGTAATTGCAGCAGCAAATGGCTTAGTGAATTTTTAGATTTATGAACACTTCTTCTTGAGGAAAATCCAGTGACAAAATAATTATTATAATAATAATATAGCTATAAATAGTTGGGGGTATAACCACATTTATATAAACTGAAAACCATTTATGAAAATATTATGTGGGCCTTGTGATACTTTCATTACTAGCTGCCAACTCAGTTTATATAAGAGTGTATGTACATCTACATATGGCTCTATTATTATTACTAATTTGAAATTAGGAAATTTATTTAAAAGGAAAAAAAGGGCTAAGAACATATTGCCATATTGGCATAAATTATAAAATTACATCAAGTTCAAATACAAAACTTTGGGATAACCTAAGATTTTTTGTACAACTTTTTGTGAGTTTTGATTGTATTAATGGTGTATTTACCAATTAATAATCGAAATGAGATGGAACAATAATGAGAATGAGTTAAAATGAAAATGAGTTAAAATGAGAATGAAAATAATTTGTTTATTTGAGCCGTAGGAATAAGAATCAAACTAGGGTATATTTTCGTTGATGTGCTTACTTTATTTTGAAATTGGAATGAACTACTACAAGTTATTAAAATATCCTCAGTTATTTATTGTCCTAAGAATTATTATTTTTATTATCTGTTATAATAATAAAAATAATTTGTATGTAATTTATAAATAAAAAATTATAAAAATATATATTTCAGGGTAAAGATTTTAAAGGAAAATGGTTAATTTTACTATATGTGTTTGTATTTTGTTAATTAAACTAAGGTATTTTAGTACATAATATTCCAAAGGGGTGTTATAAAGATTTTAGAGGGTGTTTAAAGTGTTAGGGCTGCATAAATTGTAATTTTAATGATAATAAATGTGTGTAAGTGATTTGGTTAATATTGTATTAATATTTTTTACTAGTTCTTGAAAGATAATATTTATGCAAGTGAATAAAGTGAAATCAAGCATAAAACACTCAACACTCAACGACTCAATAAAAAATGAAGTTTAGCTCAACGAAGTTATTATTACGACAATTCTTGTAAAGTCGGTATAATTTAATATATACGTGTTTTAGCATTTGAGAAGCTCAAGATTTTGTTTAATCATTATTTTCCATAAACCAAAATGTTTTATATTTATAAGACAAGTATTTTGTGGATTTGGGTATTTTCCAAATCTTGGATTAATTTGAAAAAGTTTTGAAAAAATTTAAGAAGCATTATTTTAAATTCTGAAAATAGTCTTTTTGAAAAAGCTTATAAAGATTTGGGCAATAATATAAATTAAATATATTTTAGAAATAATAAATATTATTTAGAAATTTTGAAAATGGCCTAGTTTGTTAAACCTTTATGACGTTTTGGGCTATAGGCAAATGACTAAAAGTTTTGGGCAAAAATTTTAATTCTTAAAATAGTGTTATTGTAGCAAAATTCAAATTGCAACAATAACTTGCACTGTAGCAAGAGGCGGGCCTGTTAAATTAAGAGGCTAGCCGCTTGCTTGCGGGTTTTTTCAATAACTGCTAGTTTTTTAGTTAAAATTATATAAACTTAAATCCAATTACTTTTTAAAGATTTTTGTAATAAAAAATAGAACATACAACATATTTTGAGTTTCTAATTTACAAATTATTACATATTAAATCTCTGTTGTGCTATCATTTATATATCTACTTTAAAAGAGAGTATTTATTATAATATTTGACTTCTATATCAAAATTGTGTGATTGTAAGTGTATGAAACACTTAGGTTAAGAGATGATGAATAATCTCTTGTTGTAAAGGTTCATTGACACATTGAAAGTCAATTGTAAGTGTTGTTGAAGTCTTGGAGACTCGCTTAGTGAAATCCCCAAGCTCAGTGAAGTTAGAGGCATGGACATAAGTGAGGATTGCCGAATCACGTAAAAATCATTGTATTTGCTCTCTATTCCCTTACTCTTGTATTTTTTAGCATTGTTTAATTTATTGTCTTTAATTTCATTAAGGCATTAGAATAAATTGTTATGTGGTTTGTTTAGCTTAAATTTTAAAAACCCAATTCACCCTTCCTCTTGGGTTACATGACTAGTATTTCATTTGGTATCAGAGCTTGATGCTCTTTTGTAGACTTAATCGTCTAGAGTTATAGATCAATAGCAACTCAAAATGATTCTACATTTAGGGAATGTCATCCACCATTAGACCTCTATTTTTTTATGGTAACTAATAACTCTATGAAATTAGAGTTATTATGGCATTCTTAGGCGTGAATCAATATGACTTAGAGAGTAAATAATGCTTTTTATTGTATTTTTGGTTATATTTTGCATAAGTAGCTGTTTTATTTACTTTTAATAAATTAATCTTATTTTAAATCATTTGATGTTCTAATTTTGTGTGATTTTAGGAACCAAAAAGCTCAAGTTTTGTGGATGGAATGTGCTGAATCAAGCTTAAAGAGATGATAAAAAAATGCGGTTGATGAAAAATTAAAGACAACTCTAGAACAGTGTAGTTGCTGTAGCATCTTTGCTGCAACAATCTTACGGCAATGAGATAATTGAGATTTTACGAGTTTTGATAGAAGATTGCGATATGAAATTTACAAAAATACAGAAGAGTCACTGCCACACGTCTCTGGTAACCTTAATTCTACATTAAAAAAGGAGCACACATAGAAAGAAAGAGGGAGAGCCATTATTAGGGCAAAAATAATAAAGAAAAATAGAAATTAAGAAGAGATTTGAGGGCTGCACAACAGATCAAAAGAAAAAACAAGAGAAAGAAAACAAAAAGGCTGAGCAGAACTTACTTCTATTTTTTTTCTTGTTTTTATTTTTATTTGATGATATATTTAATGGCTGAAATTATTTTTATTATGGATTTATTACAAATCATGAACTAAATTTCATTGTAGTTAAATGATAAACAAGCTTAATAGTGTTTGACTGATATTTGTGTGTTGTTACATATTTACTAAAGTATTATATCTTAATTAAATTTATTTTAATTCCCTATTTCGGTTGACCACCTATTTTGTGGATACTAGTTAAGGGAGATCCCTAAAAAGTACTACTTAGTGGAACTAATCAAGATAATATATGGTTTTAGATTGAGTTTCCTAAGTTAAGATCTTTTGACTTGAATAGGGTCATGCTTGATCTAGAATTAGTGAAGAACTAGACATAGGGATTCACCTTGTAAGGTTAATTGAAATCAAATAACATTTAATGTTATATCTTATGTTGGCGTAACAACTGATCATTGTTATGATACATATAAATGTAAGTTATTCTACAAACAATAGCTAGATACATTAGGATTCTGCCCAGTGCTGTAGCCAATGCTGTAGTAACAGAATGTTAGTTGGATAATGAGTTTTGTCATTCAATTATACCTTTATCATTGATTATATATTTGTGTTTGATTGAGGAATTTCTTTACTTTAATTAATTTATTGCATAATTAAGTTTATTAGGTCTTTAAACCATTAATCATTTATTTACTTTTATTTCATATTGCATCAATCTATATGAAAACGATATGAATATTCATCAGTATATTATTTGTTGTGTCCACTTGTGCACTGACAATAATTATTTATAGTAGCTTAGATTAAACCTAACAAGTTTTTGTGCCATTATTTTGATTTGTAAAGTTAATTTTATTCTATGCTAGTTTAGTTTTCTTTTAATTTGTTTGTTGTTTTGGCAGGATTGCTCTAGCATCCTTGCATGCATAAGTCTAAACTTATTGAATTCTAGTTTGATCCAGAAATAGAAAGAATTGCAAGGAGGTTTAGAAGAGAGAATAAGAATTTGAAAACTACCACAAACATGAAAGATTTGCAAAATTTAGGAGATATTAATCCAAAAGAATTAGTAAAGCGAGACAATAGATAAGGAGGTTAGAATGGGCAAATTGTTCAAGGTCAACCAGCAAACAACAACATTATTTACAATGCTGATGATAGGGATAGGGCCATTAGAGATTATGCGGTGTTGATCCTTAAAGTTATAAATCCTGTAATAGTTAGACTGGAAGTGCAAGTTACTAATTTCAAGCTCAAACCAGTGATGTTTCAGATGTTATAAACAGCAGGGCAATTTAATGGTTTGCTATTAGAAGGTCCTTATCTCCACCTTAAGGTATTTTTAGAAGTAAGTGATATTTTTAAGATTACTGAAGTAACACAGGAAGTATTATGATTAAGACTATTCCCATTTTCTCTACGGGATTGAGCAAGAGCATGGTTAAATTATATACCATCTGATTCTATTAAAACAAGGAATGATTTGGTTGAAAAATTTCTCATAAAATACTTTCTACCTACCAATAATGCAAAATTAAGGAATGAAATCACATTATTCTATTAACTTGAAGACAAAAGCTTGGGTAATGCATGGGAGAGATTCAAGGAATTGCTTGGGAAATGTCCTCGTCATGGTATTCCTTACTGCATACAGTTGGAAACTTTTTATAATGGTTAAAATTGAAATGCCAAAATAATGGTAGATGTTTCAGAAAATAGAGTCTTATTATCCAAATCTTACAATGAAGCTTATGACATTCTAGAAAAGATAGCTAATAATAACAACCAGTGGCCATCAACTAGATAAGCTACAGCAAAAGTTTATAACATAAATACTTTGACAGCACTATCAGCTCAAGTAGCTTTATTAACAAATATGGTGAAGGTTATGTCTACTATTCTAGCATCTATCAACTAAGTTACAGAGGCATCTTGTGTTTATTAAGGAGAAGTGGCACTTGTTTGATAATTGTGTTGGAAATTCAATTTCAGTCAATTATGTGGGCAAATTTAACAAATAGAACCAGAACAACCCTTACTCAAATACTTACAATCTGGGATGGAGGCAGCATCCAAACTTCTCATGGGGCAATCAGCATCAGAATCAATAGAACATACCTACACAACCACCTGGATTTTGTTTCATCAACAAATTCAAAGGCAAAGAGATACCAATAATGATCATTTCAGTTCTTTTGAAGCTATGCTTAAAGAGTATATTATGAAAAATGAAGCAGTTGTCCAAATTCAAACGGTATCCTTGAAAAACCTAGAAAATCAGGAGGGACAGCTTGCTATAGCACTAAGTAACAGATCATAGGGTAGTTTGCTCAATAAAAAAGAGGACCCAAGAAGAGAAAGGAAAGAGTATTGCAAAGTAATCAACTTAAGATCTGTAAATGATATTCATATTTCAGTGGGGCTTACAAAAAGAGGAGTTGAACCTGCTATGACATAAGAAGAAACTCAAGTTAAAGAGGAGCCATTACCCATAACGGTGCAGTGTAATGGTGAGAACAATCATACTACAATAACTACAGAATTATTATATTCAACATTTGCTGCAGTATCAACCCAGAATATGTCAAAAGAGAAGCAATCTGCACAATCTATTTCAGTTCAACAATTTAGGCAGTCACCATCATTTCCGCAAAGATTTCAAAAGCAAAAGCAAGATAAGTAATTTAATAAATTCCCGGAAGTGTTAAAACAACTCCATATTAACATACCTTTAATGGAAGCTCTTTCGAGCAAATGCCAAATTACGTAAAATTCTTGAAAGATATTTGGACAAAGAATGAAAGGCTAGGCGAATTTGAAACAGTTGCTCTAACACAAGAATGTAGGCATATGCTTCAAAATAAGAATCCATAAAAATTGAAGGATCAAGGAAGTTTCAAAATTTCATGTTCCATAGGAACTATATATAATGGCAAGGTACTTTGTGATTTAGGAGTGAGCAATAACCTTATGCCATTATCAATGTTCAAGCATTTGGGTGTTGGAGAATTCGGACCTACAACAATAACCCTACAACTTGCTAACAAATCTCATGTATATTCAAAAGGTAAGATTGACGATATCTTAGTAAAAATAATTAAGTTTATTTTTCCCGTTAATTTTATAGTGTTGGATTTTGAGGTGGACAAGGAAGTGCTAATCATTTTTGGGAAGACCCTTCTTAGTGATGAAAAAGACTTTATTTGATGCGCAGACGGGAGAACTAACCATGAGGGTTAATAAGCAGTAAGTTACCTGTAGTATGCTTAAAGCTATGAAGAGCTCATATGAGATTGAATATTGTAATTTTATCAGTGCTGTGGATTTTACTGTAACAAAGTAGTTAACTAGTTGTTGGAGTAATGAAGAAATCGATGATATAGAAATTGAAGAACTTAAAGATGAAAAATTTAAAACAACTGACATAGTATAGCTAGGAGAAAAGCAACCTTTCAAAATTAACAAGCAATTTAAATCTCGTGACTTTTCAGATGGAGAAGTAAAATGTTTTAAACATTCTATTAAATTATCTCTTGTTTTAAAATTAAAATCTTTACCTTTATATTTCAAATATATTTATCTTGAAGATAGTGACATACTTTTTGTAATTATTTCTTCTTATCGAATGTAGCGTAAGAAAATAGTTTAGTGGTTGTATTAGAGAAATATTTAAATACAAGTTATGCAACCATAAGAGGGGGTGAATTGGGTATTTAAAAACTTATGCTATTAATAACACAAATCAATTCAAGTTCATTCAGACAATAAATAAATAAAGAGATGAGGGATAGAGATAACAAATATAAGAATTTTATTGTAGTTCGACCAACTGTGCCTACGTCCACGCCTCCAAGCTCACCGGACTTGAGGATTCCACTAAGCAAGCTTCCAAGGCTTCAACAACAATCATAATTGACTTTCAAGATGTCAATAAACTTTTTCAACAAGGCACTGACTCAAGTGTATCCTAATACTTACGACCATTCAACTTGATTTTATAATATGGTTTATAAAATGATTTTTTCACACACACAATATGTGTTTACAATCAAAAGTCCAAAGTGTGTTTAAATAAAATGATTATAAGTTTAAAGTTCAAGAACAATTGTATACTCAGCAGCAAGCTCAAATATAACTCTTAAAATTGATATTGTTTAAATCTAATTAAGCATTTTTACAGTAGGAGCTGAAAAGTAGCCGTTATAGACTTTTTGAGTCCTAATCATTTCCGTTAATTTATTGTTAGATCGCCGTTTTGACTAGAATAAGTTATTGTTGGACCATAATTCAAATAGTCGGTTAGCCGTTTACAATTGTTGGCTAGGTGTTTAAAGTTGTCGGTTAGCCATTTTTCAGTTGTCAGATCGCTAATAATTTTTTATCATAATATGTTACTTTTTGGACATTGTCGACGACCTACTAATTTTGTTGCTGATTAGACATTAACTTTTCGGCTGACCATTTTCCTGTTGTTGGATCTTTGTTAACTTTTATCAAAATATGTTACTCTCGATATACTGTCGGCTTCCTGCTAATTTTGTTGTTGGTTAGCCATTTTGCTAAAGTGTCAAATAGTTTCACTACAATGAAAATTTTCTTAAATTTATAATTTTGCCCTAATCCTTCTAAAATTGTATTAAAGCCTAAAAACTTTTAGAAACTATATTTTGACCTAAAAATGTTATAAATATTTTCAAATAAGTTCATTTTAGAATTTCAAACAATACATGGTGATTTCAAAGTTTACAAATACTTTTTCAAGTTAGTTCAAAACCTTAAAAAACAACAAACTTAATAAAATCATTATTTTTTTAAAATATAAAATGTTTATATTATGAAAATAATAATTTATTTAAAATGTCATGAAAAATAACTTGAGCTTTTTTAAATGTCTAATTATGCATACATTTAATCATATTAGCTTTATAAGAAATATAATAATAAAGATCACCTAAGCTAGTAACATTGTAAAATATATGCATTTTTATTTTATCTATGATACTTAGTTTTTTATTATTAAAATCATTAGTTTTTTATTATTAAAATCAAATATCGTATGATCTTATAGGTCAACAAATACAAAAAGGATATTGGATGGACCATAACATATATTAAAGTAATCAGCCCATCCATTTGCATGCACAAGATTTATTGGAAGATTTCTATAGCAACTCGATAGAGCAGCAGTAAATATTAAACCCTATTATGAAGGAAGTTGTGAAGAGTGAGATCACTAAATGGTTTGATGCTGGAATCATTTACCTAATATCAAACAGTTTATGAGTGAGTCTAGTACAATGTATCCTCAAGAAAGGAAGAGTAACAATGGCAGCAAATAAAAAGAACGAGCTCATTCTCACAAGAACAGTGATGTGATGAAGAGTTTGCATGGATTATATGAAATTAAACAAAACTACAAGGAATGACCACTTTCCATTACCTTTCATTGATAAGATACTGGATAGACTTGCTAGAAAAAGTGCTACTATTTCTTGGATGGATATTCGGGCTACAACGAAATTGCTACAGCATCAAAAGATCAAGAGAAGACAATGTTCACTTGCCTCTATGGAACTTTTTCTTTTAGAAGAATGTTGTTTAGGCTGTGCAATGCTCCAACAACATTTCAGAAGAATGTTGTTAAGGCTGTGCAATACTCCAGCAATGTTTTAGATATGTATGATGTCTATTTTTTTAGATATGGTTAAGCAAACACTTGAGGTATTTGTGGATGATTT
This sequence comes from Murraya koenigii, assembly GCA_025617385.1. Lineage (NCBI taxonomy): Eukaryota > Viridiplantae > Streptophyta > Magnoliopsida > Sapindales > Rutaceae > Murraya > Murraya koenigii. Next base: position 12,453,718 of record CM046815.1, on the reverse strand, counting down.
CCAAGTCTTGAGAGAGTCATATAATGATTTTTTATATAATTTAAAAAATGTGCTTAATAGATATGAAGAGACAAATTTAGTGTTAAATTAGGAGAAGTGCCACTTCATAGTATAAGAAGGTATAGTTATCGGTCATAGGATTTTTAGAAAAGAGATAGAAGTGGATAAGGTAAAAATAGAGGTGATTGATAAACTTCCATCGCCTACTTAAGAAAATGGCATAAATAATTTTTTAGGTCATGCTGGATTCTATAGAAGGTTCATCAAGGATTTTTCTAAAATATCCAAATAAAAAGTTCATTAAGGATTTTTCTAAAATATCCAAACCCTTATGTATGCTGCTAGAGCATGACTGACCTTTTAACTTTGATGAAGATTGTTTAAAAGCTTTTTATGCATTGAAGAAAGCTTTTATTACAATACCTATTATTATTATAACACCAGATTGAAATATGCCTTTTGAATTAATGTGTGATGCCAATAACTATTCTGGTGGAGTAGTAAAAAAGTAAGTTTTTTCATTCCATTTATTTTGCTAGTAAGTCCCTGACTGATGCATAATTTAACTACACCACCACTGAAAAAAAACTACTGGCAATTATTTTTGCATTTGATAAATTCAGAGCCTATTTTATTGGTATTAAGGTGACTATTTGCACAGATCACTTGGCCATAAAGTACTTGATTTTAAAGAAAGATACCAAACTGAGGTTGATTCTATGGATTCTTTGCTACAAGAGTTTAGCTTGGAGATTAAATATAAAAGAGGTACTAAAAATCAAGTTGCCGATAATCTTTTAAGGCTTAAAGTAAATGCAAACACCCTGACTAATTGAAAAATCACTGAAACTTTTCCTGATCAGCAGTTGTTGATGCTACAGCAATCGTAAATGCTGCAACAATCTAGTTCACCATGGCATGAAAATTTTACTTATTACTTAATGAGTGGGTTACTAGCACCTGACTTGAATTACCAGTAAAGAAAGAGGTTTTTCTATGATGTCAAAAGTTATCAATAGGATGAACCTTATTTGTATAAGATGTATTCAGATCATGTGGTCAAAAGATGTGTTTCTGATGAAAAAATTATAAGTATTCTGTAATCTTGTCATACTGCAGTATACTAAGGACACATAACAGCAGTCAAGGCTCTTCAATCATCTTATTATTATCATTCTATTTTTAACTATACTCATAAGTTTGTTCAATGTTGGGATAAGTACCAAAGAGCTAGAAACATATCTTATAAAAATGAGATGCATTAACCAACATACTAGAAGATGAGCTTTTTCATGCATGAGGGATAGATTTTATGGGCTCCTCCCCTCTATCATTTGGTAATTTATACATCTTAGTTGCTGTGGACTATATGTCCAAATGGGTAGAGGCTACAGTATTGTTAATAAATGATGCCAAAGCTGCAGTGAAATTCTTTCAGAAGAATATTTTTATAAGATTTGGGACTCCTAGAGTTATCATTAGTGATGAAGAAACACATTTTTGTAACAAGATATTTACTGCAGCAGTGGCTAAGTATGTTATCAAACACAAGATTGCGACAATATATCATCCACAGTCAAATGGTCAAGTATAAGTGTCCAATATGGAGATAAAACGAATTTTAAAAAAAGTAGTGAACCCTAATAAAAGGGATTGGTATACTAGACTTCATGATTCTTTATGGGCTTATAGAACCACCTATAAGACACCACTTGGCATATTTCCATATTGAATTTTCTACTAAAAAGCTTGTCATTTGCCATTGGAATTGAAACATATGGCTTACTGAACAGTAAAGAAATTAAACAGGATATGCATGCTGCAGCAGAGCACAGGAAACTACAGCACTGTAAGCTTGAGGAACTAAGGTTATTTTCCTATGAAAATGCAAGAATCTATAAGGAGAAGACAAAATAATAGCATGACAATCATGTCTAAAAAAGAGAATTAATTTCAAGGGAACAAGTCCTACTCTACAACTCTAGATTGAAACTTTTCTCTTGAAAATTAAAGTCTAGATGGTCAGGGTCCTTTATGAGACTGTGGACTCAAGGATGAAGGGACAAGTCAATAATTTAAGGTCAATGGGCAAAGAGTGAAACATTATAGGGGTGAGGTTATGAATGATCAAAAGAAGGATATGCTCTTAATAATTCCAACTTGATACATGTGAGGAAGGTCAGACTGAAAGATCTAAAACTAAGTACTAATTGAAAGCCAACTCAACGAAAGAAGTGCATTTTAAATCTTTGAACATTTTATATTAAATTTTTGTTGTTATTTACTTTGTTCTTTTATTTCTTTTAATTTTAGTATTTCAATTTTAATTCATGTGTTATTTTATAATTCAAAAAAAAAAATATCAGGTTATGTTGGTTGACTGAACAGTAAAATTAGATTAGTTTCAAGCAACAGGGATGCTGCAATATTGTTTGCAGCATTACAGAAGTCAAGATACTCACGTTACAAATAAACCTTAACGTTAATGGTGCAGCAACAATTTGATGCTATAGCAATGCATCAGTCAGCAGTCAAAGATATTTATCAGATATCATTAACAGATTTTTGTCAAGATACTCACGTTACAAATAAGCCTTAACGTTAATGGTGCGGCAACAATTTGATGCTATAGCAATGCATCAGTCAGCAGTCAAAGATATTTATTGGATATCATTAATAGATTTTTTCCTCTTTTTACTGTTTCGGGGCTTACATGCTGACCTCAGCAGATCAATAATAAATTAAAACTCAAATTCTATCTTATCTCTTCTTTCTGTTTTGAATTTGGATTTTGAATATTAAAATATATCTTTCCTTAATTAATTCTTTTTTAATTATGATTCTTGCTTAATTAAAACTCTTTTAGGATTGCATTCCTAAATTAAATTCTTTCCTTCATTTCTCACTGACTCTATTCATCTTCAAAAATTTATATCTCTCTTAAGATTTTATTTTTATCCGATTCAAGCTTTTCTCCAGTGCTTCAGCAATGCTAAAAATCAAGGCTCGTGTTAGAAGGCTTAAAAACCTGGAGAGATTTTCAAGTTATCAGGCTGAGGAGAAATTCGAAGAACTTATAGAATCGCGAAAGTTGTTAGAAGATAATGGTTGAGTATTCCCCAACAACTAACTGGTACCCTCAAGAAGGTACTCATCCATACCGCAAGACTGGGCTAGAACAAGTTCTACTTGCACCTGCAAGACCCAATCCCATTAATCGTCAAGGAGTTTTATTCAAATATATTGCAATCGGATTAGCGCACAATTTGATTCAAGAACATTCAGGTGCCTTTAGATTCTCATGTTATTAATACTTGTTATAACTTAAATGTTGCTATTGATTGTGAATACTTTAAGTTTGTTAAGGGAGTGACTGTAAAACAACGGGGGGAAGTCTTGAAAACTTTAACAGTAACCGCTAGTACATGGGCTAATGAGGAAGCTAGGATAGTGAATCGTATAGACCTCAAGCCCATAACAAAAGTTTGGGTTAAATTTCTTAAGTCTAGGCTTATTCCCACCGCTCACACCACAATCGTATGACAAGATAGACTTTTTTTATTATTGGCCATAATCAAGAGGTTTAGAATCAATGTGGAGATGGTGATGGAGAGAGAAATCCGAGAGTGTGCTATGAAGAAGCAAAAATCAGGCCTTTTATTTTTACCACTCATTACTGAAATATATGTAGCTTCAAAAGTAAAAATTATAGTGAGTGATGAGAGAATTAAGAATGGAAGTATACTCACTGCTCGGATAGTTGAAAGAATTACTGAAGAATCTACTGCTACAGTACTAACAAAGTACCCTACTGCATAAAAATTAGAACAACCTGTAGAGATTGAACAGATTCTACAAGACTTGAGCAATCACTTAGATGCTTGTGTAGTAGTACAAAGTGTGAAAAATCAGCCATTCTGGACTTACCTAAAGCATCTCAAGGCTCAAAAGCATTAATGGGCTCTGTTCGTAAAGAGAAATAACAAAACTTTTCCTGATACGCTGCCTCAACTATTTGATTTCCAACAGATAGTAGAGGATGCTCTTACAGAGGAAAAAGAATATGAGAGTAAAGATGAAGAGATAGAGGCAGAACCAACAACAGACCAACAACTAGAGAAAAATATAAAAAGAGGAAAAAGAGGAAGGTAGTGATGCATAAACGAGTAATGCTAAGGAAACTGAAGAGGAGAAAGAAAAGCAACCTCCAGTTATGCCTTCCAAACGAAATAAGAAGCATATAATTTTAGCAGATGATGAGAAAGATAATGAAGAAGCAGAGCCACCAGTTGTGACAAAAGAACAAAAGCAAGGAAAAAGTCTTTATTGATGAAGAGTCTAAAACTAAGGAGGAGCAAGTTCTTGATGCGGCAATTGAGGCGGCTATCACAAGGGCAACCAGCACTGCTGGGGAAAGGACAAATTTATTGGACCATATTGCTGAAATCACTATTGAAGAACTTGATATAGCAACTCCTTCAACATCCATTGTAAAGAAAACTCTAACCAAAACTCCTATTACTATTTCTAAGACATCCAGCAAACAAAACAAGGCTCCCTCTAGAAGTGCTGCAGCAATGCAAGTACTAAAAGAACTAGGGCTCATGAAGATAAAGTCCATCTTGCTTGCCATTGAACAAGCTACTAGAACGCGTCAAACCAGTCCAAGCCAAAAGAAGAGAAAATCAACCGCTGCACCACTCAATTTACCAAGAAAAACCTTAAGAAATGAAGTATACAAGCAGTAAACCTACTCCATTAGTGTTCCAGTAGCATCTTCAACACTAGGGGAGCATCCCCTTCCAGCTAACTTATCCTTTCAAAATTCTAAACTTTCCTTTTTTCTTCTTTATGTTATTTTATTCTGCACTTTAATTTCCAGTGTTTGCATGGATATTTTATTTTATGTTGTATGCATGTGAGTACATAATACCTTTCAAGTTTAGGAGTTGTATTTTAAGTTTTGTTGAATGTTTTAATAATTTTAGTTTATAATGTAATAGGTGTAAATGAATAAATGTATTGTGTTTGAGTAATTTAATTTTAGTTTATGCGTGAATGTGAAATATGAGTGAATGTTTTTTATATGTACTTGAATGTGTGTGATTAAGTGTGTAACTTTGACATTTAGTTTTTGTTGTTGAGATAAAACACCCAATGAAGATGCAGTATGATGAAATAGATTAAGTTACAAGTAGTGACAATGTTTAGATGAGGTTGGTACTCTGTCTTGAAACTTAGATTTTGATTGAGTTTATGAGTATACTGTAGCAAAACATAACTGACTAGACTAGAAAATTTTTAAACATTTTGGATAAAAAATAGCTCAAGTTTAGGGGTAATTAGGACAGTTTTTAAAAATTTTTTGCAAATTGCGCTGAAATAGAATAAATTTTGCTACAATGGCATAAGTTGCTGATTAACCAGGATTGAGTGTGAACCCCATTTGCTGTACATGCAGACTTGAGTAAAAAGGCAGCGAGAATTATAAGAATTTCTGTAGCACCAAAATAAAAAAATTAGTCTTCTGTCTAGAAAACTGAGTAGCCAAGTCTGAGCATGAACCCCATTTGCAGCCTTGTATCAAAGATGTCCGTAGATATGACGAATAACTGTAAAATCTTTTATGCTCATACAGTTGTAACTCTGACTTGTGAATCGATAAAGTAATTAAATATTATCAAAACCCTTGATAGATATTCAAATGAAAAATTGATATCACACTCAAGGATCCCTTAAAAAATAATAATAATATAAAAATAAAAATGATAAAAAGAATAAATTGTGAATGCTACAGTATTGACTGTTATTCTTTATAATTCATGCCCTCCTATGAATGAAAATGATTCAATTGCTTATCTTTTGAAAAATAACCGATGGTTGAGCTCCTGCTGTAGTAGCTCTGAACTTGATCAAAATGCACACGCATACATAGGACAGAAAGAAGCCAAAGTCTAGGGCTATGGTTACTGTTGGTAACTTTGCATGTTTAGAATGAAATATGAGGGTGGGTTAATCAAGGCAATCTATATGATAGAGTTTAATTGTTTATTGCATGATTGTGTGTTTAGAATGTTAGTGTTATTGTTATTACTTAAGGACAAGTGATGGTTTAAGTTTGGAGGTGTGATAACTCTATGAAATGAGAGTTATCATGACATTCTTAAGCTTGAATCAATATAACTTAGAGAGTAAATGATATATTTTATTGTATTTTTAGTTATATTTTGCATAAGTAGTTGTTTTAATTTATTAAAAATAAATTAATCTTATTTAAAATCATTTGATGCTCTGATTTTGTATGATTTTAGGTGACCAAGAATCTCAAGTTTTGTTGATGGAATATACTGAATCAAGCTTAAAGAGATGACAAAAGAATATGGTTGATGAAAAACTAAAGACAATTTTAGAACAATGTAGTTGTTATAGCATGCATACCGTAGCATCTTTGCTGCAGTAATCCTGCGGCAACGAGATAATTGGGATTCTGTGAGTTTTAATGAAAGATTGCGAGCTGGTTTTTTAAAAAAATAGAAGATTCACTGCCACTTGTCTCTGGTAACCTTAACTTCACATTACAAAATGAGCAAACATAGAAAGAAAGGAGAAGAGTCGTCATTAGGACAAAAATAATAAAGAAAACAGAAATTGAGAAGAGATGTAAGGGTTGTAAAACAAATCAAAAGAAAAAAAGAAAAGAAAGAAAATGAAAAGGCTGAGTAGAATTTACTTCTCTATTTTTTTTTCTTGTTTTTATTTCTTTATGATAATGTATTTGATGGCTGAACTTATTTTTATTATGGATTTATTACAAATCATAAAATAAATTTCATTGCAGTTGAATGATAAATAAACTTAATGGTATTTGATTGATATTTGTGTGTTATTGTATGTTTACTGGAGCATTTTATATTGATTGAATTTATTTTGAATCTCTATTTCGGCTAACAAATCATATAGTAGATACTAGCTAAGGGAGATCCCTAAAATCACTACTTAGAAGAACTAATCAAGATAATACGTGATTTTAGATTAAGTTTCTTGAGTTAATATCTCTTGACTTGAATAGGGTCATGCTTGATCTAGAATAAGTGAAGGACTATATATAAGGAGTTACTTTGTAAGATTAATTGGAATCAAAGAGCACGTAATATTATATCTTATGTTGGCGTAATAACTGGTCATTGTTATATTATATATAGATATAAGTTATTTAACAAGTGAAAGCTGATGATACATTAGGATTTTACCCAACACTGTAACCAATGCTGTAACTACAGAAAATTAGTTAGATAAATAGTCAAAACCATTAAGTGAGTCATTTAACTACGCTTATGTCATTGATTTTATATTTGTATTTAATTGAAGATTTCTCTACTTTAATTAATTTATTGCATAGTTAAGTTTATTAGGTCTTTAAATTCTTGAAATTATTAATCATCAATTTATTTTTCTACATTGTTAATATTTTTGTAGAAAATCAGATAGCATCAATCCTTATGGAGACAATCTGAATACTCACCAGTATATTACTTGTTGTATCCGCTTGCGCACCGACACTAATTATTCATAGTAGCATAGATTAAACCCAACAGTAACAATTACTTATATTGAAAAACTAGAATGAGAATTTATTTGCAAGCCTGAAATTACGAAATTTGAGAAATTATAAATAATGGTTCATTCATACCCGTTACCAAAAATGATAAAGGAAAGATATCCCTAAGTCATCATGTGAACAGAGTGATGCAGAAAGGAAAAATGCATCCTTAAACTCTAAAGCCATGAATACATTATTTTGTGCCTCGAATAAGAAAGAAGTCCATAGGGTATCGAGTTGTATAAATACACATAAAATTTGGGGAAAACTTGAGGTTGTATATGAGGAAATAAATCAAGTTAATGAGTGTAAAATTAGTAGATTCACTAGGCAATATGAGTTATTTAAAATAGAGTCATATGAGAGTGTTTACGATATGTACGCTAGATTCACTGATATTGTAAATTCACTTGAAGCACTAGTAAAGATCTTTTTAAATAATGAAAAAGTTAAGAAGATTATTAGATCTTTACCAAAAGAGTGGAAACCAAAGAGAACATCCATAAAAAAAGTAAAAGATCTTAATATTTATCTCGTAATGATCTTATTGGTTCTCTTATCTCATATAAAGATAATATTTCTAATGAAAGAATTGATGAAGATAAAAAGAAAAAGAGCTTTGCATTCAAATTTTTTATAGTTGAAAGTGATGATGATTAGAGTGATTTTGAAGATGAAGGTGCTGAAATGATTGCTAAAAACTTTAGAAGGATCTTTAAGAAGAAAATCAAGAGAAGAAACTTTAAAGATCTCATAAGAAAAAACCTTAAAATAGAGAAAGGGAAGAAGAAAGCAATTATTTACTATGAATGCAAGAAGCCTAGGCATATTCGATCGGGAACACCCTCTACTTAACTATCCAAAATCAAAGAATAAAGCAAAAATGGTCATATAGGATGATAATGATGAAGAATCCACCAATGAAGAGTAAGTTCATGAGATGTCAAACCTAGCTCTCATGGCATTTGGGGATGAATCGATTGACGAACTTGATGAGGTAAGTGATTCTCCTACCTATGATGAATTATATGATGCTTTTAAAGAATTGTATGATGATTGTATGAGAATAAGTAAAAAGAATGCATGTCTTAAAATGAAAATAGTAGAGCTCACAAATACAAATAAATCTCTAAGTGCAAAGATTACAGGCCTAGAATTAGAGAACAAATCGTTGCACGATAGAATTGTTTTATCAAATAAGAAACGTAACACATCACATAAACATGTAGAATTACATGTAGATGACTTGAAAAAGGAAAATGCGATGCTCAATAAAAGGAATAATGAACTTAATAATGTTGTCTTAAAGATCACAAATAAGCAAAAGATGTTAGATAACTTGTTTGGTTCGCAAAAATGTGTGTTTGACAAGGGAGGCATTGACTATAAGCCGAATTTAAAACAAAAGTGCTATAAGAGCTTCTTGGTAAAAAGTACCTCCATTAACGATCAAATCATGTGCTATTATTGCAATCAAACTGGTCATATGAAAAATAGATATCCTATTACGAGAAATGCTTATTATGGATTAAAATGTGTTTGAGCTTCATAAGTAACCATTGTTAACACTTAAAGACCCAATAACGTTTGGGTACCAAATGGTACAACTTGACTATTTTTGTTTGTACCACATTCAAGGAATAGCGAGAGTTCCTTGATGAAAACTTGTGAGAGAAGTCATTTGATCATAATGTAAAAAGAAAATAATGAAGCAAGATAATTTAATTGTTTTGGTAGAAATTCTTACTTTATTGATTATAAGTCATGGTCATTTAATTTATTCTTAATAAATTTTTTATACCTATCATGAAATTAAGTGCATTAACATGTTATAGGTAAAATTATCTTGCTGTTGATTATGTTGGATAGATCATAATGGATGGATAATAGCTTAAAATTGTGAATGCATGTATATGCTTACATGATTACATTATTATTATAATTTAAATTTTTTATCATTAATTATATCACTGTGCATTTTTTATATTGATTATGTTTACATGATTGAATTATCATTTTATATAACATTGAATGCACTATCAAGATGGATGAATATATATGATGATAACATGCTAACTTATCACGATGAATTTGTTTGATTTTGATGATTGTATGAACTTTGATTTGGTTGTCTTATTTATCTATCGTTATCTTTCATGCATTAAAATAGCTTTGAGACATTTCTATGACATTAAAGATCATGTTTGATACATTAAAATTTATCTCTACGAAAAATAACTTGCCGATATATTTTTTTTAACAAACCTCTTTGCTAAAAATAATTTTCAAAAATTTGGTATGAACTTGAGATGATGAAATTTTCACATTAACATATCTACTTATGTTATTAAGACTATTAAAATTGATTAATTGATGATTCTTAATGATTATATAATGCCTAAGCATGATAAATGAGTGATATGCTTGAATTTTTAATCTTTGAATACTTACATGTTTCATAATTTTGTGATGTATATGCATGATAGATGAGTTATATGTTTGAATTTATGATCTTTTGAATGTTTCTGATCATGTTTCATGTATTAAAATGGTTTTTGAAATGCTTCTAGATCACGGTAGGCTCGAGATTGCTCAAAACTCAGCAAGACAGTAAAAAAGTGCCAAAAAAAAAGTAGAGAAACTGAGAACAAGCTTAAATCTGTCTTTCTCCTTTGTTTCTTCAACCTTTCATTACTCTCGCTCTAACCCACAACCTTGCCTTCATTTTCTCTCAAACTTTCTTCATTTTTCACTCATTTTCTTGCCAAAATCAATCATCCAAACTATTACCCATCCAATTAACTTCCATAAATATTTCTTCACTTATTTCACCAAATCCCAAAATCTATGTTTATTTTTTATTTTTTGATTAATCATTATAGAGTTGTTTTCTTGTCTTAGCATGGTTTTGTAGTAATTTTAATGATGAAGGAGGAGAAGTCATGTATTTTTAAAATATTGATGCATGGTTTTAAAATATTCAAGGAAAGCTTATAATTGTTATAGACCATGTATTCAAGGGGAGCCTGTATTTGATTTATATATTAAAACATGTATGCCATATAGTAAGGAGTATAAATGTAAAAATACATGAGATATTTATCATCATGAAAAAGGGATAGATTGTTACCCTAAATAACTACACGCATTGTAATTTTGATGATAACAAACATGTATCTTAAGTGATTTAGTTAATACATTTCACCATTTTTACTAGTTTTTGAAGGATAATATTTATGCAAGTGAATCACGTGAAATTAAGTTCAAGACACTCAACGAACAACTCAACTTAATAAAAAATGAAGTTTAGCTCAACAGAGTTATTATGGTGACAATTCTTGTAAAGTCTGTATGATTTAATATAAACGTGTTTTAGCATTTGAAAAGCTCAAGATTTTGTTTAATCATTATTTTTCATAAACTAAAATGTTTTATATTTATAAGACAAATATTTTGTGGATTTGGATATTTTTCAAATCTTAGATTAATTTGAAAAACTATTGAGAACCTTGAATTTAATAAGCATTATGTTAAATTCTAGAAATAGCCTTTTTGGAAAAGCTTATAAAGATTTTGGCTATAGTATAAATTCAAAATGTTTTGGGAATAATGAATATTATTTAGAAATTCTGAAAATGACCATGTTTGCAAAACTTTATGACATTTTGGGCCACAGTCAAATTACCAAAAGTTTTAGGCAAAACTATAATTCTTGAAACAATGTTATTGTAGCAAAATTTAAATTACAACGGTAACTTGCACTTGAGCAAGCGGCGAGCCAGCTAAATTAATAGGCTAGCCGCTTACTTTTGGGTTTTTATCAATAACAACTAGTTTTTAAGTTAAAACTATATAAACTCAAATTCAATTTATTTTTAAGGACTTTTGTAAGAAAGAATAAAAGCATACAACATACTTTTAGCTTCAAATTTACAAATCATCATATATTAAATCTTCATTGTGCTATCATTTATATATCCACTCTAAAAAAGAGTATTTGTTGTAATTTTTAAATTTTTTATTAAAACTGAATTATTGTAAGTGTGGGAAACACTTAAGTTAAGAGATTGATGATAATATCTTATTATAAAGATTTATTGACACCTTGGAAGTCAATTGTAAGCGTTGTTGAAGCCTTGGAGCCTTGCTTAATGACATTCTCAAGTCTAGTGAGCTAGGAGACGTAGACGTAGGTAGGGATTACCGAACCACGTAAAAATTATTGTGTTTGTTTTCTCTTCCTTTCCTCTTTTATTTTTTAGCATTGTTAAATTTATTATATTTGATTCTATTAAGGCATTAGAATAAATTGTTGTTTGATTTATTTAACTTCAATTTTAAAAACTAAATTCACTCCCCCTTTTGGGTTGTATAACTAGTATTTCATAAAGCACTACTTAATAGAAATATCTCACTATGGGAATCCATAACATAGATCTTTTAAATGAAAAAAATTTAGAATAGAGGTAACACAATCAACTAATACACATGATATGTATGATTAAATTTAATATAACTACCACTTACATGGTAGTTTTTAAAAATGAATGAATATATATCATAATATTATTTACTTATTATATAGTGATATGGTACATTTAATATATTTTAGAATTTCTCATTTTAAAAATCCAACATCAACCAAAATGAAGACCAATTGCTGAATTCTCTACAGCCCAAAATCAATTGTAGAAGGATCCGTAGCATAGATCTTTTAGCCTGAATGTGTATTTAGACTTTAGAGGGGTGACAATTTATATAGTTCCAAATTTGTGCTAATTGACCTTTTAAAAGAAAAAAAAAATTGTGCTAATTGAATTTAACCCATTTATAAACTGTATCATAATCAAATCCCCCTTTAACTTATTTTTAAGGTTTATTTTTATATTTATTTATTTATTTATTTTAATTGAAATTCACATGTTTGACATATATTTCCTAAAATATTTGTAGCACTAGCTACTCAAATTCTAATACAATGATTCATTAAAAATTCTGAATTTAAATCCGACACTATTATTAAATATATCATTGAACATGTGACTCGAACATGACATATTTAGTTATCATATTAATTTTTATAACATAAAAATACCATTTTCTTGTCAAACTTGTGGGGTCTTATAAAAATTTGTTACTACTAATTCTTATTTTTAACTACGTTATCTCTTGTTGAAGGCATCAATTTGAGTCTTAGGGGAGGTCTCTCCTTTTTTTTTTTTAATTTATTTATCAAAGGAGCACTTAGCAAGGGCTAAGGCAGAATTGATTGGGTGTAAGACACCGCATACATGTCTTGTTGCAACTATAGATTTAAACCAACTGGGAGAGAATCCTGCACATGATGGCCCAAGAGGAGAGAGGAAGCCAAATTTGCAAGGAAGTTAGTAAAGTGATTCAACTCTCTATACACATGGTGGATGGTAACATTCCAATCACGATTAAGGATTTCTTTGATGGCATGCAAAAGCGGACCTGAAGCATTGGAGCTTCCATTTTGTTTGAGACAAGTTGTGTCACACATGATCTATCAACTTCCATCAACAGATTTCTTATCCCACTTCTCCAAGCGAGAATTAAACCTTGATATAAGCCCCAAAGTTCAGCAAGAGTGATAGAGCACTGTATGGGTAATACTGAGCAGGCCTCCTCGAGGTCAACCCAGCCCGAGCAGAAGACTTGACCGCTGGCACGAAGACGCCCTCACTGGGTATCAAAGCTAGCCAAGGTCAAGTGCTCTAAGGCTGGTCGAGCGCCGACCTTCTTTTTCTGCTCAAGGTCTTCGAGCCTCCGAATAGGACCCAGTCACACCATCGAAAACACGAAGGGAAGGCAAAACTCGAGCAAAGCTGGCTCAAAACAGGTTGGCCCCTCCTCCCAACAACCTAACACGACGATCGATGCCTAGTAGACACCCCACACTGTAGGGTGTCTTCACTGTTACCGATGGCCGGCGCACGCCCCCACAATGTCATCATTTTATACACGCGTGTACGGCACCATTATTAGGTCGCGGGAACCCATACTCGCCTGGCATCCCACATCCCCAGGGTGTGCCGCGGTAACCTCAGCTGTCAGAGGGGCCCAGACACCATTAATGCGGAGGACGGCTGTCCCAGAAGAAGAAGGGCGAGAAAACAGGAGGATAAATATCAGATGAAAGATAAGGTTAAGTGGTTCTTTTTCATTTTTTTTCCTTTCTCTTCTGAAATCTTTTAGATTTTCTCTATCACTTTTACCCTTAAATCACTTCATCTCTCTAGTCTCTTAAACAAAGAAGGATACAAAAAGAATCATCCCGATTACAGACTTGAGTGTCGGAGGGTTTTCACCAGAAAAACACCCGGCGACCCCTGACATTATTCTTTGTGAGCGCAGGTAGAAGGAAACCACTGTTCCAGTGAACGGAAGAGAACGGGGATTAGCAAGGAATCCTGCTCGAACATACCGCGACCAGAGGGTCATAGCTTTGCTTAGGACCGAGCAAAAAACTGCATCAACAAGCACATAACTATATTCATACAGAAAGCACCACAACATCGACCCTGTGCTTCTCTAATCAAGCCATCAACTCTTGCGTGAGCCTTAAACTCTTGCGTGAGCCATCCATATTGAGTTTAAATCCAGATGATGAAGGGAGAATCCATCCAATCCACTTGTCAATTCGAGAAGCTCCGATTGGTTTGAGTGCCAAGTAAACACTATGAATTTCCTCAACCTGAACATAGACATCATGAACATAGACATCATGGATAATAGTTATGCTGCATATTGTAGAATTAGTGAAAACCTCCAATTTCATAACTGCTAAATCATGACCCCAAAAGTACATGGCCAGTAGTTATTAATGTTAAAATGCCAAGGATTTCTAACATTGCAAAGGATCCAATCATGAAGATTTAGAGAAAAAAAACTGGCTATGAACTCGTTGGGAATTAAAGATCTCCATATTATAATTGCCAGCGCGCAGTCCCTTAACATATGAAAGGTAACTTCCAGATGTTAGCTGCAAATATCACAATTTGCATGTATTTGAACGTGGCTCCTAGCAAGATCTGCTTTAGTCTTTAGCTTATTTTGGATAGCAAGCCACAAAAAAATTCTAATTCTTGTGGACCTTGCCACTTCTAAATAAACTTCCAATCAGGATCATCAATATCAAATTCTTGTTGAATTAAATAGTGATAAGCTTATTTGACTGTGAAAATCCTTGTTTTAGAATTTTCCCAGCTAATCTCATCATTGCCAATACTATTTAGAGGGGGCCTTGCAATTTGAAGGATCATATTATTTGGGAGCAAATTAGTAAAAAGGTTCCAGTTCAAAGTGCCATCCTTAATGGTCCATCAAATCACCGGTAAAACTTTATCCCAAATATTGCCAATGGCTCTCTATAGATAGGATCCAGACTTGGTGTTCAGGGTTTATGGCACTACTTGATCATCAATGCCATATTTTGATCGTAAAACCTTGATCCACTTTTTTTCAGGAGAAGAGATTGGCCTCTAACCGATTTTCATGAGCAAGGCCTCGGTCATGGCATCGGTTCTTTTAAGACCCAAGCCCCCACGAGTATTAGGCTTGCACACATTAGCCCAGCTAACCATACTTAGCTTCATGTGCTCTACATTTCTGTTCCAAATAAAATGATGAAAACATTGATCAATTTGATTATGAGGGATGAGGGAAGTCTCGTAGCCTGCAATGTGTAAGTGTGAATGGATTGAATAACCGACTGGGCAAGCGTTACTCTTCCAGCTAAAGAAAGATGCAGAGCGTTCCAACCAGTAAGACGTTGTATTTATTTACTTTATTATGTAAAAGGGAGAACCAAGCTCGGAAAAACAAAGGAAAACCAAGCTTGGAGCCAAGCTCACGTCTAACATCAGCTTCAACATTTTTAGAGAAAAACAATATTAGTTTTATTTTAGCTGATTTTCTCTCCAAAGGCATGACTAAGACACTCTACACATAAGGGGTAATAAGGGGTAATAAGGGGTCCCCTTGTCAAATCCCTCTCGAAGAAGTAAAAGAGACAGTTAACTCTCTGTTTGGAGAATGTTGAATAGGCCCGCTCGAGGACCATCCAGCCAGAGCAGAAGACATGATCACTAGCATGAAGACACCCCTCGGTGTCAAAGTCGGTCGAGGTCAAGTGTTCTAAGGCTGGTCGGACCCTGATCTTCCCATCCTGTTCGGGTAAAAGAGACCCTTGACCATCGAGCAAGACTTGGTCGTGTTACGGGAAGCACTATGAACAAAGGGAAACCAAAGCTCGAGCAGAGCAGACCTAAGCATGGTGGCCCTTTCTCCCGATAACTTATCGCAACGATCGATGACTAACAGGCACCCCCACGCCGTAGGATTTCATCACTGTTACCGATGATCGGCCGCGCCTCTACAGTATCATCATTATACACGGACCTACATGGCATCATCATTTGATCACGGGAACTCATAGTCGCCTTACATCCTACGCCCCCAGGTTATGTGCAGCAACCCCTAACTATCAGAAAGACACAGTCGTAATTAATGCGGGGGGTTCCCGTCTAAGCAAATGGAGGCGGGAAAACAAGGGGATAAATATCAGACGAGAGGCAAGGTAAGAGGATTCGAATTCCAACTCCAATTTTTCTATCAAAACTCTTATTTTTTCTTTCTTTACCTCTCGAAACCTCCTATTTTTCCGATCTCTCAGATTAAGAGGGATTCAAAATAATCAACCTGATTAATGACTTGAGAGTCGGAGGGTTTTCATCGGAAAAATATCTGGCGACCCCTGACACTATTTCTGTGGATACAGGTCGGAGGACATCACCGCTCCAGTGAACGGATAAACGCGGGAACTAACCAGAAATCCTGCTCGAGCAACCAGCAACCAGCAACCAGAAGGCTACAACACCATTTGAAAGCGAGTAGAAAACAGCATCAAAATTTTTAGCTCCGTCTATGGGGATCAGTTTAAAAAGTCTGAATTCCCAGTACATTTAAAAAAGTAACATGTCAATGAGAGGAAACAACAGAAGAGGAATAAGCCCCGAAGAATTGGTGACTATGAGGGAAGTAGCCAATGAGGTTCGGGATAGAGAAATACAAGAAAGGATGGACTGGATGGAAAAAGAGATGGAGACACTGATGTCCATTCTACAGGAGCTTAGGAACGGACATAGGAAAGTAAGCAATGACATTCCTGAATCTAGCTACGGAAACACTCCCACTGGAGGGAATTTAAGAGATGAAGTACAAAGGCAGAAAATACAAAACGTTACTGTAACGGAGGAGCCGAACTTAAATGAGAAAGAGTCCGGATACCACTTGTAAGACACGGCACCTACTTCTCGTGCAGAGAAGTTGGAGAGGGAGGTGCGCAGGCTGGCATAGGTCGTTGAAGACTTTCGGAGAAACGGGAAAGCCCCAAGTTAGAGGATCATATTAGACAACGAGTCCCCGCTTTCAGCAAAAATCACGGGTGTCACAATCCCAGGGATTTCCGCTTCCCCGACTTGAAGTTTTCGGGCAAGAGTGACCCGCTGGTGCATATATAACGTTTCAACGACATGATCGGAGTGCAGAGCTTGCCAACAGCCCAAAGGTGTAGAGCCTTTCCGCTGACTTTGGAAAGAAGAGCGAGAGAATAGTACTTCAAGTTACCACGGGGGAGTATACTGAGCTTTGAACAAATGTGTACGAAGTTCGCGGAGCAGTTCAGGGGGGCGATGACTCCCGAAGACGACGCGATGGAGTTGGTGGAGATAAAACAAAAGGAGGGAGAGTCCCTCGAAGAGTTCGTCAAGTAGTACCACCGGGCATTCATAGATCTCGGAGCATTCAATCACCCCCAGGCGTTGAAAGGGCTGAAGGAAGGGGTGAAGATGAGAAGACCTTGGTACAACTTGCGGGGTCCCTCAATTCGCTCGTACTCTGACGCCTACAAGCAGAACAGCGGGGCAAAACAGAAAGAGAAAAGGGGGCCTGCTGCGCCTCGCCTACTTCCAAAGAAATAAGGGACCGGGTGGCTCCCTATAACCTGTACCAGAGGGCCTTCCAACTATGAGTGGCTCCTGCTCCACTTCACAAGTCCCCAAGCAAGGACTGCAGGGATTATCGGTAATATAGTGGCAACCCGTCTCGTAATCACCTCGTGAATCGGCCCACGCAGAGTAACAATAGAGCCGACCGCCCATTGCTGCCACATTCAAAAAACTTTCCCTGGGATAAGGCGGTGCAGACGGTTGACCAGAGCCCTGCCTATAGGTAATACACTTTGTTGAAGGTATCACTTGAGGAGATGTTTCAAGTTGTAGAGGACCGAGGGTTGTTATGTTCCCCAACGCCGATGTCCAAGCCAACAAATAGGAGGGATAGAAGCTGGTTCTGCCGTTTCCACAGCGATCATGGCCACTCAACGTCGCAGTGCCATGACCTTAAAAACCTGGTGAAGGACTTGGTTAGAAACCGGTACTTGGACGAGTTCATTAAAAGAGGGCACCTGGTAGTTGAGCAGCAACAGGCAGGGGATGGCCAAGCCTGTGATATAGACCGCGAACAACTTGCTGTGAGGGTGATAGCAGGAGGGCCAACGATAGTAGGAAATTCAAGCAGAGCACAGAAGAATTGCAGCAGATACGCCTCTGCTAGTCGGGAAGTTCTGCTCACAGTGCCCACCGCCAAGAGAGCTAGAATTCGACAAGTGCCAATCATGTGAACGGAGGAGGATAAAGAAGAGGTCTTATATCCCCACAAGGACGCCTTGGTTATAAGGGCAAATGTCACCAACAGAGAGCTCAACCGGATGTTAGTGGACTCTGGAAGTTCAATGGACATTCTCTTCAAGTCCATCCTCGATAATATGAGGATAGCGGATGTGAGGCTCGAGCAGATGAGCACCTCCCTGAAAGGATTCAGTGGGGGAAGGTTAACCCCTCTGGGGATTGTCAACTTGCCAATAACCATGGGCTCGAAGCCCTTTGAGAAGAACATGATGTTGGATTTCGTGGTTATGAACTAAATCAACCCCTACCAAGTAATATTGGGGAAGCCTTCATGAGAATAAGCCAATCGATGATGTCCACCCACTACCTAGCCCTAAAGTATTGCGCAAATGGAGCAGTGGGAGTTGTCAAGGGCGATCAAAAGATCGCGAGAAGCTCCTATACCACAGCGACAAAGGAAGTGATGCAAGTAACGTCGCTGGACGCGAGGGGTGAGTCAAAGAAAAGGAAGCAAGAGCCCGTTGAAGAATTAGAGGAAATTTTGATAAGCCCAGGCGATTAGGAGAAGAAGGTCAGGATCAGCTCGGGTATTAGCGAGTAGCTGAGAAGAAGCCTGGTCGAGTGCTTGCAAGCACATTCTGATGTGTTGGCCTAGACAAATGAAGATATGCCCGGGATCGATTCGAAGGTGGTATGCCACAAGTTGGCAACAAGAAGAGACGCGAAGCTGGTCAGGCAAAAGAGGAGGCGCGTCAACTAGAAGAGGTATGATGCCATGAACAGCGATGTGGAGAAGCTATTGAAGGCAGGATTCATAAGGCTGAATTACCCTGAATGGATCTCAAACGTGGTACTAGTGAAAAAGGCGAGTAAGAAATGGAGAATGTGTGTAGACTTCACATATTTGAACAAAGCCTAACATAAGGCGAGACCATGCCAAGCATAAGCCAGAAAGACTCATACAAGGTAAGCTCGCTAATGAAACTAAAGGCCGTAAGTTTCAAAGCCTAATCTAAGGCGAGACGGTGTCAGGCATAAGTCAAAAAGGCTCGAGCAAAATAAGCTCGCTAATGAAGCTAAAGGCCGTAAGTCTCAAAGCCTAACCTAAGGCAAGACGGTGCCAGGCATATCAGAAAGGCTCGAGCAAGATAAGCTCGCTAATGAAGCTAAAGGCCATAAGTCTCAAAGCCTAACCTAAGGCGAGACGGTGCTAGACATAAGTCAGAAAGGGTCTAGCAAGATAAGCTCACTAATGAAGCTAAAGGTCATAAGTCTCAAAGCCTAACCTAAGGCGAGACGGTGCCAAGCATAAGCCAGAAAGGCTCGAGCAAGATAAGCTCGCTAATAAAGCTAAAGGCCGTAAGTCTCAAAGCCTAACCTAAGGCGAGACGGTGTCATGCATAAGTCAGAAAGGCTCAAGTAAGATAAGCTCGCTAATAAAGCTAAAGGCTATAAGTCTCAAAGCTTAACCTAAGACGAGACGGTGCTAGGCATAAGTCGGAAAGGCTCAAGTAAGATAATGTCACTAATAAAGCTAAAGGCCATAAGTCTCAAAGCCTAACCCAAGGCGAGACGATGCCAAACATAAGCCAGAAAGGCTCGAGCAAGATAAGCTCACTAATGAAGCTAAAGGCCGTAAGTCTCAAAGCCTAACCTAAGGCGAGACGGTGTCAGGCATAAGCCAGAAAGGCTCGAGTAAGATAAGCTCGCTAATGAAGCTAAAGGCCATAAGTCTCAAAGCCTAACCCAAGGTGAGACGGTGCTAAGCATAAGCCAGAAAAGCTCAAGCAAGATAAGCTCGCTAATGAAGCTAAAGGCCATAAGTCTCAAAGCCTAACCTAAGGCGAGACGGTGCCAGGCATAAGTCAGAAAGGATCGAGCAAGATAAGCTCACTAATGATGCTAAAGGTCATAAGTCTCAAAGCCTAACCCAAGGCGAGACGGTGCCAAGCATAAGCCAGAAAACGCTCGAGCAAGATAAGTTCTCAAAGAAATGCAAAGGCCATAAGTCTCAAAGCCTAACTTAAGTTAAGACAGTACCGAGCATAAACCAAAGGTGGCTTGAGCAGGATAAGCTCGTAAAGAAAAGATTACAGTCCACAAACCTCGAACCCTAATTTAAGGCGAGATGAAGAGCTGAACACAGTCAGGACGAGCTCGAGCACGACAAGCTCGCCAAGAACGATACTACGCCTATAGATCTTGTAGTCTGTTTGGGTTAAGGTAAAATAACCAAAATTCATAAGGGGTCAGTCCAGTTGTTCATATCTTGGTAAGACGAGCGGAAGTAAACCATAGCCCTAATTATAAAGGAAAAAGCCCAAAGCTTGCTGGAAATTTACCCCACAAAGACTTTTGGAACAGATTAAAAGTACAAAGGCAAAGTGAGAAATATGTGTTCTTTATTTTCTTGCCAAAGTTACAAGTACAAAAAAAAAAAGAGAGAGAATACATCAAATCCAATCAAGGGACTTGAGCAGTTGGGCTAGCAGTTGGGGTAGGGGCTTCAGAAGAGGGCAGCTTGAAGATCCTTATCAGCAGCAGGAGCAGCTTGGGCTTCATCGACTGGAAGAGCAGCATCCCCAAGCGTTGCGGCGTCCACTTCTACCTCAGTAGAGGGATCCCTTGGTTCCTGGCTCTGGGCATCTTGCTCGTTCATGTAAGCATCCACGCCGGCCTCGAGCTCGGATATATCCAGCTCAGGGTATTCCTTATCCAAGACGGACATGATACATTCGTAGTAGAATGTCAGCCCTTTGTTGTACTCCTCCGGGAGTTGATTACCCAAAGAGTCCACCTTAAGCTGAAGACGAGAAGTCTCTGCCTTCATAGTCCTCTCGAAAGGCAAACCTCTGCACATCGAGATCTTTGCGGGCATTTACAAGCTCATCCTGAACCATGGATAGCTCCCTCTCGAGATTCATAGCATTGTCCTTGAAGGCAGTGGAGGCAGCAGTTGCTTGGCAGGAGAAGCGCTAGAAGATATTAGTCAGCTCACCGATGCTAGAGGACTCCAGCTCTTCTACGAAGCTTTCCCACATGCTTGGTGAAATCTCTGACGTAAGGCATGGCAAAGTCAGACCTCTGCTCCCGAGAGCGTCCGGATCTGGATCTAGCAGGGATGACAGCTCTCGGGCCCCTCGGGAGAACCTCTTCGGCTGCTCACTCACTCTCCCAAGCAAGAGGAACAACCCTAATTGGCGAGGCGGTGATGTCCACTCTGGACCTCTTGGCTTGAGCAGAGGAGCTGCTCGGTCTGTCGACGCGTGCTCGAGTGTTTCTTCAATCAAGAGAGAATACAGCTCATGTCTTCCTCGTAAGCTAGACTAAACTCGATAAAGTTTTGGTGAGTCAATAACTCTCTGCACTAGCTCGCGTTGTCCAAGGCGGTGTTAATGTACGCCTGCAGCTCCTCCCTAACCTGATATGACACACTCCATGAGACTGCGAAAGACCAAAAAAAATAATAAGAGGGAGTAAGCAGAAAAATCAAAGCAAAAACGTGATGAGCAACAGACGACCTGGAGTACAAAAGCGAGAAAGAATTTGAGGAACCTCCTAGGTGGTAGAGGCTGCTCTCCCGTAGTTCCCTTCGGCAAAGAAGAATTTACCCTTCCAATGACCACCGGAGGTAGGGAGGTCAGTGATAGGTTTCTTGACCTTCAAGCTGGAAGTGAAGTAGTACTAGCCCGCGTCCTTTGGGCTACTCTTCAGCTGGTAGAGATGCTTTATTTCATCTACCGTCGGCTCACCCAAATTACACCACCTCCACAGGATGTATAGCCCTGATAGAACCCTCCACCCATTCGGGTTCAGCTGCCCCAGTGCCAGACACAACTGGGAAAGGACCCGGGCAAAATAGGGCAGTATGGACAACCTAACGCCCCACTTAAAACATTCTAGATAGAGGGTGACATACCCTCGAGGAGGGCGGCTAAAGGTGTTATTTTAACAGGGAGGCGCAAATCAACACTGGCAGGAATGTGGTACATAGTCCTAAGCCGATCTAAATCTTGGTGTGATGTTTCACACCTCTGTTGCGCTAGGTTTTCCCTACAGCCTCGACCTCTTCGGGACTTAGGTCTCCCACCGAAACCCCCTACTAGCCTCGGAGTCACTCGAAGAAGATGATTCTTCAGGAGACATCTGGCGGGGTTGCTGAGTGGCAGATAGCGATAACGAATCTGAATAAGGCAGATAGCGATAACGGCAATGAAGAAAATAGATCTATCTAGTGGGTTGCCTTTTTTAGTTCAAAGCAAAAAATGAAAATAAAAAGGGCATAGCAGTGAAATTAAGAGTTTATAAAGGGGAAGGCAAGTCATGCCAAAAGACGGCACGTTACTCAAGAGGACTCGACTGTTCAGATAATCGTCTCTTCAAAATTCAAACGAGAGGTCCAGATCAGCCCATGATTCTCGCATTAAATATGAAGTAACAGAAGAGGCGAACAACTCAGCGTGAGAAAGTAAAAAAAGGGAACCCACTCAAACAAGAAGTTTCCAGTATAATATTGTTGCACTCTCAAGACTAGAAACTGGGAGACTGGTGTTTTGGGGAATGCTGAGTAGGCCCGCTCGAGGACCATCCAGTCAGGGCAGAAGACCTGATCAATAGCATGAAGATACCCCTGCTCGGTGTCAAAGCTGGTCGAAGTCAAGTGTTTCAAGGCTAGTCGGGCCCTGATCTTCCCATCCTGCTCAGGTAAAAGAGACATTCGACCACCGAGTAAGACCTGGTTGCGTTATGGAAAGCACCATGAACAAAGAGAAACCAAAGCTCGAGTAGAGCAAACCTAAGCATGGCGACTCCTTCTCCCGAAAACTTGTCACAACGATTAATGACTGACTGGCACCTCACGCCGTAGGGTTTCATCACTGTTACCAATGACTGGCGCTCGCCTCTATAGTATCATCATTATACACGGACCTACATGGCATCATCATTTGATCACGAGAACCCATAGCCGCCTGACATCCCACGCCCTCAGGTTGTGCCCCAACAACCCCTAACTGTTAGAAAGACACAGGCGTAATTAATGCGGGGGTTGGCGTCCAAGCAAAAGGAGGCGAAAAATAGGGAATAAATATCAGGCGAGGGGCAAGGCAAAAAGATTCGGATTCCAACCCTAATTTTTCTATGAAAACTTTGATTTTCTCTTTTACCTCTCCAAACCTCTTATTTTTCCGGTCTCTCAGATTAAGAGGGATTCAAAAGAATCAACCCGATTACTGACTTGAGCGTCGGAAGGTTTTCACCGAAAAAACATCCGGTGATCCCTGACACTGTTTATGTGGATACAGGTCGGAGGACATCACCACTCCAGTGAATGGATAAACGCAGAAATCAACCGAAAATCTTGCTCGAGCAACCAGCGACCAAAAGAGTACAGCACCACTTGGAAGCAAACAGAAAACAGCATCAACACTCTCAATTCCATAACAATTGCATTATGAGGGAAGTGATGCATTCCATTATAAGGCGAACAAGCTGTGCAGGTAAACCCACCTCCAAAAGAATATCATGGATGAAGTCACATCGGAGTCTATCGTAAGCTTTTTTAAAATTCACCTTAATCACCATAGCCTTATCTTTCTTGCCTTTTCCCTCATCGAATGAATAAAATCTTGAGCTACAACCACATTTTTAGTAATATATGCCGACCCGTAACAAAAACTCGTCCGAGAGGTACCAACAAGAGTAGGGAGAATTTCTTTAAGGCGGTTTGCCACCACTTTAGTGATTGTCTTGTAGACTACAGGACACAAACTAATGGGACAATAAAGTTTCACGCAGGTAGGATTCTCAGTTTTAAGAATGAGGACCAACAAAGTGTTGTTTAGTTCTTCTTGAACTTCACCACCGTTGAACACAATCTTGACAAGATTGCACACTGAAGGGCCGACTAAATTCCGCTGAGTCTGATAAAAAATGGCATGTAATCCATCTACCCCAAGGGCCTTCATAGGACACATGCTAAAACTAATATCTCTCACCCACCATCATTAACTTGCATACAAAGCACTGTCAGCTTGTAATCCTCAATACGAGGAAACATACCCGCGAGAAGATAATTTGCATGCACGTTAGTTTCCTTAGTGTGGAGATTTGAAAAGAAGCCAACTGTATGGGACTTGACATCTTCTTCATTATAAGGATATTGTCCAGAATCATTATTGATAGCCTCGATACGTTTTCTTCGTCGACGACTAATGGTTTTACGATGGAAACAAGATGTGTTATGGTCCCCACATTCTATCCATTCATTTCGTGACTTTTGATACCAAAGGGCTTCCTCCTGAGTCAACATTGTTTCAAGCTCTTTCTTGAAGTTTAATTCCAATGAACAAGGGAGTTAAAGTATCAGTTTTCAAGGGCTTTTTGAATACCCTTAATCCTTGCGAACAATCTACTTTTTACATTTAAAAATATTTACAAATACTTCAACATTCCACGTTTGCATCTTCTTCATAAACTCAATTGATTCTTTAAGATAGTCCCAAGTGGAAGTCTAATTATAAGCAAAAAAAGTATTGAAATCTTTATTTGTAAGCCATGAAGCAAGAAAACGGAAAGGTCAGTTCCTTCTATTTACATTCTTCTCCCCTCCAATCCAAACTAAGACAGGCATGTAGTCCGAACCAATCTTTAGAAGAGTCAAAACCCTCGCCTCATTGAATTTACAGAGCCATTCGTCATTACAAACCACCTTGTCCAAATGTTAAAGAAGAGTCCCCCAAGCATAAATGAAACGAGGGTCATAAAAATGTAGGTCAGAGAGATCATTATAATTAAACTAGCGTTTTAAAAGCTTACAAATACCACTGTTGTTCGCTGAGCCTCCTTGCCTTTCATCAATATTCAAAATAGCATTAAAATCTCCACCAACCATTTATGGCCCTGGCACATTTTTAGCCAAATTATCTAGCTCACACCAAAGAAATCAATGCATAGAAGGGCTTGGGCTGGCATAAATACCAGTGACCTACGAGATAACTATTTTATTGTCGGAGGATTAAGATTATTTTTTAATTTTTTTTTCTCTTAATTTTTTTAATTTTCCGATGATCAGTTAAATCATATATTTTATCAATTATTGAAAAATAAAGAAGATTAAAAAAAAATTAAGAGATGATCCTTATATCTGACAGAAACCTTGAAATAAAAAAATTGCTTATAATTAGAAACAACATCAATAAGGAATCATTATGCTAAATAAGCCAAATTTGGCCCGAAAAACCGACCTTCTCAATTCTATGTGACCTGTCGAAGCCACCGTGCTTGATGAACCCATCCGCTTTAACCCCACTAACACGTAGTTCCAAGACAGCAACCATAGTAGGATTAAAATTATAATTTTACACTATAGAATTAAAAATTTTCTGAAAGCCTGCCGAAGCAAACCCCTGACAATTCCAGAGCATGATAGAAAACACCATTAGTGAAAAAAATAAAGACATTTAATGAACCCTTACACATTCTATTCTAGGGCTTTATTTTCATAGTCCATTTTATCTCAATCCTCTAGAGAAGTCTCGCTCTTTGATCCGTCTCCATCTTCAGCTTCAGTATCCTCCATAAAGTCACTATCATCAGACTCATCATCTCTCACATTTCTCATCTCAAGGTTATTATTGTCCGGTGGATCTCCCATGGTGTTCGGGTCAATGTAAATGTTCTCCTTGCTATTGTTGGGGGCAACATCAGGCCCAAGCGAAAGATGTAACAGTATGTTTAGAATGGTCGAGAGTGGTATTGGCAATGATTGGAGATAAGGTAAGTAGTGAGGAATTGGATGGGCGAGGGTCGGTTATGGTTATTGGCCATTTTTGGTTTATTAGCACGTGTCGGGGCCATTTGTTGAGGTTCCACATGAGGGGTTCTATTTGTGGTAGCTATTTTAGTGCATGTGGGATTTTTAGAAGAGTTGTTGACTTTGTGAGGGAAAGGGACATCTGGTATTTTAATTTGCAAAGGAATACTATGATTTTTACTATTTAACGAAGATAGTGTTTATTTTTTTATTTGAAATCTGAATGAGTCTGAATATTATTAAAATTTAAATGGATCTGAATGTATATGTCTGAAAAATATATTTATTTTTTATTCTTTAACGTCTGAATATAAGTAGAAAGTTATTTGTTTTTATAATATCAAAATAGCTTAATTCTAATATTTTTACACTTATGACCTTGAAAATGTTATATATATTTTAAATTTAAATAAGTATATATTTACAATATTTTCTAATATAATATTTTTTATATGTTATAAATGTTTATAAGGTGAGCATTTGATATATAATTTATGAAAAATAATTTTGATAACATAATTTTTTTACAATTTAACATAATTTTATATATAAAAAAATTATTACTTAATAATAAAAGAATTTATTTAAAATTCAAATTCAATGTGTGTTAAGTATTTAATATCAAATACAATTTAAGATTAAGTAAAATTCTAATATAACATCTAATAGTTACGTAGAAAATAAATACATTTAATGAAGTTATTTGTGAGAAAAAATAATAATTTTTCATTCAGACATCTTATTATTCAAATAAAAGTTAGAAAATTTTATTTTTTCCATTCAGATGAAAATGTCTTACAATAAGACTTCAGATGCAAAAACAAACAAACTAAAATATCAAAACATCTTAAATTAAGCCAAATTAAGACCTTAGATAAAAAAACAAACAACCCTCAAATCTCAGCTTCATTTTCCTCAACATTAGATAGAATCTCAAATTTAAAAGCTCCCTCAAATCTACTTATAGTATTCCTTTCCAATCTTTTTAGGTTCTCTCTTTCCTTGTAACTCTTATTTTCACATTTTCTGGGCACCACCATCCACAGCCCGAACTTAGGGTTCACCGAAGGGTTCTCCAATGGAACTAGAACCCTCGTGTTCGCCTGTCCCTCACATCTCCGAGAATCTCAATTTTACCATAGGAATCAACACAAACATTTCTCTTTAGCCGATCTATATTAACATGACCATATTTGCCATAACGAAGACAAATCATTGTTAGGCTTTCATATTTAATTCTTTAGATCTTGCCATTGAAAAAGGAATTGTGAGCATAGTGGTTTGTCCAAAGCCACCTCCATAGAGCTATGCGTGCAACTTTCCTCTTGTGAATGATTCAATGTTGTAATCAATACAAACAACATTACCAATAATTTTCCCCAAAAGACGAATGATCCTTTTATTATAGTAGTGCAAAGGCATCCCTAGTAACCTAATTCTAATCCATGTTAGGAAATTTTAGCTTTTTCTCCCAATACTACTTCAAGCAAATTTTCAAGTAAAATATCAAAAGAAAAAGTAAATGAAAAAATACACCATCACTCAACATAATATTTATGTGGAAAACTCCAAATTCGAAAAAAAAAAGCTACAGTCGTTGTCAAAAGACAACAAAAAAAAAATTTATTTACTATGTGAAAAATTATTATAACCAAACTTTCAAAAATAATTTCCTGTCACCTTAATTCTAATTATACCCAAAACTCAAATCACTACAACAAGAATTTAAAAATTCTTAACACTCTCACAAGATATTTTGAAATTTGATTTTTGGATGCAATATAACCACTAAGTAGCCACTATTCATCACTATTTTTTACTGTTTATTTTGCGGCTTTCCCTTTTTTTTCTTTTGAACAGTGTCATTCAAGACTTTCTAGAATGCTTGATCTTTTAGAAGCTATACTATTTGACATTTTCCTACTTGGAGATTTGATTAAGAATCAATCAATCTCTACATCTTATTTTCAGCTTCATCAATAGTCATAATCATCAATATAAAGAATTATTATACTCCACCATAAAGAGTATACTTACTTGTAATAAATTACCAACTCTAAGAATTTATATATCGGCACATGTCGAAACATCCTGTTAAAATTTATAGTGCAACTTCCTTGTTGGCCTTCTAGGAAGTTCATCAACCACCGACACAGATTCCACCACACACCCTACATTAATGCCAACCATACTTTGTGTGCAAATCTTGTGGATCTACTAGTAGTAACACATTTCCTTTTATGGCACTAACGGCATACATGAGGATGTCATCATCATTTATTTTATAAAAGACTATCGTCTCCCACGATAATGAGAGACTTATCACTAGCAATACTATCAGCATCTGATCTGAAGCCACTTGCTGACCCTGTTTCATTTCTTCTATGACAATCTCCAGTAGACTCCTTTTTTTTTTGCGTTATCTTTCTTTTAATTCTCTACAACTTCCGAAGCTGAGACATCTATAGTTTCAGTACTTTCAACACTCAGTCTTTTTTCTTCTAAGAGCAAAGTATTAGTAACTTCTTCAAGATCTACCATCTCCTTCTTATACATTAAAGTAGGTAAGAAGCTGGAAGTGACCACAACAATTTAAGCGTCTTGTCCTCATCATCAATTTTAACTCCAATATCTTCTAGTTTTGTCACAATACCATTAAGAACATTGAGATGATTAGAAATTTTTGTACCTTGAGTCATTCACAGTGTATGAAATCGCTCCTTCAAGTACAACCGATTTGATATGCTCTTTGTTTGGTACAACTTTTCTATCCTCTCTTAAAGCTCTTTTGCTGTAGGAATATTTCCTACATTTGCAAGAACATTCTTTGTTAAACACAGTTGTATAGCACTTGCAGCTTTATCATCAAACTCTTCCTAATTTTCATCGCTTATACTAGCTTATCCAGAGTCACAACTAGAATCAGATGATGGCTTCCCCTTTAATGCCTTATGTAGCCCAGATTGGATTAACACATCCTTGACTTGAATTTACCACAAGGTAAAGTTGATTTTTCTATCAAATTTTTCTATTTCAATTTTCATCGGGCTTGAAAATTTCAATCCTAACATATTGCTTAACAAATCAATCTTCGCTCTTCACCACAGAGTATTTGAATTGGCTCCCACTGCTTCACGTGAACAATATCATATATATGAATAATATCGTATACTCGAATAGTACTATATATGTTAACAGTACCATATATCTCTAAGTACGAACCGTCGGCTCTAATACCATTGTTAAGAAATTAAGCTTCCTTTCCTAATATTACTTCAAGCAAATTGTCAAGCAAAATATCAAAAGAAAAAATAAATAAAAAAATACACCAATCACTCAACACAAGATTTACGTAGAAAACTCTAAATCCGATGAAAAATCACGACTGTTATAAAAAGATAACTAAAGAAAAAATATTTACTATATGAAAATTTATTATAATTAAATTTTTAAAAATAATTTTCTCTCACCTTAATCCCAATTACACTAAAAACTCAAATCACTACAATAAAAATTTAAAAACTCTTAACATTCTCATAAAAAATTTTAAAATTTAATTTTTAGATGCAATTGAGAAGAGAAAATCTCCACCGAATAATTACTATTCATCGCTTTTTATCAATGGATATTTTATAATTTTTTTTCTTTTAAAAATGCCATTTAAATAATACGACTTTACTTTTTAGAAGGTTTGACCTTATAAAAGCCATACTATTTGACAATCCAAAAGCGACGATGGAACCAATTTTCTCACATGAACTATCGAAGCGAAGAAACCACCGGTTTGAACCGTTAGATAATGTCCGAGGATTGTCCATGGCCCTGGAGTGAAGGCATTTCAGTGACCGTCCTGAACACCAAAAAATAGTTGTTTTCAAGGTCAACAGAGAAACCTTGCGAACCACCCCAGAGGGCTTCCAACCTGTTATACAAGGCTTTATAACCGATTATCGGACCCAAAAGCTTCACCACAACCGTATTTTGCCAAGGCTTCACCAGCTGTTCTTGGATTCTTTGGAAAAGGAAATGGATGGAATAGCCCCATTATTGTCAATCACCAAATCATCGTTATCAAAGTCTAGGTCATCATCTGTACCCATAATTTCTTTCTCTGATTCTAACAACTTATCCTCGAAGGACAAAGGGAAAGGGTTGTTGCCGTCTACGCCCTGGGCCTTGAATTTCGCCTTCTTCGTTGATCGGTCGGCCTCCAACGGCGGTGGGGGCTCTTTTCCTAAAGGGACGTTGAGAGCGTTTTCCATTGAAAGGGCTCTTTTCTCTTTTCACAAAGATAAATTAGGACAAAACTATGTTGCTCCGGTGTACTTTACTGGCATTTTCTGATTTAATTACAAACAGTCCTCCGTGTTGGCAATAAAATAATAATAATAATAATAATAAATTATAAGTTTCAAAAACTTTAACATCCAAGCCTCAAAAATCAACAATAATTATTAAAATTAAAATTTTTACTTTACTCTTTCTTTCTTCTTCATAATCCATCTCTGCTCTCTTGCTTCACGTTCATTTTTTATTTTTTCTAATTCTGTCTCTTTTCTTCCTCCTTAATTAGATTTTCACAGATAAATTTAGGCTTTAAATTTAAATTTTCAAAGATAATAAGAGGAGTTTGCAGCAAATCGATTTATTGAATTTTTTGAACAGTAACTCATACTTTCTTGATCTGTTATAAATATAAAGTATGAAAATATCATCATATAGCCATTTATTTATTTGTTTATTTGTTTTAAGAAGAAACAGAAGTTGCTAAAGCAGATCACTTGCATATAAATACATACAACACATAAAGATGGTCACAGTCAGTTTAATTTATCCAATACCCACAAACAGAAAATTTCAATTTTTATTGCGGATGGAGGCTCAAGATTTAAGAGATACAGAGAGAGTGTGTGTGTGTGTGTGTAGGATGAGGTGAGATCACTCGCTTCGCATAGTGATTGAAAGAAATCTCTCCCTAAGAGCAAGTAACTTATTTGAGCAGGTGAAGAAAGAAAGAATGAATCAGATAAGAGTGATTAGGGAAAGAAAGTAGAAGAGGGCTGAAGAAAAGAGGATTGAGGAAAAATATACATCAAAATTTTGAGATCATTTTTTATTACTCTGATTTTTAACAAACAATACGGATTACAACATTAATAATGAAATAACACCATTGAGCTACATTTCCATAAAAATTTAATGGTGAAAGCAAAAAAGAAAATAAGGAGTTTGGTGCTCTCTGAGCAATATAATTGAATTCATTAAATTCAGATAAATTTTATAAATTTAAATTTAATACTAAACTGATCTATATTCAATTCTTCGTAATCTACTACTATATGTATATATACATATACATAATATTATACAGCTAAAATTTATTAATTTTATATTTTTATCTAATAACTATTAATTATATATTTTTAATAAATTAACGAAAAGTGAGCTCAATTAATATAAGTAATTTCACCCTAATGTTATTAACGTAGAAGTAAATTTTCAGCTATTGAGTCCCAATAGTAATTTCACTAATTAATATAAGTATTTTAACTATTGAGTCCCAATAGTAAAGTCACCAGACTTTGATGCTGACATGGCAAACACCTGGGACCCCCTCACGTGGTCGTGAAGAACGCCCACAGGGCCGGCAAACAAACAAATTCTTCAGTGTTTTTAGTAATGGCGAGCTCTGCTTTGGCCCCTTCGTCTGCGCTTAACTGGACGAAATTTGAATCATCGAGCTTAATTTCACGCAATTCTCGCTCCAGGTAAGCAAATTAATACGACAATAACACTTACTTGTTTAATTGAGAGTCTGTTAATTTTAATTCAATTTCCATTTATTTACTTACAGAGTGAACCTTAGAAAAAGGCGCGCTGGCGGAATCTCCTGTGATTATTCTTGCCTTGAAGTGAGTTTTTTTTTTTTTAATTCTTCTATAATATTGTTCAAAATATATTGTTGTTAGTTTAAATTTTAGCCAAGCCGCGTATATATACTTTTTAGCTCATTGCTTTCTACGAAATTACGAGCGAGACACTCGATTTTATTTGTATTGAACGTTTGATATTTTGGAAGCCAATTAACTGTCAAATAAAAAGTATAATTCATCAGATTGAGACCTCCCCAAAAGTGTAATTCTGTTTTGAAATAGTTATTATAATAATTTGCTGATGATAATATGTGAAATCTTATTGTTATTTTCTTGTAATAGTTGAGATTTGTGATGTAATTGTGATTAATTATTATTATTATTTTATGTGCATGTAGTTGGCGTTGCTAATTGGCTTTTGTTTCTAGCATTTTAGGGGTAGGATAATTTTTATGCGGAGACCGTATCTTTACAGCCATTCATGATAATGGCATGTGAGTTCTACAAAATGGAAATGTTTGGATTCCAATGTTGCGGAGAGTATGTAGTAGCTAATTGTTGGGAATTTGCTTGGTTTATTGTGCTTCATGTATTAGTATTAACAGCTTCTTTGCTATAATTGGATATAAAGCTGATGATTCTGGAAGTTACTGAGGGAATATAATCTGTTACTTTAAGGTTAGGGATGTTTGCTATCGACCACCAGGGACCCAGGTTGACATTTTAAATGGAGTTAGCTTTTCCCTTCCTCAGAAAAGGTACTAGTTTGTGGTCTGATTTCATGGTAAAAGTTTGTTTCCGTCCAATTGGTCCTGCATGGGGATTACCGTAGGGTCTGTATTCATGGACTAAACTGTTTGTGGTCAATTGCTGCAGTTTTGGTTTAATATTTGGACGGAGTGGAAGTGGGAAAACCACTCTCTTACAGGTAATTCACTGATGTGTGCGCTATTGTTTTCCTCATGGAAGTTTTTACCATGCATTTTGTACATCCCGTTGTCTTTTATAATGTATGAGGGTTTAACTTCTTCTTCCCATCTCAGCTTCTTGCAGGGCTGAGTAAACCAACATCTGGTTCCATTAACATTCGTCAATATAACAGTGATGGCAAACCAATTAACTCTTCTGAACCATTACCACCAGAAAAAGTGGGAATTGTCTTTCAATTTCCAGAAAGGTATCAGAAGTCAACCGGACATTTTCACCTTCATTGTTCGTCATGATAAAGAATTTTAGGAATCTCAGATGTTGTGGACTTTTATTTTTTTCTAATCTGTTGTATATCGAGTTTGATTTTGTTCCTAGTTGCAGAATACTCTGCAATGCCAAAGTAAATTTATTTTCTGAATCTTCTTTCTATGGTTCATCTGTGTTTACGTTACTTTATTTTCATTATACTTCAGTTCTAGGAGACTCTTGCTTATAATGTACTCCAGACTATCATTTCCCACTTATTTCCCACTTTCAACTGCGTGCCTCTCTTACAGTTATTCATTTCATTAGTGTGCCTAACATTTGTTCTGTTAAATTTCTAACGATTTATGCTGTTGCAAGTCAGGTATTTTGTGGCAGATAATGTACTTGATGAAGTTATATTTGGGTGGCCCAGGCAAAGTGGTAGCATTCAATTGAAGGAGTACCTTGCTTTGAATCTCCAAAGAGCTATTAACTGGGTATCTATGTGCCTTTTATTATTTACAATAATTCTCTACGTACTTCGTATCTAATGTGCATATATCCATTTGCTAACCTCAGGTTGGATTGAATGGAATTTCTTTGGATAAAGATCCTCATTCTCTAAGCGGTGGCTATAAACGCAGGCTTGCATTAGCAATTCAATTGGTAAGAACTTATAGATCATTTTACAGCTAAATTCGAACGCGCTGAAAAATGCATATAAACATTCACTTGCTAAAATCCTTCAATAGTTTGAAATTTTTTCAATACTAATTTTATTTATTTATTTTTTGCCCATGGGTTAAAAAATTGCTACTAATGATTGTGATTGTGGAGAGCTGCAGAATATTTTGACTGCTAATTGTTGGTTAGATTTATCCTTCAGGTACAAATCCCAGATTTATTGATATTGGATGAGCCTCTGGCTGGTCTTGGTATGAGATCTCATCCGGTGCTGTTTTCCTGCATTACTGAGCATTACTGAGCATTACTGATTGTCTTCCACTTAGTGGCGCTTAACAAATCTAGACTTGATCCAGCAATTAAGTTTGCATGATTCTTGTAACTCTTCGGCTCTCTCTTTGTTAATACTTGCAAAAAACCTTTCATTCTAATTGCATATGCCATCTTCTTTCAATTCTGGTTGGGATAGCTGAATTTAGGAATTTTTGTAGCATTTGCACTGTAGTAATCTTGTTTCATGAACTGATAATTCCTAGTGGATACTTGGTAGCTACATGACAAAGGTAGTACACCGTTGTTTACTTATTTAATCTTTTTCAAATGTTTTTATTTGCCAGATGCATAGTTGTTTGCAGGATAATTTGTCATCCTATTTGAAAATTTCCTATTTAATATAAATTTTTTCCCCATTTTAACTCTTTAGGGAGACGTGAGCCTGAAATCAGGAAAATGAAAAAAAAAAAAAATGTTGTATTCATACACTAGTTGCTTATAAAGAATATTTTCTTCCAATTAGTAATTTATGGTTTATCCAATGCTAGGAATTTATGCGGGGTAGTTGAATATATTGATGCTTGTATGTGAGTTGAAATTTCTGTATATAAATCAGAACCTCATCTGGCATTACCTTTTCCTAAGTGCCATAGACAATTTTGCTCCAATTATTGATAATGAAATTTTGGAAGTCAGATTGGAAAGCACGTGCAGATGTTGTGAAGCTTTTGAAGCATTTGAAGAAAGAATTAACTATACTTGTTGTTAGTCATGACCTCAAGTAAGTTTTATCTTTTTCAATTTCCTCTTCTAACTTATTGTTGTTAGAAAATTATTTTATTTTATTTTGAGACCAGAGACACATCAGATTGTCCTATGGACATGTTAAACCCAATTGGACGTCATAAAAATTCAGACTCAGAAACTCCATAAATATTAGACATTTGAACATCTTTTTATAAGCACATATTTGTCTATGGTGTTCTAGGAAAGAAAGTACAAGTGCATCCTTTTTTTTTTTCTGTATTTGAATGGAAAAATTTAGCCATTATATGATGAAAGAAAAGATAGTTATGGACAGGTTTCATTGCTGATGTATAAGTTCATTTTTTTTTCTCCACTTATTTTTGGGAAAATAAGGAATTATCTCTAATAAGCATTTGATTATCTCTGACCATGGGAGTTTGTAAAGGCATAGCACAGATGAAGAAATTATGATGAGTGGTAAAAATTTTAAGTTGCACAAAATGTGCTCCACAAATCAATTTTCCTCTTACCAAAGATTAAAGTTTTTGTGAATTACAAGTTGCTTCTATCTTTTGGAGACAACCACTGAGAGGGAGAAGTACTGGGATCCCTCAATCTTTTTTCATCCTTTAATATATCGTCTACTTTCAGTGCTCTTGCTACATACAAAAATATTCTTACAGTTTTTTAATGCAGTTACATCTCTTCTGCAGAAGAATGCAGAAGTGAATGCAGTTACATCTCTTCTGCAGAAGAATGCAGAAGTGATGTTGTCTGATTGTATGTTTGAATGCCTAATTTCTTAAAAGTATAACTAAACCACTGCTAATGTCATCAAAACCCATAATAGATACTCATGTCATCCAGGCATAACAATCTATTTTATTTAGGTGTAAAGTGGAATTTGTTTCCATGAACTTACATTCTAAGAAATTTAATCTTTCCCCATTATGTAACAATCATTGATGTGTTTGCTTCAATGGTGTTTTTTTTATCATATGCATTTTTCTGTACTTTCACATGGAGCTCTGGTGTTTTCATCTCAGAGAGATGGCAGCTCTGGTTGATCATTCTTGGAGGATGGATATGGGTGGATTTCTGATTGAACAGCGCCTACCGGTGTAATTTGGGATTTGGCTACTTCCTACCTTTTCAATACAATATACTATGAGGTGGGGTCTTGATCCTTCTAGTTGTTTTGTCGACAATTGAAATTGTTTATGAAATTCCATAACACACACTAAAAAAGAAATATAAATCCAACTTCATATATTGAGACCTTTATAATGATTCTCCTATTTGGTTATGCCAAAAAAGTTGGGATAAATGAATTTGTGGGTGGACAGTCAAAGGCTACCTTTTCATGTTATCAGGCAACACGATGGGGATCAACATCAGCAAATTTATGTGTTTGGCAGGGAGATTAAGGTGTATAAAGTTCCATCTCCAAAAGCTATAATTTGAAAAAACCCATATTGAACAATTCCATATTTTGATTCTTTTTTTTTAATAACCCCTATAAATATTTTTATAGGGGCTCGAACGCTCTCAACATTGTGAGTGCAATGACTCTCCCACTAGGCTATAAGCCCATTGGTTCCAGATTTTGATTCTTGTATGCAGTTGATTTTGGCTGACTGAACTGTGCATAACACAGGTGAAGGTGTCAAAGTCTAGCATCTAGGAAGCACTGGCTGTTTAAGAATTCAAGTGACACAATCAACCTCATGCTTTACTAATTGAGAACCTTACAGGTCACAAGTTTCAAACAACATCATGTAATTAAGAACCTTACAAGGAATGTAGTGCCACAGCCTTTTTAATACGTGGAGGAAGATCAGATGGAACCCTCCTTATTTTTCTCTCTTTCTCCAGAGTTCATTACCATTTTACTCACGATTTACAAGATAATATTACAAACCATCACATTGATGCATCTTACTCATAAAGAACCACTGCTGCTGAGCATTTCCCTCAGCTTCTCTGCTACAGCTCCAATACCAGGTCTACATTTCAATCAATAGAAAAGGGTCAGCCTATATATTTATAAACATTATAATCATTTTTAAAAGTAGGGCCACAAAATATGGTTTATAATCCTGTATCTTTGGCAAAAACATGTTAACAATTTATTTCAATTATGTTACTGTTTGACATTTATTAACACTCAATTTTCAATCAAGTTTGAATGCATATTGATATTTTGGTTAGCATATTGAGTTCAAATGGGTTTTCATATATTGTACGAGGTGGATTCTTTTTTAAGTGAGAAAATATTAGTTGATATGGTTTAGTTAACTGATATAAGGAAAAAAAAATAGTTGATATGTCAGCATGTTGATACTGCTGATCACATTTATCTCAAATCTGATTATGATGTACTGAAGAAACATATATTTTTGGAATATTTTGTATATGAGGCTTTCTTTATAGATTAGCGCGTTTAAATCTGTATGCTGTGATGAGTACCAGCTTAAAAGAAAAGTTTTGTGTACAAATGGAGATGAAATGGTGATGGGAATACCATATGTTTTATACTAATAGAGCTGAGCCTTTGTGTTTTTCATTTGTTTTCATCTTTTATTGAACTGTAGTGTCAAAGTTAGAATAGAAGAAATAGATTATTGCTATAGGAATAAGTATTTCTGCATGCTATTTAGTACACCTTCGACCATAGTATTTGACCACTCTTTTCGTCTAGTTTTTCTATACAATGCTTGAAACTAGTTTCATATTATCTTTCAAAATTTCCTTTATATATCATTAGTTATTTATTCTATTCTATTGGCACATGGCATTTTTTCTTCCTAAGAATTTTTCTAGGGTGAGGTCACAGGTTCTCTCCTGCTTATTTTGCATGGATGTTATTGGCGAAGTGAAGGACAGAAAGAATTGCTTGCAATTTATAATATCTTATTCGTTTATGGGGAGAAAAAAAAAGAAAAGAAAGCAACTAAAAAATTAAGAAAGAAAAAGATACTTACAGTCAGCATCTGTTTTGATCCAGTGCTCCCTATTTGCACTTGATGTACTGCCTGTAAGCCCATATTGGGACAACATTTTGTTGGTCTTCTGATATTCTGTCTGCTCCTTCGATTCACAGCCGGAGGGAGAACTTCTGTTGTCATTTTTCAGGCCTCGATCAGTATGGACACCATGATAAGGAATGCTGTTGATCTTATTGGTGCGGGATTTTAACTCCTTTTCAGCTATAAAGTTTTCAGGGTGAATTTTCCTGTGGAACATTTGTATCATCTGCATGGCATTTATATATAGTTAGAACAGAAAAATATTATCCAATGTATATGCCTGAAGTTATCATCTTTATCTGACTGAGCCCCTACCAAAAGATTTATTGTGTAACATGTAACATTCTTGTATGTTAAGGATTGATGATATTCCTGCAATCATGTTACAGGATTGATAAAGTTAATTTTGCACTATATAAGAATCTTGTTTGTTACTTTGTTACAGGATTTATAATCCTGCAATTATGGTTACCTAAGGTCTTGTTATTTTGTGCTGGAATTGTCAGATGATGACCTGGCTATCAGATCCTTTTTGAATTGGATGGTATGAAATATAAGATCTGAACATTTTAAGCACAGATGACTTTAACACCATGCGGTGTACTCTTAACGAATGACCTTGATCAGACCCTTACACTTGTAGAAAATGTGAAACCACTCTGAATTACTCACTCCCAATATTTCTTTGTTAAAATGGAAAAAGATTACAGACAATCTACATCCTTTGATTCTAGTAGTTCACTTCCATCTATCCTGGATGTCTTGGCTTTTTTGTTCGCAGAGTTGATGCATTAAGTTTTTTAGACTACACCATTACGATCCACTGATTATTGGCATGAGGTTGATATCAAAAAGCAATTAGTAAACAGTGGCTCTTAGAAAATCTAGTGCTAGAAGGCACACCTTATGCAGCTTCTTCTTGGTTGAAACAGAAGCAGTATCACTGTCTGAAGGGGTAGGGCCTTTTGGAGATGCACCAAACTTTTTAAAAATCTTCTTAATGAGATTTTTGACTGATTTATGCTTTTGCTTGGCTGGCATCTCCACTTTACCATACTTTTCCGTGGAACTTTTGTCTGCTGTCTCTCTTCTATGAAACAGCTCCATAAGGGATGCCTTTTCCTTCTTCGCCTCAATAATTGTTTCTGGAAATTCAATTGAAGACCCAAATAGATATCCTTGGAGTGGACATACCATCATCTTTCCATAATCTTCAGAATTGGCTCCTTCCATTAGGTTGTCACAGAGTGTAATAATGCTAACATAACTGTTTCTTCCTGATGTTTCAATATTCTCTTCTTCTTCTGCTTCAGCCTCAAGGAACTTCCCTAGATGATCGTTAACAAGCTTTAAGTCATACTCTGTGACCTCTGCTTTTTCGTCGATTATGTTCTCCCCAGACATAGCAAATGTTGGTGTTGCTGGGTCGCTGGTGATGGGTTCTATACCAAGAGTTCCAATGGTAAGGAAGCCGTGGAAGGGCTCGGAGATAACTGTTTCTTCATTGAAGCTTTCTTCCGCTCCCTCGGCCTCAAGTTCAGAAGTGGAGTTTTCATACTCCCTTCTGGAATGCTTTGAGAACTTTGATCCATATCTTAATCCAAAGTTTGGCTTTGAATCATAGTCTTGGTCATCAAGCGTTGACTGAGCTGAAAGACAAATGCAGTAGTTGCCTGAAATTGAATCCCAAAAGGAATGAGGACATTACCAACAACTGTGAAGAAAGATCCTGTTGTTTAGTTTGAGAATGATGCACTGATTTTCAAATTTTATTTTTCTACTAGAAAGGACAATATATATGGACCTATTCTAGTTGCTGCAACACTTTCAGACTTGTAATAATGGTTGCTTAGAGAGCGATTGATCGCAATAACCATGCAGTTTTCAAGGACATGTACTAAAAAAAAAGAAATGGCCACAATACTTGTGCTGATTGGCCTATTTAATACTATTCCTTGTGGAGAAAGCTGGCGATACTGTGCCCAAGGAAGATGGGCGGTCTCCGCCAGTTTTCGAGGAGATTATTTTGGGACAATCTGAACGTATGATATGATTCTGGTAGAAAATTATGGCGCTGAGGCACTCTTTTTTCGCGGTCGGAGAACCACCTGTTTTTTTAATCCTTGAGTGCATGTGCAGAAGTTTGTCAGTTTCGAAATATAAGTAATTCCAGAGGAGTTTAACTTAATAATAGAATCTTGAACTAAACTGCTGTGCTGGATTAGATGTTGAGCAGGCTAAGTTATCTTAGTAAGTTGTTATGTGATTATTTTGTAAGTGCTAGCATGCCATAGGGATTGCTAAAGCGGAATACAGTTTATGGGTAGTTGGAATACCAAGTGTGAAATCCTTGAATGGCTCAACGCTATGTTGCTGTTTTCTCTGGTGCTTCCAGCCTAGTATCTGCTACAATTTCAGGCAAAGATGAAGTTAAAAGATTTGTAACATTTATGATGTTTTGAAAATTTGTAGAGTAGGGACTTACCTTCATTTTGATCTCACTTTCGAGGCTTGATGTTAGACTGCTTGATGGTTAAAGGAACACATACGAAGACAGATATAGATATGCAAGGGGAAAGAGACCTTAAAAATGATGATTAGATTGCTCAAGATCGAAATAATGAGTATCTTTTATCATATTTACTAAGGGAAAGTCATTGCTAGAAGAGTCTGGAGATAGACTTCAGTTTGAGTGGAGAGACAAATAGAAAGATACAAGATTTTGGTTGGCTGTTCTTTGTCAAGATCAAATCATGCAAATTGGAGAGTGGCTTGGAGACCCACAAGCTGGTAATGCTACAGTTTCCTTGCGTGTATGGACATTTGGAGTAGGTTTCAAAGATACAAGAATGGATGCGCAATTAGCCACTGCTCAATACATGAGTATACTAGTATTTCTATTGAGTCCATTATCATGTACCTGAATGCATGTAAAACATTCATTTGCAATTGAACACAACATTCCATCATGATGAAATCTGTTATTAAGTTTTTGCTCTGTGGAAATAACTTTACGTCCTATCATCCTTTATTTACAACTATTTTACGAGGTACCTGGTGTGAATGAAATGCCCACCATGTCTGGCAGGACAAAAATATTTCGGTTGAGTGTTGTCAGGCAAACAGAGGATTATTAAATAATGAGATATTTTGCTCATGAGGGATCCCAAAGGGACTGGATTCAATTCTATAAACTTATTTGTGGGTCATGTTTCAGGTAAGCTATTTTTTACGTAAAAGATTCTGCTGAGACTCATTGGTTGCAATATGTTGCCTCTTCCAAGTATCTGTTATCTGATATCTCACAGTATTAAGCGGAAAATATAGAAGTCGAATGCATAAGTATGTGTGCATATTAATTTGAAATATTCTCGACATGGAGGTTCCCCCAATCATCACAATAAACGTCACTATTTTTACTTCCAGAAATTGCTTTTGCTTTGCATGTTGTGATGCTATGAAAGCCATTAGGCCATGATTTGTTCTGTTACTCATCATGTAATTGTACACTTGTCGCAGGCATGACTAGGACATCTTTCTGCAATAGAAGCTTGTCTTTTCAAAGTACCGACATTGCCATGTATAGAATTCTTCTAATGAGGCGCCCACCTAGACCTGGGTTGCTTGCCCTGATTTATAAACATGTCCCACAAGCATCTATGAAGTTGCATTAAGCTAAGAAGGAAGCTGTTGTAAGCATAGGGACAAAATCCACGCAAGCATTTTCAACTCGAGAAACCTTTCTTCTAGTTGGGCATAGGCAATCAAACTGCCACAGCAAAAGTGAGCAGTTTTGGACTTTTGGTCAGCGTGAGTGTACTTTTATGCCCCATGTTTCGATATTCTAATGAGCTGTGCTTATCAATACTTATCATGCAACTGTATTCTCATCAACCTACCATTTCTCATCTGGAATCTTAGTAGATGAATAAAATCACCTACTCTGATGTTGTTTAATGATGTACGCGTGGATGATGACTCGTAACAAATTATCTACTATGCTTTTTTGAGTCCTGGCAGATCGAGCATCAGGGTTGTTTTAACAGTTATATTTGCAACATGTATGGCCACTGTTTGCGGGCAGTCATTCTTTCTCCCACCTCTCGAATCTCAAGTCTCAACCAACATCGGCATAATGTTCATGCATGCTGCGTATTATCTTTAAGCAAAGCATAATTATGATACTATAGGAGTTAGATATAGTTAGCAT
The DNA here is from genome assembly GCA_025617385.1 of Murraya koenigii. NCBI lineage: Eukaryota > Viridiplantae > Streptophyta > Magnoliopsida > Sapindales > Rutaceae > Murraya > Murraya koenigii. The sequence goes on along the minus strand of CM046815.1, from coordinate 12,411,601 downwards.
GACCTTTAAGTAGTTTATTCAATGTCTTCGATTCTATGGGACTGCATATATTGAAAAATGAACATCCGATGAAAACTCCAGTGTTCAATTGCATCGTATCATTGCTGCTCTCTGAAACAGTAACTTGCATTCATTTATTGACTGTGCTTCCAGTTTTTCACTTCACTGACAATCTACTTCCAGGTTTTCTTCTTTTAAAAAAAAAAAAAAAAAAAATCCATCTAGACTAACTCTCTTTAGAATGTAGATGGTGAAGTAGGTGTTATAGGGATCCTCATTTTTAGCTAGCCAACAAGCAGCTATAAAACGCAGGACATTATATTACCCTCCTTTGAACTTTGAAGGACTAGAGACAATAGAATCACTCACCCCTTGCTCAAAATCTACACCAAGACAAACGCATGGCCTGCTCAATTTCGAGTCATTGAGTGTGGTCTTTTGTGACCCAATTGGATGATTAGACTGTGAACACGTGTATTTCACGTGGAAACCGAGAAATTTGAGTGAGCTTACCTATATGGTTTTGACACGACACACGCATAAAAAACTCTAGCCATTGAACTGCAGATACAACAATTCTAGTAAATAGTAATGTCAGCTGTGACTAATCAGGTCTCGGAGGGCCATGTCGGCAATCATCGGTGTATGTTTGATACCATGTCTTTTTTTTTGCCTTTTTGAATTGGGTAATAATTTAGTGGACCCAAATGAGGATGTAATTGAAAATGTTTTCAATATTCGCTAGGAACATTGGAAATGCAAAGAATTTTGGCCGCTTAATTCAATTGCATTTATGGATTCTAAAATGGAAAGATTGAGATGCTGTATCTTGTTTTACTGCCGAAAGAATTTATGTTTTTCCTCGTATAAGTGATTTTTTATTATTTTAGTTCTCATTTTCTAAATGCCTGGAAAAGTTGTCTTGGTGGCAGGCCCATTGTTAGACCTAAACTTAAGCCCAATGGTAACCATCCTAGAAAACCGACTGATGAAAGTGCCCTTTCGAATGGGCATCTTTTAGAGAAAAATGTTTTCAACTAAAGGGTTGTTTTCTTTTTCTTTTTTTTCTGAAATTTTAATTTAATTTAATTTAAGATATTTTTATATTTATTTTATTTATTTTTGTATCTAAAATTTTATTATAAGACATTTTTATCTGAATAAAAAAAATAAAATTTTCTGATTTTTATCTAACTGATAAAATGTCTGAATAGAAAAGTATTATTTTTACTCACAAATAACCTCATTAAATATATTTATTTTCTACGTAACTATTAGATTTTATATTAGAATTTCACTTGATCTTAAATTATATTTGGTATTTAATACTTAACACACATTGAATTTAAATTTTAAACAAATTCTTTTATTATTAAATAATAATTTTTTATGTATAAATATTATGTTAAATTATAAAAAATAATGTTATCAAAATTATTTTTCATAAATTATATATCAAATACTTACCTTATAAACATTTATAACATATAAAAATTATTGTACTAAAAAATATTGTAAATATGTACTTATTTAAACTTAAAATATATATAACATTTTCAATATTATAAGTGCAAAAATATTATAATTTTTTTTTTTAAAAAAAGAAAGGGGGCGGGCAAGCCCAAATACAATTTTAACCCCTTCTCACTCCCAAGAATCGAACCTGCGCTCCACTACCAATGACAAGATAGTAACTCAACCCGACCACTCCCTTGAGAGCGTGTAAAAATATTAGAATTAAAATGTTTTGAGCTTATAAAAACAAATAACTTATCACTTATATTCAGACGTCAAAAAAAAAAACAAACATATTTTTCAGATATATGTATTCATACTCATTTATATTTCAATAATATTTAAACTCATTCAGATTTCAAATAAAAAATAAATATTACCTAAGTGTCTATATATATATATATATAATCTAAAATATTTTAAGTTGTCACATTATTACTTTTTTTAATATTTCAATTGATAATATTATTATTTTTTACAGATGACATTATTATGCTCCTTTTTTCTGGAGTAGATAACACTATTAGTCAAGATAAAAATATCAGAATTATTTATAAATTAACTTAGAAAAACAAAAAAAATACTTTACTTCTTCTTGGCGGCGCCCCATTCCCATAAAGGCATAAACGAATAACTGTAAAAACGATAAGAACTAATAACTGAATTTCGGGCGAGTAACACGTTTCAAACTCTCGCTCGACCAGATCACTAAAACGTCGGCATTTTACACACAAGTGCTCAACGAAATTATCTTGAAAGCTTGCTCTGTGTCTCATCCGCACGCCACAGGGTCCGCACCCCTGTCCAAAGGGGAGCAATAATAACGTTTCAATCATGTATTTTCACATATTATGTACAGCGAAGAAATTGGTCTGCCTGAAACTAAAACTCTGAGAGGATCAAACTATTTGGGGTTAGGGAGCCGTTTGTTAAAAATAGATAAATATGTCCTTATTTGCAAAAACGCAAATCCCATCGCATTTCTAAAAGCGCGTGTATCCAGCCAGCAGTAACAGTATATCTTCAGCCAGTTTTAACATTTAGAAGGAATTCTCAAAAAAATAAAAAAATAAAAAAAAAAACATTGAGAAGGGAAAAACAAAAAAGGAATCTTCAAATTATGGGAACCGAAGTAGAAGTTTCAGAGCCGTTGATTGAGAAAATCACGTCCGTTAATGAGGAGGAGGAGGAGGCGGATCAGCCGATTCCGGAATGGAGGGATCAGATAACGATCAGAGGGCTGGTGGTGAGCGCGATTTTGGGGGCGCTCTTCTGCATCATCACGCACAAGCTCAATCTGACGGTCGGAATCATTCCGTCGCTCAACGTTGCCGCGGGACTGTTAGGCTTCTTCTTCGTGAAGTCGTGGACGAGCTTCTTATTGAAGCTAGGATTTTCGATTAAGCCTTTTACAAGACAAGAGAACACCGTCATTCAAACTTGTGTTGTTGCTTGTTATGGCCTCGCTTTTAGTGGTAATGATTAATCAAGTAATCTTTGTTTATTAATCAATTAATCATTTAGAGGTGTTTGCACTTACGTTTGATTCTCAAAAAAGTCATAAAAGGGTAAAAAATGGGGATCTTTGATTGGTGCTTCTTGAGATGAAGCTTTACGACGGTACAGTGGAAAGCGACTTTAGATTCTCTTGTAGAATTGTATCTCTTCAAACATTTTGGACAAAAAGTACTCCTTAATGCACCGGTCTCTGTGTTTACTCGTTGACCAATTGGAGGAATTGATTCTGTGGCTTATAAGCCACAACCGCTGCGAAATAGAAGCTCAAGTTGTGAAATAAAAGGCGATAGTGTCTGGTAAATATGACTTTTAATTAATAATTTTAACAAAAATAGTAAAAATAATATGAGTTTTTCATCAAACGACTGAAGGGTAAAATCATTCTTAACTTCCAAGTTGCAGCTTCAAGTGTTAAAACACCTTAGAGCTATGGTTCGATGGACCCTATGTCTGTTTGTTTGCATTTTATATTTGTGGTTATTGAACTACTTAAGTTTGATGTGATTATGAATATGCAACTTCCATCAGGGGGGTTTGGTTCATCTTTGCTTGCAATGGATGAGAGAACATATCAACTAATCGGTGATGATTACCCTGGTAACCGAGCAGAGGATGTCAAGAACCCAGGGTTGGGTTGGATGATTGGTTTTTTATTTGTTGTCAGTTTCCTTGGACTTTTCAGTCTTGTTCCACTCCGTAAGGTAGCTTCCACTGTCATTTTCATTATCAACACCAATAGTGTTTCTATTAGTGCTTACAATTGTAAAATGCTTATACAAATGCTGAAGATAAGTTTAGATTGAAGTTGGAAGTCCAGTTTGTCAACAGATATGTATTCTGGAAGTCATACACTCAGTCGTGCATACATTTTCAGTCATTTAATTGTATTTATTACCTGATATGTTTGACTTAATATAGTTTATTTTCTTCTATTATTTGTTTATACTCATGATATTAGACTTTTTGGCTGAAAGGGATTTTTACCCTGAGAAAGGTTGTAACTGGTTTTAACTATTATAAGAAAGTGAATTTGAGAAAGCTTGTTATATTAGAACCATTTAAAAATGTTGGTACACAGTCTCAGCATGTTGATTCGCCACCATGATTGGCCTTTTTATCCTCTTGGGTATGAACTTCACATTCTTTTCATCGGTGTTGTATCAGGTTATGATTCTGGATTATAAACTTACATATCCCAGTGGAACAGCCACTGCAATGTTAATTAATAGCTTTCACACCAACGCTGGAGCAGAGCTTGCAGGGTATTTGTTACTTACATGACACACTTCATTCTTTTTAAGTCTTGATATACTTCCAGTTTATATAAAACTATGGGGGACAGTTACTAAAATAGTTATGTCCATCTGCAAGGATTATTGACTGATTTTGTAGGGTCCAGTTAAAAAGAATATTTAATTTGTGTCATAATCCTTGCTTACAGGAAGTCCATCATATTTATCAATTTTCAAAAGGTAGTGCCCCGTTAATTATTGATGGGCTTTCACTTTCCCCTCATTTGTGTTTGTCATAGTCTTTGGTATGTCGTATGTTTATTGGAAAGTTGAAGCCTTCTCTCACCACCTTCCACCTTAAAAGAAATAGAAAAATAAAATGATTGCTTTCTTCCTAATAACTATTCTTTTGTTATTTCAGGAAGCAAGTCGGGTGCCTTGGAAAATATTTGAGCATAAGTCTTTTCTGGAGCTGCTTTAAGTGGTTCTTCAGTGGTGTTGGGAATTCATGTGGATTTGATAATTTTCCCAGCTTTGGTTTGACTCTATTTAGAAACACGTAAGAATCCTTTTGGTTTACTTTCCTTATACCTCTCTCTTTCTCTCTATCTATTTTATTTGTGCCATTATTGCATATTCATATTATCCTTGTTCTTTTCTTCTTTGTCTTTTTTTACTCAATCTTTACTCCATTAAGTGATGTAGGAGCAATGTGATCTAGCCTAAATTTCCATCTGTTTTCGTATGGAATATCTGTACTCAGATATGGTTATCATAATAAAGAAAAGCTGTTCTTTCATAAAATAAATAAGAGAGAGAGAGAGAGAGTATATGCTTATCCTTCAAGTGTTGTTTGTATTATCTGTCGAATATTCATTCTTTGGTGAATTAGTCAAAATTGGTGCATATCTTATCTATTTACATTAGTGATGTCCTGGGATTCTAATTATTATTATTATTTTTTAAACAGGTTTTATTTTGACTTCAGTCCAACTTATGTTGGATGTGGTCTTATTTGTCCTCACATTGTCAACTGTTCAGTTCTTCTTGGGGCCATCATATCATGGGGTTTTCTATGGCCCTTCATCTCCCAACATGCTGGTGACTGGTATCCAGCTGACCTTGGTAGCAGTGATTTCAAAGGTCTTTATGGGTATAAGGTATGGTGAATCAGACTTGTTCATTGCTTCTAAGCCAATTCTGTTACTGTTTATGTGTATTTTACTTTTTTCTAGATTGCTTTTTCATTGCCTCTAAGCTACACATTTACTCTGTTTTGGATCTCTCTATTTCTTGCACTTCTGCATTGGTGAGGTAGTCTCCTCTTGTTTGGCTGCTCTAAAGCTACTTTTCCTGCAATTGCTTTTTGCAGGTATTCATCGCTATTTCCCTTATCCTTGGGGATGGTCTTTACAATCTGATAAAGATAATCGCTATAACTGTTAAGGAAATGTGGAACAAAAGCACCAAAGATAGAAAACTTCCAATTGTCAATGAGATTCATGATGAGGATACAGGTTCCTTCATTATCTGTGAAATCTTGATGAAATAATCTTGCTGTGAATTTTGTTAGATAGTCTGCTCACCATTTGCACCCAGTATTTCAGCTTCTGACTTTCTTTTTCAACAAAACTTCTACTTGATTCAACCAATTTGATTGTTTAATTGTGTGAGATTTCCATTGTTGATACTTCTTCAGAAGTTAATACAGATAATAATCCTGCTTACCTGTGCTTTAGCAGGTACTGAGACTTCCAAATTGCCACTGGAGCAGAAAAAAAGAGAGGCTGTGTTTCTAAAAGATGGGATACCTACCTGGTTTGCTGCTTCTGGATATGTGGGCCTGGCAGCAATATCAACAGCAACAATTCCCTCCATCTTTCCACCTCTCAAGTGGTACTTAGTTCTCTGCTCATACCTTATTGCCCCTGCTCTAGCCTTCTGCAACTCTTATGGCACCGGACTTACAGACTGGAACTTGACTTCAACTTATGGAAAGATTGGCCTTTTCATCATTGCATCTCTGGTTGGCACCAATGGTGGGGTTATTGCTGGATTAGCAGCTTGTGGGGTTATGATGTCCATTGTCTCCACTGCAGCTGATCTCATGCAGGATTTTAAGACAGGTTACCTCACTCTATCATCAGCCAAGTCTATGTTTGTTAGCCAGTTGCTAGGAACAGCCATGGGTTGTGTCATAGCCCCACTCACATTCTGGATGTACTGGACTGCTTTTGACATTGGGTCACCTAATGGTCCATACAAAGCACCATATGCTGTTATATTTAGAGAAATGGCCATTCTTGGCATTGAAGGATTCTCGGAGCTTCCGAAGCACTGCCTGGCCTTATGTTGTGGGTTTTTCGTGGCTGCCCTGGTTATAAACCTTCTGAGGGATGTGACTCCGACAAAAATCTCACAGTTCATTCCTGTTCCCATGGCAATGGCAGTCCCATTTTACATTGGAGCATACTTTGCAATTGACATGTTTGTTGGGACGGTGATATTATTCATATGGGAGCGAGTCAATCGAAAGGATTCTGAGGATTATGCAGGGGCAGTTGCATCGGGTCTTATATGCGGGGATGGTATTTGGACTATACCATCTGCAATCTTATCAATTTTCAGGGTGAATCCACCCATTTGCATGTACTTTGGGCCTGCCGTCAGTAGCTGAGCAGGGAAACTGGGAAAACCCTTTTGGCCATGTTGTTGTATTTATTCTATCAGTTGTGGGAACTGAATTATTTATGTAAATACGTACGTCGTAGTATCTTGAATCTTGATGATGGATTTTTAGAACATCTTTTATTCTTTATCATACACTCGCAAGGCGTGTGCGCAATGGCGATAGTAGATGAACTTAGCTCAGATGAAATAGGATCAACATCTGCATATTTCCATCACGGCTACACTATTAATTGATTGTTGCTGCAGATTGTGAAGAAGCGTTAAAGATTTGTTTAAACGTACCCAAACAAAATTTTTAGTGACCTAAAATCAAGCTTGTTCTTTTACACGTGCCTATTTGGCTGATGCCCTTCCTTTCTTCTTGTTGAATCCCGTCGGCTTTGTTCCGGAAATGTAAGGCAGCAGTTCCTAAGCCAACTAAACATTATACCTAAAGTTGCAAATGAAAAGCATTCAAGCTATAGGGATTAAAAGATACGCTTACTGCTTTTTTAAAGCTTACCTTAAAATATTGGAACAGCTGTTTAGCTGCTGCCTCATCAATCATCATAGAGCATCTTAGAGCGCCAAGAAGTGTTTTCACAGTGTCTATTTTTTTTTTTTTTTTTGGTTAATAATCTAAGATTTCCAAGTTAATTAATGATACACGCATATTAATTTCATAATTCACTATTAGAAAAATGTTAAAGTGTCTAGCAATTTTATATTTTGAAAAAGGTTTCGTCCAGTTAATTTAATCAATAGTTTAGGCATCACAAACTACTAGTTGGGTGGTAAAATTACTCGACTTCACATAGGTATGAAGAGGTTTTAGTTTTCGCTAGTTTAATGAGAGTTTTTTTAAAAAATAAATATATATTTAATAATAGATCCAACCTGTTTTATTAAACTTATATATTTGAGTTGCGTGATAATAGAATTGATGTATGAGGACAAATTTTTAATTACGAAAACATGTGGAGTTTTGATGACACGTTTGAAGAGACTTAGGAGTGTAAGGATTAGTGCAAAACAGAAAATTCTGAACTCTTGGTGGCAATGGAATGACAAACAAAAGAGAAAGTAAATGAAGACTACAACGTTTTGTATTTTCAAATGATTGAGAAGTACGTGGCTTCAAACGACCACAAATTTACAGATTCTCTGATCTCTATATACGAAAAGGACAGAATAACACTCTCAACTCTCTCAAAGTTGCCCCTATCACACACACCTTACAAATATTTAGCACTCTAAGGCACATGGCATAGATTATATATGACCCATTATTTTTTGTGGGCCTCACGCCACCGTTTCGAATCTATCCAATTGAAATTTTGATAAATTGATCAATTCAAACCACTCAATTTGTTTGCTTATCTCCCCTAACTATTGTGCCACATTTGCTGATTGATATTAGTTTTGTAGTACAGTCTTTTCAGTTTAATGTAAAGAAATCAATCATGATCATTTTAATATATATATATATATATATATAATCTTAATGGTATCTTTTTATTGTTTATGAAGACTCTTTTATCATGAAAAATTGTTTCAATACGTTTGATGCAAATATTTTCAATCCGATTAAATTATATTTTTTTCTAATTAATAAGTTTGATGCAAATCTTAATGGACGATATAAAACTCTTTCTTAATTTATGTATTCTTCTTTGTTAACGAGATCAAAGTAAAATTTAAAATCAAGAACAAAAGAACAAAAGGGTAGCTCATAGTTGTATTAGATGTGACGTATAAGGATAATGGTGAGGTCCATATCTTATCAAAAGAGACCATTCGGTTAGAGATTCTGGCTTTGTTGGAGCTAAACCATTGGTGGATTTGGCTCCCATATAAACTGGCCGCCTTCTTCTTCTTCTTCTCCTTCTTCTTCTTCTTCTTTTCCTTTTTCTTTTGTTTCTAGATTGCAAGTCAATTCATGGAGAAGCATCATCACAATGTTAGATAGAAAATGATATGATAGTTTTTGTGTGTACAAATAAGCTTTTATGATTCATTGATCACTCAATAACCTTTTCAAATTATTATGCACTGTTATTATTGGTGATGCAAATTGGAGTGGAAAAAAGACTGTATTTTAAGTGGGTTTTGGAACTCAAATAATGTGTTACCAACTCTTGAAAGTGAAAGAAATTATTCAAATATTTAATTGTGATCCAGCACTAAAAGACATATATAGATGCTTAAGTAATATTAACAAGATCTTGATTTGCTATCCCTAATATTTTTTAAATTATGTTAAGTAGGGAGTTTTAAAATTCAAATATAATTTAAAGAACTAGCTATCCAATCGAATTATAAATCATTTTTTTTTTGTATATTAAGATAAGAGATTGTCAAATTTCTTCATATTTACTTTTTATTATTTTTATAATAGCCAAAAATTTTTATACCAACATAATTTTATAATATTATCTTTATTTATAATATATTTTTATTGATGTTTATCATAAATTAAATAAATAATATGAATGAAAATAAAAATAAAAAATGAAGTATTAAAAATAAAAAATTTATGTTTTGATGTGAATAAAATTTTAATAATAAGGAATAAATGTTGTTATTTTGTGAGTAGAATTTCTCATTCCATTTGAACTGATTTTATTTGAGATATCTTAATATAATGTGTTGATTAAAATTAGCTATGTGAATTGGATAATTATTGATCAGTTTAAATGTGTTGCGTTATATTTTCAATTATTTTGAGAGAGAAAGAAAGAAAGAAAAGCTCCAATACTAAAGGTGATGTGTTGTCTAGTGCAAATGGGATCCCCACTTGCCTTTTTTGTTATTGTAATTAACATATTAAATTCTCATAACTAGACTGTTGCTTAATCACCATTTAGGGCCCAAATCTCATTATTAAAAAGAAAATGGTAAGCGATAACAACTAATAAATAAAATAAATTTGAGCACTCGAAGCTACATATATGAAGTGGAATATTGACGGGAATTACTAAAACTTGTTGTGTTCATTGAAGCTCACCTTGCCATTCAAAATGGACTAAACAAAACTTTTGAAAAAGATGGGAGTTGGAGGCTAAAATGATTAAAAAGAAAAATAGATCCAAGCTTATCTCTTATGGGAAACAATAAGTCTTTAAATAAAATAAAACATATAAACAAGCAAGATCTTTTTCCCATTCAAGCTTTGAATTCATGTGATTTTGGGTATGACATTTCAACAGCTAGCTTTGATAGAGGGGCCTCCTTTGTCTCCATGATGGGAAGCAATATGTGACTAGCAATACAATCACCAACACGCACATAGCAATTCCCACCGTTATGATCACCACACAACAAAAAGAAATTAATTGGTCTTCTACCCATCAAAGCAAAGCTATAATTGTTTTTTTAAAAAAAAAAAAAAGAATGAATAAAGGAGAAAAAAAATGCCACAATATCATTCCATTGTGTGATTCATGCCAAAACCCTAAAGTTGTTTGTCAATCAATAAAGTTGATAAAATCATAAAGAAAAGGGAGAAATTTACCAAAATACAGATATAAGAATGAATTCGCAACATGGAAGGATTCAAATAACTAAAGAAGGGTTTATTTGGGTTTGAAACATGTGAATTGAAATCATTAGTTGTAAATTTAGAATTTATTTTTAAGATATAACTTTTGTCAACAACTTTGTTTATTGCGCATCAAAAAAAAAAAGCACTTTATTTATTGAGACAACGGTAAGTACCAACAGACAAGAAATTAACGTTTTTAATTTTTGTTATATTTATTTCTTTTAAAAATATAGTAATTAATAAAATATAAAATAATTTTTTAACTCCATTCCTTTTTTAAGATACGAATTCGAGTGTCAGACAAATAAAATTGTTATAAAAATCATTCAACAAATTTATGTGGATAATTTTTTGATGTGTCTATTTTTTTTTTTTTTCTGTATTGATTGCATGAGTGTCTCGATCATGGGAGTGATTTTCGCCGGAATGTCTACTTAAAATTAGTTGAAAGTGCTCATTCTTCTCGATCCACTTTAGTCTTTAGATTCAATTAAATAGTAAAAAGAAAACATAATAATCACAACCAACCTGCCAGCTTTTGAATTTATTGAAAAATTAAAGTTGCTTTGTACCATTATGCCAACTTAATTCATTGTTATAGATTGGTTTCCAAATCATAAAAATAAATAGTTCTCGTGTACAAGAAGCTTGTTTTACATCAGCACGATAGAATTCATATATTTCAAATTCAAAAATATATACTCCAAGAAATCACACTTAATCTAATCTAATGGTAGCTCACTTGGGTTCAACTCTTAATGGGCAAATTTTCTAAATCCAAAAGTAGATCCCACATGCCTTAAACTTAATTAAATCCTCAGGTTGTATTATAACCAACTTGATTAATATGTCCCTAGTACATGAAAATGTAAAAACGAAGTAGCAATATCAAAAGCGAAAAACTTTAAGTAATAAAGAAAGTGAATCTTGTTGAATCGATATGCTTAATTACTTGTTCCATTGGGATTTCAATTTCGGTGACCAAACGTTTACGAATTTAAGGGCCCCTTCAATCATGCATGGTGGAAGTACACGAAATTGAAAATATATATATAAAAAAAAAAAAAACAATGGCATGAAGAGTACACATCAAACACATTACAGACTCATGCACCTACCTCATCTATTATTATTCTATCTTGTTTAAGTTTAACTGCATTTAATATATATTATCATGCAATAAACTGGAGAACAGGACATAAGAAATCGTTTTCAATCATAATTTTAAAATGTGTTACTGTGTATAAAATTGAGATCGTTCTCATAGAAGAAATTAGGAGCACTGGCTGTCATTTTCCTGAGCTGTTTACTTTTATCCAATCAAAACAAAAGGGGTTTCTTTTCTTTTGACAAGTTTACATTTCTGATAATTTCTTCAGCATTGCATTTTTTTTTTTTTTGCCTCTCCATAGAAATGATTTCTGTTTTTATGTATATTTATGGGTCCTCAGACACTGTTTGAGGTTTTCATGTTGTTAGATGTAATTATGTCCTAACCAGAATTGTTAATTATTTTCTCGGTAACATATACATCAGTAATTTAATATTAACCTAAAATTAAGATTTTTTTTTTATATAATTCAGTTATTGTTTGTCAAACAAATTAAGAGATGAAAACTACTTTTAAATCAATTATTTGTTTTTGAGTTTGATGTGACCTATAGTTTATTATTAATCAATTTGATACTATTAATGAAATTTACTAACACTTTATAATTTTAAATCCTCTACGAACAGTAGTAACCAGTAGCCAACGCCCTCCAGCAACGGTCTTATAAGTCAAACAAAAATTTTCCGGTTGGGGAGGGAGCTCTCCTCTTCGGCCGGTGCTACTTTATTCTTTTTCTGTTTTATGTTTTTTTTTTCTGTCTTTTTCATTTTTTTTATGTTTTTGTTATAGCGTTTTTTTTTTTGATTTGTTTGTATGTTGTGATTGGATGTTATATGTTTGTCCCTCTAGAAAATTTTTTTGTGTCGAAAATGGTGTTGTTTCAAGTTCACTATCGTAATTGTGTTAAGTGTTCAGATCAAGATGATATGTCTGTATTGGAGTTGTCAAGGGACTCTAATAGTGGTGCATTAATATCTTAATGACATGGGACGAGTAAATGATGGCCTCGAATAGATGTTCATCTATAGGTTTTAGAGAATTATTCTTAAGAGTTGGTTCAGTAGTTGTTTGTATTTTATTTTAGTATTGTGTTGTGTTGTATTGTTTTGTATTATCGAATTGAAAAATATTTCACCTGCATTAACTGAGGTAGGTTAGTCCTATAAAATTCTCTGAGTTTTAATAGGTGAATTTTTTTTTTCTTTTTAATTTTATAATTATGTAATGATTGATAGAGATCGTATTTATTTTAAATTTGAGTCTTAAATTTTATCTTATATATAGTACTTAAGCTGAATATAGTTTTGTATTTACACTTTTATGACATTGTATTTTATGGTTGGCCTTTAAATGAAATTTATTCCTTTCAACCAAAAAAAAAAAAGAATCCTCTACGACGGTTAATTGAAAGAGTGGAATTTGATGATAAAGAGTGTTATGCAAAAGTAAAAAAGAAGTACTTTTGGTTTACCTCTAATTTATTTGAGGTGTGTACATCATCTAACATCTATTAATCCAAGTATTTTCTATGAAGGCATCTCATAGGCAACATTTCTTTTTTATCGGGTTGTTAGTAGGATTGAATGGTGTGTCCGATTGTTTAACCTTTCTATACTCCATGGAGAGAATTAACAAATTTGGACAAAACTTCGGCATATCAAATTTTTGAACACATTGCACCAAATTTCTCTTATAATTTAAGATATGTAACGAAAATAGTTGAGCATAAAACCAGTCACTTAAAATATATAATGAAAAACTTGGTGCGATATTCTAATAAAACCGAAGCATTATATTATAGAACTCACATGGATAATTCTGAAGAATTGATTATCAAATTAAAAATGGGATGTTTTATATAGAGTGGCCCATAAAGTGTCAGAACTCGGAAACTCTTAACTTCAATTCAAGTCCTGAGGGGTCTACTTAGATACTACCAGCAACTCTGTGTAAATGTAACGAAATTGAAGCCCCACCACTACTCAACATGCAAATGCTATGTAACTGAATATACGTTGTGACTCGTCTCTGATCCATTTTATTACTCTGGCTGCTGAAAACCCCATGATGAAATTTCATTTTTAATAATACCTGCTGAGAGTGGGTTAGAAGCAACCACACTAGCCATTATTACCATGCCAAGTGGCTAAATGTCAAGCATCCACGTGTACTATTGAGTCTCTTCCAAGATATTGCATCATAGATTGGTGTTGCTATAATAGCATGCAGCTGCTGATGATTTGTTATAATAGCATTCAACTTGCAATATCAGAAAAGGTAATTCTTGCAAGAGATCACTTCAGCGAAAGATAAAAAAGGTAAAATATGAAATTGACATCAAAATTTGATTTGGACTTTTAGAAAGCTTTAATCTTGATTGAGATTAGTTTTGGGTTCATTTGTAATTAAAGTTAATTAGTTATAGTTTAAAAGATACAGTTTTAAAGTATTTGGTAAATATTAACGGTTATAGTTTAGAAATTATGTTGATATAATTTTTTACTTGTATAATGAAAAATTTATTATATTTTCAATATTTCCTATAAAATTATATTTAATACATACTATTAACTTTTATTTTATAGTTATAACTTTATTTTCACAGCAGCTATAGTTAAAAAATTACAGTACCTCAATTTCAAACAGACTCTTCATCTAATAAAAAATCTTAAGTATTCTTTGTATATAAGAGAAAAAAGTACCTATACTCCCAAGATTTAAAAAAATAGTTGTATAAATTCTAATTTTTTAATAAAGGACAATAAGAATTATTTTTTATTATAATATCTTCTGACTTTATTAACTTTAAAAATTTTTATTTCAATATTATATAATAAATACAAATATAATGTTAATATATATATATATATATATATATATATATATAATTTCAATATTTAAAAGATATTATAATCTTATATTATATTAAAATAAATTTTATAATAAATAGAAACATAAGATTAAAATTTAAATTATTTTCAATATTATTAATACGTGGGATATATTTTATTAAATATAAAATCTATTTAACCAAAAGATTTGTTTAAAATTTTATAATAAATACAAATATTATTAAAATAAATATAATAATTTACATTTCAAAAAATATTTTATATATTAAAAATATCTAATATTATTAGTCTACTAGACAAATTAAACTATTTAAATTATGTTAGTATTTATTAAAAAAGTTTAAAGTCAATTTTTTAATTATTATATAAAAAATGGTATTAAGATTAAAATGAAGTTTTAGTGTCTTTTATTTAAAACTTACGAGTCTCCATAATAATTTCTTCTAATCTTGGGGTATAGCTGTCTTTTTTTTTTCTTTTTTCTTTTTTTTTTATATGTACACATTCTTTCCATTGGATCATTATAAAATGAATCTCTCAATTAAATCATGTAAAGGTAAATAAATATGAAAAAAATCTATAGGATGATAGAGTTTATACTAGAAAAACTTAAGATTTCTATCAATTTAATATATTCTTTATCTCGAGAAGTTATACAATGCATCATAGATAATAGAAATAATTAATGTATGTATGATATGTATATTTAAATTTTATAAATCCATTAATTGCATATTGATTTTTTAAAATAAATACACATATATCATAATATTATTTATTTATTGCATAACTAACATAGTATCTCACGGAGTATTTTAAAATTTCTCCTTCATGTCATATTAAATCAATTAATGTCAATTATTTTGATGGATATTTAGTTAACATGATCAATAATTTAAACAATCAATTGGAAAGATGAAATTGATGTACCTTGCAACTTTGAGGAAAATGCTGAGGAATCAAAATGCGAAGAGTTTGCAAACTTAAATTTATGTGTTCTCCCACTGCGGTGAAAATTGGCAGTTAAAGTAAATACTTAACGTATTAAAAATGGTAGTCACAAGTCAAACCCAATCTACAGTGAAAAAGGTTAAAATGGAAAGTACAATAAATACCTGAACAGAGAAAGTGAAAAAGACACAGAAACAGAATTGTGTGTGTATGATGTAATGAAAGCAAGTAAACACCACAGTTGAAAAAATAAAATAAAGACATATGGGTACAATTGGAAAATCAACAATATTATTATAATGGTGTGTGTTTGTGTCTCATTCCTTGCCAAAAACAGTGAAAAACTCATGAAAGGCTAGGACTTTTCAGCCCACCCTTCCTTCTTCAATCAGAGAAAAATAGTACCGACCTTTCTTTATCTGAAATTTTATTTTCTCATTTTTTCTCACTCCCAAAAACCTACCTGTTCATGGATCCCAAGGCCTCAAAGCAACCATCACAACAAGAAGTAGCCAACTTCTTGAACATGCCACAACAACAACAGCAACAGCAACAGCACCTGCATCAAGTGAATATGGGTGAGAACAAGCCAGCAGAGATCAAAGATTTTCAGATTGTGATAGCTGATAAAGAGGAGCAAACCAAGAAACAGTTGGCACCCAAAAGAAGCTCAAACAAAGATAGGCACACGAAAGTTGAAGGCAGAGGGAGGAGAATTAGGATGCCTGCTTTATGTGCTGCAAGAATCTTTCAGTTAACAAGGGAATTGGGTCACAAATCTGATGGTGAAACAATTCAATGGTTGCTGCAACAAGCTGAGCCATCTATAATTGCAGCCACTGGGACGGGGACAATACCCGCATCGGCTTTGGCAGCTGCTGGTGGCTCAGTTTCTCAACAAGGTGCCTCTTTGACTGCTGGTTTGCATCAAAAGATTGATGATTTAGGGTCCAGTAGGACCAGCTGGGGGGGTTTGGTTAGTGGAAATTTAGTAGGAAGGTCTCATCAAATGCCAACAGCAGGGTTATGGCCCCAACCTGTAAGTGGGTTTGGGTTTCAGTCATCATCATCTTCTGGTCCATCAACAGGGAATTTAGGGACTGAAAATTCTAATTATTTGCAAAAGATGGGATTCCCTGGGTTTGACTTGCCAGGTACAGGAACTGCTACTACGAATATGGGTCCTATGAGTTTTACTTCTATTTTGGGTGGTGCTAGTAATCAGCAGTTACCTGGTTTGGAGCTTGGGTTGTCACAAGATGGTCATATTGGGGTTTTGAATCCACAAACTTTGACTCAAATTTATCAGCAGATGGGTCACGCTAGGGTGCATCAGCAACAGCAGCAGCAGCAGCAACATCCGCAACAGCAGCATCAAGCAGCTCCTGTTAATAAGGATGACTCACAAGGTTCAGGGCAGTAGAGTGAAGGAGTAGCATTGTTTGAGAGCCTGAGGTGTTTTCTTTTTTTCATGGTTTAAACTATTGTATAATTGGGATAAAAAGGAAAAAAAAATGATACTTGAGAGAAAGAAGTCAATAGGGACTGGATTTGGTTTGCCCCTTCTTTTGATCTTCTCCACTGCATGATTGATCAGCCTAAGTCTCCTTATACAGGTGCCGCTTTGGTTTTTTTTTCTTTTCTTTTTTTCAGTTGTTTTTTGTTGTATAAATTTTAGAGGTGTAAATTGTTATGATGTGGAATGTGCAGGTGGAACTATGCAAAGCCTAATATAGTTTGGTTTGGGCTTAACATCTTGTATAATCAGAATTCAGAGGTGTGTTGATTATAGTGTAAGTCATCTTTTGATTATTTTTCTTCTTCTGTAAGTATGAATGAAGTGGCAATCGGTTTGTTTGCTAATTTAAGCATAGAATTTTACACTCACTATCAAGTTTCTTCTGGGATCTAGTGGGAGTTATCAATTATGCGAGATAAAATAATGTCTAATTGATGCATATTTTTCACTATGTATCTCTATAGAAAATGAGTTTCCCTGTCATCACTTGTGGAAGACACTGAAAACACTTTGGCTCAATTCCTTCAAGGTAGTTCTCTAGAAAATCATACCACTTTGGTTTGCTTATCTTTGGATTTTTGAAGCTGTAAATTACTTTATATCAGGAATTTTCCTGAATATCCACCATTGGGTTCATATTGTTGGATGCACAAAAGTTTTTATCATATTGAAGGAAGCACAAAAATCAGTCCATATTATGGAACCAAATAAGTCTCAATAGTTTTTTGTCTGATTTCTTATTTATGTGCCAGTTAAAGCCAGGATGATAAAGAAGATTCCTCCTTAAAAAGAATTCTCAGTCCCACAACAATGCTATTGTAGAAATTCTTTATTTCTTGGATAATCATAATTTGGTTTTCTGTTTCTCTTTTGATGAAGAACTTAAAACTTTGATGAAGGGCCTTATTCTGAGCTTAGTAGCATTAACTGATATTCAGTTCAACTGAGAAGAACTAGTAAATGCGATGCAAGGTCTTCCAAGTGCATTCTTCTCATTCAGCACCACTTACTTCCTGTCAACCATCTGATCTGCCGAAGTAGGCTATCTCTGTGGCCTGCCCGTTGCCAGCGGGGTCTGTTTTCACAGTGGGGCACATCTTGAAAGTGCATAGTTTGCATTCTAAACTAGATGATCTGGGAATTTAATAGGTCTGTTACTCTAAGATGCCACGTTTCATATAATTTTACTTGGAGTTCTGAATTCTGATTCTTAAAATGTTTGTTTCTGACTATAAATTCAATAGATACTGTCCCAACTAAAATTCCCCAGATCATTGCCCAGGGGCCAGTGCTCCAAGTTTTCATACATGAACCGATGGGGCATCTTATGTGTGGCTCCATGGATCGGAAGTTATCAAGTGATCACCATTGTTTAGACGGTCTCTGCACAGTACTAGTAGTGTCACAGCATTTGTCATTGGTGCCATCAATTGAGATGGAAAATATGTTATATTTGAATTGCCCTTACGTGTGAGGAACTCTGTATATGAATTGTTTGGCCTTGCCACTCCCACGTATAGTGCTTTTACTAGCTTTGTCAGGATTCAATCTTTAGTATAATGATTTAATAGGTCCATTTGTCAAATCAAACACTTTCCTGGTTCATAGGTCATCCTTAGTTGACATAGGTAATGAATTGTTCACTAAGAGTTTTGAAGGTGTCAATTATATTAAATGATAATGAAGTATTAGAGCGTGAAGGAAAGGCTATAGGGAATTAAGAAAATGACCACATATTCAACTCCATCACAAAAGCAATAAAATGCTTTTTGTGAAAAGTTCCATCAGAATTGGTGTTATTATGGTGCTTAATTGTTTGAGTACTTAAGGTCTGCTCAGTTGTTGACAACTTGACATTTAACGCATGTGGTTGTCCATGAAGTCTCTGTTACCACTGTTCTTCTCAGTGTAGCCTCTTTCTGTTGTGTTTAATCTTCCTCTCTCATTGTCACTCACTTGTAGTCGGCAACCTTTATGATTGGAGGTTATAAATGTAGACATGCTTAATTTCCATGACGCACCACCCTGGCTGTCTGTGTATTTAATTGAAACATTTGTTGGTATCACATTTTACTCAATCAGGGGTGTTTCTCCTTCTGGTAGAATGTGGTCAGTTTGAACTACTGTATCGTAAAAACTTAATTTGACAGCTTGATTTGTTGAATTACACATCAATTCAATTCCATCAAGTTTATAATTTGCTATTTGCATTGTGAAGATGCTGTTTCTCTCATCAAAAGTCGTACCAGACTTTGCCGAATCCATCAACTGATTTAAACATTGTAGGCAAGTTTAAATTGTTTGTGAATTATCTCTGTTATGACTTCGTGTCTTTGATTTATGAAACTACAAAAAAATATATGGGGTGAATCGTTATGTTTGTATTCATATCATCTCTTATTGTTGGTTTTGTATTCATTCCTAGTCAGCTTGGCTACTTCTACTAAGCTCATATGGAAGCATCTTATGTGAGTACTGTACTTACCATTCTGCAATTCATGTATATATATTATTGCAGATTAATCTGGATTTTTTCGATCTTGATTGTTTTCCTAACTGGGTTGTATGGGATGCCACATTTTGTTTTGAATGTTGATCTATTCAATCTTAGAAAGCTATATTGAAAACAAATCATTATATGTCTTTGCTCAACAAAAGCAATTTCTTGAGGACAGAGCTGAGATTGCCCTTTGCAGGTACATGAAAGATGCAAATTGTTTGCTATAAGCAACACGGCTGTTAATTTCAGGAAAATTTAAATTCTGAATGATTCAATTACCTTCATTGAAAATTTGGAATGTGATTCACGGAATAAAAAAGTGATAAATTGCATGCTTGATTTTCTTGTTTACTGATCTTTGTGATACAGAAGAAAACATGCTAGTAGAATAGAACATTCCTGGGAGGGAGCCAATTCTCTTGTTTTAACCCAATCCCGTTGATGCATTCAATGAAACGAAGCACCGTGTGGAGTTATAAATTGATAAATGAGCACAAGACGGGTATATCTATTTAAGTGAAGCTTTCAATTTTGTTAATAAAGAATAATAAATTTAATCAACCTTTGATTTACTTTTCATTCAAGAGGAAATATTGTGAAGCAGATCTAATGAATGCAAACATGCTGCAAGTAACGAACAAATTCCTTTTGTCAGTCGAGGACATTATCATAATTGTTGTAAAACATTAATAATCATAAAAGAAGACATGAAATGGGACGTGTAGTAGTTATTCATGAATATTGTGAAACATTTTATTAAACCGAAATAAATGTACATGCATTTAATTCTCATGAACATGATACTCAATTTTATATAAAAATGAAAAAATAAAAAACAAAAAATGAGTTACTTGATTACAGCGTGGGGATGAAGTTTTATTTGGAGCATGTTTGAGATTGCTTGAAATTGTCAAATAATCACTTATTTGACAATCTAACACCCCAAAAATATTTGGTTGATATATTAGGAATCAGATAATTTAGAAATATGCTTTCTTAAGAATCTAGTAAACAATTATCAAGTGAAAAGTGGCTAGAGCCAGCTTTAAAAAATCTGATTATTTTAAAATCTATTATTTAGTATTAAAATGTCTAAAATATCATATTAAATTTTTTAAATTCTGAAATTATTCCTTTCATATTTTTTTTTAATCCAAAATCAACTATAAATCTCTATCACTTAGCTAGAAACCCTAAAATTTCTCTCATTATAATCAATCAACACTGAAAAACTATCTCTAGTAATCGTTTTGCTTCTAGCTAAATAAGAATTTCTCTCGTCACGATCTACATTGACAAACTAATTCTACCTCCAGCTAAATCAATTCGACGTTGATTAGATGAACATAAAGATAATTTTAAAATTCTTTTCCAAACATGTACGGTAGATTATTTGAAAAGTAATTATTAAATAATCTCCATTTACCAAACGCCCTGCTAAATTATTTATAAAGCTGATTTTTAGAGAATTTAAGGTAGAAATTGATCCCTTTGTATACAAATGCAATCCTAAACATGCCCTTCACTATAACTTTTCTTCCTTTATTTTTTATTGGAGCTAAATGATTCTGTTTGTAAAGGCCAACCATAATAATACGGAAATGGTAAAGGAAAAAAAATTGTGGGTTTTGGTATCTACTCAAGCTATGATTTGCGGGTGCATAGACTCGACCTTTCTATTATTTGTGTACAACGTTTACGAAAAAAAAATATAATAATTATATATTACTTTCTAAAACAAGGTTATAAAGAATTAGAGGAAAAAAACAAAGAGGTGCATATTTCATTGAATGTTCTGAAAATTGATTTCTGATAGTGGAGACAATCCTAAAATAATTTAAAATTTTGAAAAAGTAAAAATATTTTCATAACTAAAAATTATTTTTCTTAAAAAATAATAATTTTAAGCCACAAGGTGTGGTGTACTTAATTCACAATTTGAATACTATTAATTAACTATTGATAATATTTTCTCACAAAAAAAAAATTGAGTCATAAAATTGTGACACATGACTTACTACGCTTTATATGATAGACGAAGTTGCTCATCAAATCATTTTTATTATCACAGAATAAATCTAAGCCCATCTTCAAATATGACATATAGTTAAGAATATTATTTTAAGTTATGTCTTATATATCAATTTTTGGAACCATTTCTATATTCCATCACAACCCAATGTACTCTATAATCTTGTTTTTAAATCCACAAGCAAATTTGTGGCTTGCAAGTTTCGAGGTAAAATGAAACAAAACTAAAATTTGTTAAACAGATTCTGTTTATAAATTCAAGACGAAGGGCCCTTTCATTTTAAATTATTAAAGCTCGGATAGACACTACAACAAAGCCTACAAAAATTTAGCCCAACCAACTTTATTTATTTATTTATTTCTAAACTTAACCATCAAGAGAGTTCTTCTCAAAAAAAGAAAAAAATGCATCAAGGGAGTTGTGATTACTCAAATTGTGGAAGAAATATTCCCACCTGACGATCAAAATGGGCTATTAATGGGTCGAGTTTTTACCTTTTGATATTATATATATAAGATAAGCTAGTGAATTTAAAATCATTTTCTTTTCTTTATAAACATAAAAATTACTAAAGTTTTTAATAGTTTTAAAAATCATCAAACTTGAATCTTACGCGTTATGAAATGGGTTTTATTTTAGTACTTTTATCAAGCCTACGCCCAAGCTTCTGGACTAATTAATGGGTCATCTTATGGTGCAGGGCTGTATCTCATATAGCCGCTGCCAAAAACTTAAATAACTGGTATTTCATTAAATAATTTTTAAAATTTGTTTTTAATGCTTAAAAATGTAATAAAATGAAAAGAAAATCATGAAATTTTTAAATGATAAACAGGAAAAACAATTGAATGAGAAAAATATTTTTAACATAAATAAATATTAAAAAATTATAAAATAATTATATTTCAATTCTTTTGGTTAAATATCAATATAATAGATTAATGTTTCAAGTTTATTTTACATATTCCTAATTTTGGTTAGTCTTTCTCATTTATTGGTTCATTTATTTTAACTTTTTAATCCACTAGTTTTGTGTTTAATGCTTCTACCAAATTCCTTAAGTACCAATACTTTGGGTTAAATTATAAGTAAATTTTAGTTCATAAGCCGAGTTCCTAATTTTGATTAATTTTTTTTTATTGATACATGAGTTTCAACAAATAATTTCACTAGTTTTATGTTGAATACTCTCATTATCTAGGTAAGATTTCAATTATTTGGGTTAAGTACCAAATTTACTTTGTAGCATTTAATTTTTTGGTTCGATTTGTATCAAAATTTAGTTAAACTTTCTCAATTATAAGTTAATATATTTCAAATTTTCAATCAATTAGTTTTGCGCTTATTGTTCCTACTAAAACCATTAAAAATCAATATTTTAGTTTAAATTTCAAGTAAATTTTATTTCTCGTTGGATTAGTTCTTGATTTTGGTTAAACTTTCTCCACTATTGATTCATATATTTCAACTAATAATTTCAGTGATTTTTGTGTTGAATGTTCTTATTATCTAGATAAGATTTTAATAATTTGGGTTAGATACCAATTTACTTTGTAAAATTTTATTTTTAGTTGAATTGGTTCCTGATTTGGTTTAAGCTCTCTCGACTATATGTTTATATGTTTCAACTTTTTAATCCATTAGCCTTGTGTTTTGTGTTCCTACTGAAATCATTAAATACCAAAATTTTGTGATTAATTTCAAGTATATTTCATTTCTAGTTGGCTAATTTCTTAATTTTGCTTAAACTTTCTCTTATATTGATTCATGTATTTCAATTAATAACTCCACTAATTTTCTGTTGAATGTTCTTATTATCGAGTTAAGATTCCAATAATTTTGAGTTAAATACTAAATTTACTTTGCAAAATTTTATTTTTTGTTTGATTAATCCCTAATTTTGGTTGATCTTTCTCGATTACAAGCTAATATGGTTCAACTTTTTAATCCACAATCTTGTGTTTAATATTCATACTAAATTCGTTAAGTATCAATATTTTAGATTAAATTATAAGTAAATTTTATTTTTAAATGGACGAATCCCTAATTTTGATTAAATTTTTCTTTTATTGGTACATAAGTTTCAATTCATAATTTTGCTAATTTTTTGTTGAATATTTCTATTATTTACGTGAGATTTTATTAAATTCGGTTAGATACCAAATTTACTTTTTAGATTTTATTTTTTAGTTAGATTAGTCACATATTTTAGTTAAACTTTATCACTTAGGGGTTTAAATATTTTAGTTAATTATTTCACTATTTGTATGTGTCAAGTTCTTAGTGTCTACATTAAGTTTTAAAATTTTATGTTAAATTCCAAGTTGTTATTATAAAATTCAAAGTAAGCTTTTATTACAAAAAACAAATAATATTATTGAGGCAAATTTCATTTTATTCCTCTTATTTCAGTAAATATAATCTCTTGCAATATATTAAAAATTCATTATTGTTATCATTATTCTACTTTTTATAAACTACAATCAACATTGTAAGTCACAAAAATTAGGAACTCACCTAATCTAATTTTGTTGGAATATTTTTTTCTTCTTTTTGTTCTTCTTGACTTCATGAGATTTCTTAAACTCAACTTATTTATACTTGAGCTTTTGATCATTATAGATATGTCTATTTTATTATTTCAAATCAATTATACTTATTTTCTTTCCAAAATAAATTATTTGATTACTCATTGCTTCAACCAAAATTTCATTTATAACAATTGCATATGCAATTTGTACAGCTCTAATTTTTATTTTTTAAATGTTTATGATAATACAAATTATTTATTTATTATATGATTATCCCAAGAACAATGAAAATTAATTTTTATATTAAAATGTTAAGATTTGAAAATTGCTAATTCTTTTGAATCCAATTTGACTAAGTCACCATTTATTTATCTTTAATTAATGCTTTAAGCACAGTAAATGCAATTCAAATTAAACAATATTAAAAAAAACATATTATACAATAAATGCAATAAAAAAATAAAATATATTAAAACACTAATTTTGCTTCCTAAATTAAGTATCGAAACGAAATTTTTCTCTTATAAGTAAATTCAATATTATAATTTAACAATAATGTTGACTGCTATTTTAAAACTATTTATTTATTGCTCTAAATTGCAATCATTTTTTATAAGTCACAAAAATTAAATTTATTTAACAATATGTTTACATAATTGGATACGTGATTTATAGCTTAATTAATGTTGCCTATTTTTAATTGTTATATTTTAGTGATAGTTTATTTTATTATATACTAATAGTATAATAAAATTATATTAATTGATTATGCATCATATTTTACATCAATTGCTACACGAATTATATAATATTTATTTATAACTGAGCATTACTCAAATTAATATAGTATACCTTAAAATTTTAATTATCATGCTTAAATCACATAATTATATATGCAATTAAGTGTAAATTATAAAAAGGTCATTTACACCCTCAAGGTTTAGGAAAATGATCATGTAAATCCCCAAGTTTTCACTAAGGGATACTAAAACTCCTTTTGACTATAATATATTTTGACTTTATTAATTCAAAAAAAATTGATTCCAATGTTTTATAATAAGTAGAAATATAATATTAAAATAAATGTAATGATATTTTTAAAATAATTTCAGTATATAAAAAATATTTTAATACTTTACAATATAACATTATATTAAGCTAAACTTTTTAATAAATAGAAACATAATATTAAAATAAATATTTAAAAAATTAAATTATTTTCAATATTATATAAAATAATTTTAATATTATTAGTACACGAGATATATTTTATCAATTATAAAATCTATTTAACCTAAAGATTTATTCAAAATTTTTATAACAAATACAAATATATTATTAAAATAAATATCATAATTTACATTTTAAATTTTATTTTATATATTAAAAATATGTTAATATTATTAGTTTACTAGACAAATTAAACTATTTAAATTATATTTTTATTTATTAAAAATTTTACAAGTCAATTTTTTTGAATTAATAAATTCAAATTATTTTATAGTCAAAAGGTAGTTTTGGTATCCCTTAGTGAAAACATAGTGGTTAAGGTGTAAGTGTTACTTTCCTAAATTATTTAATTCTAGGTGTTCCACTAAAATTATAGTTGTCTAGTTACATTGTTGATTTATTTAAGGGTACAATATAATGTTAACAACACTTATTGTAATGCTGCCTAACAAAATTATGCTCTAGATTATTAAAAATATAATTTTAAAAAAATTGATCCGCGTTGAGTTGATCGAGTAGTTTTCAAGCGGGGTCAAAAAAATAAAATCAGATTATTCACACTTAAAAAAACTCATTTAATTAGACTATATATATAAACATTATTAAAACTTTTATTATTATAAAAAAATAATATCATGTAGCTATACACACATTCCATAAAAATAAATATCATAAAAAATATCATAAGCTGAATTTAGTTTAATCATAGTAATAATAACTATAACGATAGTTATTAACAATATGAAAAAAATGAAGATTCTCTATGTTTAGAGAAACTAAAAACTCTCTTATATTTTAAAATAGGTCCAAACTCCCATGTAGTTAAAATAATATAGTTTTATGTATTATTGTATTATTCTACACATAGTCTTAATGTTAACCAAAAAATTTAAAATATTTTTAGAATATAAATAAGTGAAATGATTTATATACCCCTAATAATTAAATTTATTTAGTAATAAATTATAAATTATGAAGAAAATTACTTGACATATATATATATATATATATATATATATATAGATAAATAGATGGATGGATATATAACATTTATGTGCTTTAGTGATCATATATAACCATATGTTATTCCAATGTAAATGAATAGTTTATACAACTATTAGTGATATTTATGATATTTCCCATATCTGTAATTTTTTCTATAATTTACAATTCATTACAAAATAACTTGATCATTAAGAGAATATAAGTCATTTTACTTGATTTGTATTTTCAAAATATTTAAATTTTATATGGGGTAAAATAGTAAAATGATATAAAGCTAATGTTGTTATAACTTTAGGAAGAGTTTAGACATACTTTAAAATATAAGTGGGTAGTAGGAGGTATTCTCATTTTTCCTTAACTATCATTAACTATAGTACCAATAATAACACAATATCGAAAATGTTACATGCAATAATTTAATCATCTAGCGAAAAATATTAAACAAAGTATGCAATTATTTAATTAATTTATGATAAATTGTATTAAGTAATTTGTGTAAGAGAATTTTTGTGAGTATAATCCACATATCAAATATATGGTATATTATATATGACTTGTATGCAATGCAAATTTATATCATTAATATAAGTCACTAGTACAACTAAGATTGAAATTAATAATATTTGATGATTAACTATGATATTTGGTACTATAAATAATTATAATTATTTAAAAACTGTCCAATAGTTTGATGGAAAATAAGAAAAAAATATTTGATTTACACTAATATAAATATTATTCTCATTAGTGCAGATATTACATATTTTAAAATAATTTTTAAGCCATAAGAAAATGCAAATTTTTCATGTTTAGGAAGGGGTCTTTGACATTTTCTTAAATTAAACTGATAATTTTGATATTTAGATAAATCTGGGTAGCTATGTGATAGTTACTCCTGATATTTGCCAATTCCCACCTCCAATTCTTTCGTTCGGTGGCCGGTTTCATGCTTAAAATATAGAGGCCGTTGGATTGCTTATTAAAGCAATCCAACGGGCAATAAATTTTAAAATAAAATATAAAAGTGGCTGTATGGCATACAGCGGCTGCATTATAAGCGGACCCCTAATTTTAACTTGTAAGCCCTTTTTTATGCATTTGTGTCTACTTTTAATATTGGAAGAAAATCCATCTTATTACCCACAAAGGAAACCAATAACCTTCTCCTATAAGAGATTTTGGACCAGATTGTTATGGCTTATAAAAGAATTTATTTCCACCGAACAGGAGACGTTATAAGTTGCATAAAAATCAACTACATGGTTGGTAAATTATGTTTTTAATTTTTCCTTAAGATTTATATCGTCTAAATTTTCAACAATAAAGTGTACATATTTAGAACGAGATTATTTGAACTCATAAACATATCCTTTACACCCATTAAGTCATAAAAAATTATTATTACTAAATTATCTTGACCAAAATTACTTTTGTGTACGAAAACACTTTCATTGTCTTCGAAAAGTAATTCACTTTCAAAACAACGTTATAAAAAACATTGTATTCTTTGCACTCTTCTGAAATTCATATCATCATATTCATGATTGTTTAATTCAATTAGCAAACTAATTCTGCATTCATGAAACCTTATCACAATTTGCTTTTCTAGCTTAATTACTTACTCCTTGTGAATTGTGATAATAACTTATTGTAGTTTGATAGAGGCAAATCATTCCCTGTTTAATGCTATATATTTACGAATAAGTATATTAAATTATTTTTCCTTTTTTAAAGAAAATTCAAAAGTGATCAACTAATTGCATTCTTTACAAACGATACAAATTCATTAAACCAACAAAGGAGAAGAAGAAATAGAAAGAACATATCACCTTTTCTATGTCTGATTTGTCAGTTTAAATTCGAATTAAGGAATAAAAATCAACAAAGAATAAGAAGATGAAATTGAAAGAATTTTATCAAAGAAGTGTTAAATTTGGAATATTGGGAGCTGTAGAGAACAAAAAATTAATTCTTAAATTTTTGTGATATATATAATTAGTAAATGTGTGTAGAAAATAATTTAATGAGTTTAAATAGCTCCATTCATGCATTTATTAAATTTTATTATTAAAATTATTTCATTTTATAATTGTTGATGCAGTTTTTCCCGTGTGTCTTCAAACAGCTTGAGCAGGACTGTCTGAACCTTCTGCTCGCGACTTAAAACAGTGCCTCGATCCTTCTGCTCGCAAATAGCTCGAGCTCTAGCAGGATTACCTCCTTCGTCTTGTTCCGCTGTCTTTTCCAGAACGGTAATCTCCCGAACCTGTACTCACAGAAAACAGAGTCAGGGGTCGCCGGACGTGTTCCGCCGAAAACCCTCCGACACTCAAGTCAGTAATCGGGTTGTTCTTTTTGGTATCTCCTTTAGTGAAGGAGACCAGAAAGATGAAAGTGATATTTTTCCGCCCTCCCTTTTTGAATAGATATGGTTTTTTTTTAGAAAATCAAAGTAAGAGAAGTCAGAATAGGAAGAACCTGTGAATGAATTTTTCCAACCCTTTTGTGAATCAATTTCTTCCACCCTCTGTGAATCAGAATTGCCAACCCTTGTAACGTACCCCTTCGTTTCCTTTTATACTACATTTTTCCCGCTTCTTTCATTTCCAGGTTGTCCACTCCCATGTTGGTGGTGTATGGGTCCTTCTGACAGCCGGGATTGGTGTAATATTCCCTGGGGATGCGCGACTGTCCCCTTAACCCGATTCACGTGGCCAGATCACCATGTCGGGCATGTGCGCTAGGAATGATGACACCTTGGGGGCATGTGTCGGTCATCGGCAATAGTATCACTACCATATTATATGGGACCCTGATAAGACATTAAAAGGTGTGCCAGGACCCTGTACAGTTGTGCTCGTGGACTCAACCTCTGCGAGCAGGAAATGTGTGCTCGGTTCTCGACCTTGACCCATCTTTGACCTGGGGAGACGACCTCGAGCAGGCAAAGGAGTGTTCGGAGCTCGACCATGACTAGCTTTGACTGAACCCGATGACCTCGAGTAGATTAGAGAGCTCGGAGCTCGAACGGCTATGAATCCCTGACCTCGACTAGCTTTTATGAGATCGTCCTGGTGAGGTCGGGACTTCTGCTCGAGCTAGACTATTCTCGGAGTATTTTTTATTCGAGCTGGAAGGGCCTCGAGGGGGCCTACCCGATATTACCCAAATAATAATAATAATAATAGACATAATATTAAATTATCAACACTTTTTTTTGGTTGGGAGAAAACAAATATGATATCTTCACCTTTTAAAAGTAATAAAAATAATTAGTTTATAACGAGACAATGACATTGCCATTCCCACCTATAGTGGATTCATGTACTGTGATAAAAGATATTTGAGAATTGAGATTTCAACTTCGCATATTTAAGTGGGGAGAAAGTTTGCTTTCTATTATTATATGCAGTGTTTAAGGAAAAATAATAATTATGTGTTACTTTCGAAAAAAAGTTATAAAATTAATAATTGTAGGCTACGTGATAAGGTCTAATTAATCTATAATTTCAACGGTATCCTAAAAATTTTAAATTATTTTAGGACTGTCTCCACTTCTATAAATCAGATTTCAAAACATTTAAGGAAAATAGAGAAAACAATTTATAAAATAATGGCATTGTCTTCCTGCTCACCGTATGGTGGGCGTACTTTGAAATTTTTTTATAAACTTAATAATCAAGGGAGGTGTGATTACGCAATTTGTGGAAAAAATATTCCCACCTAATAATTAGTAAGTCTAACAATGGATCGAGTTTTAACTGTTGTATCATTATCTATATAAGATAAGTTTGTGAATTTAAATTCACTTTCTCTTCTTAAAATTACTAAAGTGTTTAATAGGTTTCATGGGTGAAACGATTTTATGAGATCATCATCGAACTTAAATCTTACACATTATAAAATAAGTTTCAATACTTTTATTAAGCCTAAATTCAAGCTTTTAGTCTGATCTAGATATTAGGCTAGTTTGATAATATTATAGCTATTAAAATAATAGTTGATACCTAACATAAACAATTAATTTTTAAAAGTCACAGTAATTTTAAAAATACATTTTATTAAATTTAATTGATTATCTTCACATTCAATTATTAACAAATCCTCTCAAAACGATAAGGTTTAATAGGTGATGGTTAATTGGTCCCCTTATGGGTAATAAGAGTGGATTTTCTTATAGTGTGTTAGGAAAGAAATCCCACACAAGTAGCTGTAAATTAAGTAGAAATAAAATATTTTCTTCTTTGTGCATTTAAAACTGGATGTATACCATAAATTAATAGATAGAAAATAAATTAACAGAATCCAAAATAATAAATCAACTATAAAAGACACAAATTTTTATATGAAAAATCCAAATCATGAAAAGCTATTAGATCATAGTCCCATAATCTTCCACTGTATTAATAATGAGATTATATAATAAATTTTTCTTTAGATACACCAGAGACAAATAACATTAAGGATCTCAATAATTTTAACTTATAATAATAGTTTAATATTTATTTCTCTAATAAGTAGATATCTCAAATAATAGTCAATGAGAAATAAAATAAAAATCAAGACCACTAGAATTATAGAATGTGATACTAAAAATTTATCCTATAAATTTAAAAGAAAATAAAGTTAAAATTACCTTTGGATTGTGTAATCAAATATTAAATTCTTGGCCCTACAATAATCTTCATGCTACTTCTCTCTCTCTCTCTCTCTCTCTCTCTCTCTCTTTCGTCCTTTTACAATTGTTAATATTGTTGCTGCCTCCACTTATTTTGCACATTTGAAACTTACTTTTATTGGAAAATTTTATTTAGGCCCTCAATCTTTCTTTAATTATTTAATTACCCAAACTTATAAATATTTAGGCTTGGACTACCTATATGAGATGAACCCAACAAATCTCTCCCTTCAGATCATATGAGAGGCACCACCAAGCCCGCTCACTATATACAACTTTTTAGCTTCTCCTTGGACAATGACTTCGTCATAATATCTAACCCATTCTCTGTTGTGTGAATCTTCTTGAGCTACAACTATTTCTTTTCAAGTATGACTCGTATCCAATGATACCTTACATCAATATGCTTAGATTTTGAATGATATATCAACTTCTTTGCCAAGTAAATAGCACTTCGACTGTGATAGTATACAACAAAGTTATCTTGCTTCACATTTAACTATTGTAGGAAATTCTTCATCTACAAGTTTTCTTTGCAATCTTCAGCGATTATAATATACTCTGCTTTTGTGATAGACATAGCAACACATTACTAAAGTCTGGTTTGCCATAAAACTGCTCCCTTTGCAAAGGTAAGTAAATATCTTGAATGAATTTTCTGGAATTAATATCTCCTTCAATATCTGCATCTATGTACACTTATATCACATGTTTATCACAATCAAAACATAAGGATGCCTTGGAAGTGCCTATAAGATATCTAAGAATCAATTTCACTACTTTCAAGTATTCTTTGCTCAGATTAGAGAGAAACCAACTGACTACACTAATTGTATGAGCAGTACCTGGTCTTGTATAAACTACGGCCTACATCAAACTGCCAACTGTTGAAGCATAAAGAACTCCTCTCATCTCTTGCTTCTCTTTCTTACTAGTAAGATAATGCTCAGAACTAAGCTTGAACTAGCTTGTAAGTGGAGAACAAACAAATTTTGACTTGTCTATGTTAAATCTCTCAAGAGTAATAAAATCATTATCACCAAACTCCTTCACGAAAACACAATGGTCACACATAATCTTGCTGAAACCTTAATTTTTCATAAAAAAATCAAATTTTTTATACCATTGTCTTAGTGTTTGTTTCAGCCTATACAATTTTTTCTTCAACTTACACATAAGTTCTTCTTTGTCTTTAACACTGAACCATTCAGGTTGCTTCATGTATATTTTCTCCGCTAAGTTACCATGTAAGAAAATTATTTTTACATCAAGCTGTTCAATCTCTAAATTCAAGCTAGCTGCTAATCCCAGAACAACTTAGATAAAAGACATTTTCACTACAGGAGAAAATATTTGCTCAAAATCAACACTTCTCTTCTGACTAAAACCCTTCATAAACAATCTAGCTTTGTACCGCTATTGTGAATTATTTTCAGTTTTCAACCTGTAAACTCATTTGTTCTTTAATGTCATCTTTACCCTTGGAAGCTTTACTAAGTCATAAATGTGGTTCTCATTCAAGAATTTCATCTTCTTTTACATGGCTTTAATCTACTCAATTTTATATTAGTGAGACATAACTTCTTCAAAATATTATGGCTTTTCTTTATTCATAAATATCACATACTTATGTGATATATATCTAATGGATGGCCATTATTCTCTAATGGATATCTTAATTTTGGTTCAATTAATGGTATAAGTGGTTTAAGAGGTGCTTGCTCAACTGGTTCTGCTGAACCATCATTATTATCCACTCTAGCTCCCTTACGATTGTCATAAACTATAGGTGGAGAAACTGAGATTTGAATAATATAAATCTTTAGAGATGACTGAGTCTTATCACTTTTTCTTTATCACCAACTATTCAATCTTCAATAAACACAAGTCTCAACTTCTAATTAGTTTCCTTGCCACTAGATCTTATAATTTGTACTCAAATTCTTCATACCAATAACTTAAGATTATGTATTCCTTAGCTTTACCATCAAGTTTCGATCTTTCATCCTTAGGAACGTGAACATATGCTCTGCAACTAAACATTTTCAAATGTTTATAAGAAATATATTTTCTAGTCCAAACTCTCTCAGGTACATCACCTTCTAATATATCTAAAGGAAAAATGTTAATCAAATCAACTGCAATACGCATAGACTCTGCCTAAAAAGATTTAAGAAGCTTGGCATTAGAAAGCATACACTTGATTCTTTATTTAATAGTTCTGTTCATCCTTTTTGCAATACCATGTTATAGCAGTCATCAATAAAAGTTACAAAATAAAGTGCAAATCCTATTGATCTATTTTGCATCATGCAAACATTAGAGTAAATCAAATCAATGATACATGATTTTCTAGATGGAGAAAAGCTCTTAAAAGCTACTTTACTTGTTTTTCAAGCTAAACAATGAACACAAGCCTTGAGGAACATACTTGCAAAGCTGGGTAGAAATTTTTTTCTAGTAAGAGTTTCCAACCCTTTCTCACCAATGTGACCAAGTTTTTATGTCATATCTCAATGTTAGAATCTTTTACAGCCACATTCATATATTGTTTCTTAATCTAGGCTTCTATCACATAGAGAGTATTCACTTTCTTTCTTTTAGTTAACACTAAGGAGCGCAGAAGAGGCAAAGACATGGGATCAAGCCGAGTCAATGTTTTCTACTCCTCTTCGGATATAGAGATTTGGTCCAGGAAACCTCTCTAAGAACTAACCATAAGTGTTTGTCAGTGAGATTCGATTTTCCATTTTCCTTCACCAAATTGGTTGGAATAACCATCATCATCAAGCTTGCCTATAAAGATTAGATTAAAGCGAATATTTGGTACATGCCTAACATTTTTAAACTACAACTTATAGTCAATATTAGTTTCCAAGCAAGTATCTCCTATGCCCACAATCTTGGATGCTCTTTTATTTTCCATCCGAACATGGTCATACTCATTATTATTATAGAATGTGAAGTAATCACAATATGTAGTAACATGAAATGAAACATTCGAATCAACATCTAATCACTAGCATGACAAGTGAGATTTATAGAGCACTTATGATAAATAATACCCATATCACCATCAACTATAGCTACAATGTTCTCTTTGTCATTTTTTTAATCACTAGCATTTTCCTTCACCTGTTCTCTTTTCCATAACCTACACTTTCTTTTTATATGATCTATTTTCTGATAGTGGAAGCACTTGACATTTCTCTTCTATGACTTAAATCTTCCTCTGGGGCTATCATTATTCTGCTGACGGAAATTTCTGCTTTAGCTTCTCCTTCATTTTTCTTGCTTTTTTGAAACAAGCGCATCTAACTCAGAGGGAACCACTTCAGCACTCTTTTTCTAGATGCTTCATTCCGTAGCCTATCTGTAACCGTATCCACAGTTAATTTTTCATTCGGTGCTGAATTATTCACTGACACAACTAATGTCTCCCAACTATCACACAAAGAGCTAAACAATAATAGTACTTGCAACTCATCATCCGGAATAATATTCATAGTAGTCAATTGATCAACAAACCCATGAGACTCACTAGTTTGTTTAGTTATGCTGCACCAATCTTTATATTTCAAGTTAATAAGTCTTTTCATCAAATTAGCTTTATTTTGTATTGCTGCTCATAAATTGTCTTTAATTTCTTCCAAAGAACATCAGTCTTGGATTCTTTTGTGACATGGTGGTATACATTTCAATCAATCTATAACCTCATAGTACCCATAACTTTTTAGTTCAACTGAGCCCATTTCGTATCATCTAAATTGGCTGGTCTAGCTTTTTCACCTTCAATGGTTTAATGCAAGTCTCTCATATGGAGCATATCTTCCATTCTAGAATTCTAAATATCATAATTCCATAATTTTAGTTTAATCATACATGCCGCAAACTCCTCCATCTTAACTACATAAGTAATAAAAATACACAATCTCGCTCTGAAACCACTGTGTTAGAAAGGAACACCACACAAGCAGCTGCAAATTAAGCAAAAACAAACTCTTTCCCTCTTCGTATGGTTAAAACAAGATGTGTACCACAAATTAATAGACAAAAAATAAACCAATACAATTTAAAATAATAAATCAACTACAAAAGACACAAATTTTTAGTGAAAAATCTAAAATGAGAAAAACTAGGAGATCTATAGTCCGATATAATCTTCCATTATTTAATAATGAGATTACAACATAAATTCTTCTTTAAATAACATTAAAGGCTAACAATATCAAGAATCTCCATAATCTAAGCTTACAGTGACAGCTTAATATCTATCTCTCTAATAAATTAGTATTTTAAATAACGGCCAATAAAAGGATAAAACAAAAATCAATGCTAGTAGGATTGTAGAGGACGATACAAGAAACATACTCTCCAAATTTAAGAGTTAAAATCGCCTTCCTATTATTCAATCAAATATTAAAATCCTTGCCCCCAAAATAATGTTCACACCATTGTCTATCTCTTTCTCTCTCCTTTTGCAATTGTTAATTTTTCTGCCACCTCCACTTATTCTTCTTTATATGATGCTCTTTTCAAACCTAATTTTATTGAAAATCTTCATTTAATCCGTCAAGTTTTATTTAATTATTTAATCACCTAAACTTATAAAGATTTGGGCTTGGGCCACCAAAATGAGAGGACACAACATAGTGTAATGACAATAATAGACAAGCATTAAATTGTCCACACTTATTTTTTTTGGTTGGGTGTGAAATGTGATAATAATTACATTTTAAAAATAATAATAATCAATTTATAATATGAAGTTTGAAAGTATAATTAATTATCCTATTGGATTATTTTATAAAAGCCACCCTTGCATGCTTACTAGAATTGCTATCAAATTAAATATATAAATTTATGAAATAAAAATTTAAAAAACTTATACCAAACACAATATTTTTTTTTAAAAAATAATCAAATAAGTTGTATAGATTTATCTGTTAAACGGCTATAATAAATCTTATTTTTCATTTTCTTATATAATTAAGTGAATTTTCTTGCCTTGAGTATATGAGATATTTTCATTTTTTTGTACTCATAAAATATGTTTAAATTAAGGAAACGTTATTACTAATAGTCAGATGATATAATTAATCAAGAGGGTAATTTTTCAAAAACAAACCTCCCGTGAGGTTTGGGCTTGTTGTAAGTAGATGGCCAAGGTCAGTTTATTTGTAAAAACCCCTCTACTGTCAGTAAAATTTTTTTATTAATCGTCAGTTAACTTTGAAAAGACAATATTATCTCTAGTGACAGTTTATAGACTGACACAACTAAAAAATAAAGCTGAGATTATTAGAGCAAAAATCACAACTATATTTTTTGACAATTTTGCCCCTGTCAGTTCTAAAAACTTACAATGTCATAAGTAACTTAAATGACTATTTTAGCCTATTTAAATTAATGATAGTTCTTTAAAATCTTAAAAAAAAGAGAGATTAAATTACAAACATTAAAAATTTATAGTTGTTTTGCATTATGACCATTTTAAACCAACTATCATATTGCAAGGTCAGTACTTATTTAAAAGCTTGTATAGCAATTTAAAGCTCACACACAACACACACACACACACAAACAGTTTGCATTTCTCAACACCTCATTCTCCTTCACTTATGCTTTCAAAGGATTCTGAAAGCTCAAATGGAGCAAGTAGTATCAGGAACAACATAAGCATCACAAGATAGGGATCTAAGCTAAATGGAAATCTGATAAAGTTTATAAATGAGAAGTGTGGATACAAAGTTCATGTTGTTGTGCACATACCAGAGTCTAAAGATAATCTTAATAAGTTATTCTACGGTTCAATGAGTTTGGTTATTTCAGGTGGTGGTATTCATCACCAATTGATCTCAATAATGTTGCATATAAAGGCCTTAGAGTGGATAAAGTCCATAGAGGCAGTGTGGATGGTCAACATCAAATGCATGTGATACTTAAAGACATTCTGAGAGAGGTTATTGAGGTTAAGAGAATAATGAACAAGTCTGAAACTAGTGGGCTAAAATTTAATGTAATGAAGGTAATAATGAGTGCCAATGTCATTTCTCTATTTATATGTGTTGTTGTGTTCTTCTGTGGCCTTACGTGAATAAGTTGTGTGTATGTAGAGAAGATACAATGCATGTTATAACTACTTAACCAATGTAAGACTTTTTTTTATATCTAGCACTTAAAATTAAAACAATGCTTAGTTTGTAGCAAAATGCAAATTTAAATGTTTATTATATGAAATACATCTTATATAGAAATGCCAGTGCGCATGAACTAAATGCATATGTAACTAACTGACATAGGTAACTCCATAGTCGGTTCTAGATTCGTAGCGACCCGGATTCGAGTCTTGGGGGTGGGGAGGGGGTAAAAACTCTTTGAACTTGCCCACTCCCCTCCCTTTAAAAAAAAAAAAAACTGACATAGGTAATTACATTTATGTTAAACACATTTAAAATAATTCAAGCTCATTATATAGTATATATTGATCTTGAGTCATAGCAACAACATTATAACAAGCATTCATCATCAGTATCACAGATAATACAAAGC
This sequence comes from Murraya koenigii, assembly GCA_025617385.1. Taxonomy (NCBI): domain Eukaryota; kingdom Viridiplantae; phylum Streptophyta; class Magnoliopsida; order Sapindales; family Rutaceae; genus Murraya; species Murraya koenigii. The sequence continues at coordinate 12,374,161 of CM046815.1, read as the reverse complement.
ATTGATCATCATTATCATCACATATAATACACATGCAAAAGCTAAATCTAGTCAAATCATTTTTTTCAAATGAAACCATTAATGGCATTCCAGCATTAATAAAATAGTAGCAGTCATTAGTTTTGGCCACTTTGAGCAGGTTGCACATAGCAAGCAAGAATTACATTCAATTTTACAATAGTAACCATGTAAGCACTAGGACGGTACTTGCCCTTGGCATGATTACATAAAGACAGTGGATTAACAATTTACAAAAAAAAAAAACAAACAAACAAAAGTCTCAAACCTATAGTCCATCTGAGCAAAAGATGAGACACTATACAAAAAAGTCAGGCCCTTTCAAAAGGTATTGTATAATCTAATCCTTCAAAAAAATTAACTAGTGGGATTAGGTACGTCTGCCTATCTTTATCATTACACCATTAATTTATCTGCTATATACTGGATGCTCTAGCTATTATAGTTTCATTCTTAAGTGAGTTACTCTAAATGATTAAAGGACAAATATAGGGGTTAACACTAGTTATAAAAGTAGTTAAGTAATTAAGTTAAGGAATGAAACCAAAATTTAAAGGATATTGAGTTCACTATTGTCAAAGACAATGGACTGTGACATAACTACTTCAGTGGCAGTCTGTTGGAGCCTTAAGCTTTCTTTTCCATTCTTCCTCTGAACTAGACGATGACAGTAGTTAATTAATCATTAATAAATTCTTAAATTTGATTTACCTTTTTACTTGATTATATTTCACTTTAGTAGGTCTTTATATTATGCCCCTAACAGTCGTATCTAGAGCATTTCATACCAGAACTTCTCTTGAATGTAGTATGTTCACCAACTTTCCTCTTTCTCTTATTTTGTAGCCTCCCAACAGATTTGATCACAGGTAGTGGTTGAAGACTATCAATTAGCACCAATGGACATTTGATCTTATCAGGTACAAGCTTGTATTGATGTTGGTAAATACCTAAAAAGTATTCTTTTTCAAATTGTTTTGCGCATAATCCTTAATTTTCAAGTTTTTAGCATCAATGTAATATATGGCATGTTTACAAGGTATCACAAAGATCTGCCACTCTCCACAATCACACTTCTTGTTACTAATGTCAACAACAATACTTTAAATGCGTTTTGTAATATATCAAACGTGATTTCATGTTAAAAATAATAGACAATCCTTTTGCCTTTATCATTGCATCAATAATTCTTCTTTTCACTAATAGTGACAGCTCCTCACTTTATCTTTTAGTAGCTTCATGCCTTATATGAATCAACCTCATAATCTTCTTCCTTATATCTTTTAACATTCTCACAACAGGCATTGCTTTGTAGTCGTTCTAGTTATAGAAAAATTCAGTCATATTGCTGGTCACATTTGTGCATTTAGTAAAGGATGGGAATGTGTGCTTGGCCCAATATTGGATATGTGTCACTTTTAACCATTTATGACTAGCATCACTGATTGCCTTTAATTTTTCCATTTGCTCATTAAACTCAATAAAATTTAGGCTTTCTAGAAGCCCTTTAGAATACCTTCTTAAATAATAAACCAAAAAACTTGTTCTTAAAGTTAGTATAGATATGTTGATAGCATTATCTCTTCAATATTAATGGAAAGACTTTGTCACGTGCATTAAAGACCTATTTTTGCCTGTCACTCATAAGATATAGCCCCTCTCCTTGATTACACTCAATTTGCTCATGTATTTTTTTATAAAATACACCCAAGAGTTAGTATTCTTATTCTCCACAATGTACATTGCAAGAAGGTATATCCTATACTTAGCATCAATGTTGATAGTAGTTAACAGTACTCTTTTATAAGGATCTTTAAGTTGACAACCATCCACCCGACAAACTATCTACATCCTTAGGAAAAAAAAAAAACTCATCTATTACTATTAATAGACATGAAAAAGCTCTTGAAAATAGGATTAACAATACCAACCACCCAATTTCTCTTTAAAGAGACTGTAGATTCATGATTGATTTCCAACAAGGCATACATATATTAAAAGAGTTTAAAACTCTTCTTATAGACTTGTCCTAATAACTACATGGCCTTCTTTTTAGCTATTTAGTAGAGGTAGGCATCGGATCGGATTTGGATTAATCCGATCTAATCTGATTTGATCCGATTTAAATACATTTGGATCATATTTGGATTACTGTAGTAATCTTATTGGATAAAAAATATCTAATCCGATTATATTGTAATCAGATCAGATCAGGTTTGAATCTAATTCAAAAATTCGATCGGATTAAACACTTTAAAATAAAATATAAAGATTAAAAAATATATAAATTGCAAAGTTTGTAAAGTGAAAACCTAATTTATTTTCCTTAAAATTCCAAACCCAATAAACCGAAAGTTTTTCTCATTCTGAAGGCCATAGATCACCGATCGGCTAATTGATTTTTGGCCAAACTGCTGCCTCACATTTTTCCCGCTACAACCTCCAACCGTCATCTCAAAGCTACACACTCTCTGTCACTACTGCAGTTACCTCAAGATCTTTTTTAATAAGATGGTAGTCATATTAACAATAAAATCCAACTACAAAGTTCAAGCTCTAATTTATTCACAATCTTTCTTGATACCCATCTTCTTCAGTGACACTTGATGAAGTCGATCAGCCTGGCGTTGCTGCGGAAGCAATAACTGCAGCATATAAGGCTGTACTTTTTGATACTCTATAAGGTTTTCTGCAAACGCTGGAAGCACGATATCTAGGGCCGTTGGAGTGATCCATCTCTTCTCTGCTACTCTGCTTTGCTGTACTGCTGCACTATTCTTTGTGATGCAAATGCTACTTTTGACTTTTGGGGATACCTACCTCAAGATTAGCTTTTGGTTTGGTTGTTGAATTTAGCTATTTGATGGGTTTTTGAAGAGAGGGAAAAATTGATTAAATTGAAAAAATGACTTGGAAGAATAGAGGATGAGGAATTGAGTTAGCTTCTGAGCAATTAGAAAGAAAAATAATTAGACTCTTTTATTAGCTTTTGCAATTGATTTTGTGCAGGGATGCTCCTCTGATATAGGTGATTTCTCTTTTTCTAGCTTACATCCGTTCTTTCCTTTCTAAGAAATTCTCAAATATTTATTTGACTTTGTTTTGAATTGGTTTTATTAGCTTGTTATATTGTCTAAATTCTGGTTTCTCTATATTTTCTAGAAAAAAAATATGAATTCTTATGATAATCTTAAGTGATATGCATGCAATTGTAATGAAACTGACTTATTTTTCTTCTCTATATTTGGTTGAACACCCAATATGAATGTTGAATACAGAGGTCTATATGTCTTTCATTGAATACAGGGGCCTGAAAATCCAAATTAAATTTGAGATTACTGAACCGATCCGAATACAAGTAATTCGAATTATTCATCCAATTTGAATCCAATCTAAATAGTTTGAATTGAATTGGATCGAATTTAAATTCAAATTGTATTCAAATGAATTTTTTTATCAATCCGAATAATTTGAAATCCGATCGGATTAATCTAAACCCGACCAAATCCGATTTTGCCCATTTTGCCCACCTCTACTATGTACAGCTTGTGCACACTACATTTAAACTCATATTTTCTGAACATATCAACAGTAATTACCTTGACATTAATATCAAGATTTGCTTTGAATAAATCCAAGTACTAGGCTGCAATCCAAGCCGCACTTACTTCACAGTTGTTAACATCATCTCTTGCACACGTATGCTCAAGATAGTAAGTATTCACTTAAAATGATTTGTTGTTCTAGTTGGGGCTTTCATGAATTTGCTAAGTATATCTTGGCTTTGCACACTTAGCAGTCACCCTTGCCTTTTCATTCTTAATTCTCTTGAGCCTAAAGCCATTTCTAATTATAAAAATTCTTATCACTTTCCTAAACTCAAACACATACCTGAATATTTACTAAGCCTAAGAACTATGTTCTCCCCATCTGCAGTGAATTTGAATCCACTAGATCTTACTTTATATCTAGTCTAAGCAGACTCATCATTTTCATCATTAGATTCTTCGCGCTACTTTCATCACCGGATTAGTAGGCATTAACACCATGGTCACTTTCATCATCACCTGACCCATCACTCTCATCATCATTGGGCTTTGGTACTACCTTACCAAGATACATTGTTATGTTTTTTGTACCATTGCTACTTGAAGGTGAAATCTCATTCTCAGTACTGCCATTGAATTTTTAGGATGCATATTTGAATCAAGAGCAGATCAATTAGCCAATGTTTCCTCTTTAGTAAGGTGATTGCCATTAAGGATAAATAGTGTCACCCAGTAGCTTATTGCTGCTGGTTTTATATTCATATGATCTACAAGCTGGTTTTGGACTAATAAAAGCATTCACAATAAATCTTGCCCAACAATATCCTTTTTCTCTCAACTTTTGGAATGCATCTTGCATATCATTATCAATAAATAGGTTCTGATACTCAGATGAACAAGGCAGTATCATCTTGTACTCCTTTCTAAGTGCATATGTGATGGTTGTATACCACTATACGTCAATGATATTTGCCCATAACTTGGTTAGGGTATAGTTATCAAGTAGGACACAACCAATCTCAATCACTAAGCCATCAATTTCAGCTTCAACATCAAAGAAAACACAGCTGCAAGTGATCATCAATAGATGCATTAAAGACAATGACAACAGTTAAGTAATAAAGATAACAACTATTAAATAATGCATGATATAGTAGTGTTAAAAGTTAATACTAGAGTACCATATTTTAATTGAAGCATATATTGATTGCTCCATAAAATCAGAGGCTTAAACATTATAAGCTCACGGTAACGTGCAGCAAATGAGGTGTTTTTTTACTGCCATTACACATAGGACTAGTTGGCTGTCACATGCTCTAAAAAAATGAAGAAAGTGTAACTTTTACTACTAATCCCCATCATTACCCATTCAAAATGCATCATGATCATTTTCTAGCAACTTTCGGACATAGAGCTCCATACAATCAAAAGCTTAAACATTGTAAGTCGACAGCTACATGCAGTAAATGATATGCATGGATCAAACAAACGATGCTTTGTTTTACTGCCTTTACAAAGCCTAAACCATTAAAATTGAACTGAACAAATCAAAACCCAGTTATTCCGCAATGACAAGTCAAATTTTTTTTTTTATTTCAATTCTTATTTTTTCTAAAACCATGTATCCAAATCACAATATTTTTTTGGAGCTACCTACAAATAAAAAACAAATAAGATTGAGTTTTTGAACAATTCACCTCTGATTCGCTTCAATATAAAGGTTCGTGTTTGTGGGTCGTTGGCAAAACTCGCTGAGATAGATCGTGGACTAAAGGTTGGTGCTTGAGGACAATCGTTTGCAGAAACAACAAGTAACGTAGCTTTTGGGAACGACGCACACTAAACAGATGAAGTTGAACTAGGCTCTGAAATGAGCTTCAACGAGAGAGGAGATGAGCATTATCGTACAAATTAGCTAACTTTCAAACAATTTTAAAACCAAACTTCTTTTTGCAAGTTTAGGTGAAAATTGTAAAAGTTTTGCTTTATTGTGTAACTGTCAACAATGCCCCCATCTACCCAAATGCCAACCAATCAAAGCAAAAATATAGGGGCTTCTAATAAATAAACCCATCTTAGCCATTTTGTTGCAGCAAGTCCAAACCTCAGTTGAGTTTTTTAAAAATTATCCTTAATCAAGACCACGGATAAACGTTAGACTACAAGATCCCAACAATTTAATTTAAAATTCGAATAAAAAATCAATAAAAATGAGATAGCCATCTCTAAATGTAGCATCGAATTTATTAATTGCCGACAGAAAAAACACCATTTGTGCCATCTTTGACTTTTCTTATTTTGTTTGAATATCATTAATTTCTCAAATTTTTTATTTTTAATAATAATTTTAAATAATACGATATTTATTAATTAATTGATAAAATTAAAATAAATTAATTAATTATATTATCTTATCAATTAATTAATGAATACCACATCATCTTATTGAAGATAAAAAATTTAGAATTGAAATAATTATTTAAAATAAAAAAATTTAAAATATATAATATTATTGATTTTTATTTTATTTATTTACTTTTTTTTCTTTTATTTAATTATTTTTGCGAATGCTTTTCTTTGGAATTCATTAAATTTAATTAGGTATCCACTACATTTATAGCCTAAACAGATTAAATAAACTCAAGATTGTTTCAAATTACTTTATCTCAATCATATCAACCAATAGAGGATCAATTCTTGATTTAACAAAAGAAGAAATTTTTAAATAAAAAAAAAAAAGATTATGATATCAATGAATTATTTGTTAAATATTTGAAGTTTAAAATTTTATAAATTTCAAATTTTTTTAAAAGTTTGTTTATTTATATTTTATAACTTATATTTAATTTTTAAATATTCACATTTTTTATTTTTTCATCAAAGCTTATCAAAATAAGAATGGCCCCACATTCAAAGCCCCATTTTTACTATTAGCAAGAATTTATTTCAGTTGCATATCATAAGAAATTTTAATAACTGCTTTAAATACAATATCAAGGAGTACCGCTTATGGAACCTCAATATCAAGGAGTACCGCTTATGGAACCTCAATATCCATAGGCCTAATTAGAAAGTATCTAAAGAAAAAGTAAATATTATATTTAGAAAATATATTTACAAAATATAATTATTTTTTATTTTGATTTACAAGAACATAAATATCAAATAATTATATGTTAAGATGATTTTTATTTATTAAAATAAACAAGATGCGACTTATATTTAGATATTTAAAAATAAAAATAAATATATTATTTCGATATTCATATTCAAATTCATTTAAATTTTGAAAAAATTCAAATCGTAATATTTTTGGTCAATTAACATTAATTAACAAAATATTAAATGGGATGATTTCCTCTCCCTCGAGAAGTTGTGCTCATCATGAATTATAGAAAATGAATTTGAGCGACCCCATTCATGATTAAACAATCACAACATTAATCTGTTGGCTCTTGTACTCATCAAACTTTTGAACATACATCTACCAGCTGATCAACTTGATTCATCAAGTTTTGAATATGGAAATCTTTATATTCTTGCTTTGATATTCTACCAAATTGGTGTTATTGAAAAGCGAATCATATGCCAACCTAATGCACTACACATGCATATTGCTTTGACTTTTTTTCCTTTATGTTTTTTTAATAATCGATTTTTTATATTGACACAATTAATATACATATTACACACCAGGAGAATGGAACAAAATAAACAAGGAAAAAAAAAAATTCTCGAACTGATTTCTCTAAATCGAAGGTACAATATCAGAATTAGTTCAGGATCAATTCAGAATATTTTTATTATTTGATATTGATTTTTTTGTTCATGTCTTTAGAAAATGAATCAAAATTGGTTCGATTTCTCTATACTGGTTCGGGTCATAATAAGTTCAAAAAATTTTAAACATAATTGAAATGACATTTTCCCACATCTACAAATAAATATTAAATAATCACGATTTATATATATTTACGAAAATTTATACATCTTTTTAAAAAAGTTTCGAGGAAATTTAACGGAGAACTTTTTTTGTTTTTTAATCAATTAGAATAACCTTCAAGGGCCTCAAATAATTACATCTGTAAAGTTATAAATATTTAGGCAAATACATAATTTAAATATGGTCGCCGATCTAAGCATAAGAAGAATGATCGTTATTAAAGAAGACTTGTGAATTTTTTCGTCAATGCCCATTTAGTCCCGCAAGCAATCCAATTTTATGGGAAAATTTACCCATATGACCAATTTCCAATTTTTAATATAAAAAAGACTCACTCTAATTTTTCTTACAATACAAATCATTTACAAGTTTTTAAACTAAAATACTCTTAAAACTAAACAAACAAAACAAAACTTATTTTGCCCAAAGAACATCTCCGATTGCCCAAGACCAACCACACGACATTCTTCGGTTTCAGTGAAATCATGTAACTCTGGTGAATACCACAGCTTTCGATGGTGATTTCCCTTACTTATGGTGATGGTGATCTTGAGTTCTAGTTTAGATTCATTCACTTTCAGTATAGGTATTATTTTATTACTTCGGTCTTTTCATTAACTTACAATAAATTTTGCTTGGTGATTAATAATTTATGATAATTAAGCATTAAGATATGTATTGGGCATGAAAATATTAGAATTTTCTTAAGATTGTGATTTATAATAAATAGCACATCAAGTGTTTGTTAAATGTATCTAAGAAATTATTGATTGAAATTAAATGTTATTTTGAGGTTAAAGAGAAGGTTTGTGTACCCACCAATTGAGAATGTGGGTGGTTACTCGCATTGTCCAAAATTTCATTCAAAACGTGCAGCTAAAATATGGTAATACCGCCCATGCTGTCGCCCAATTGAGGGAGTGCAGGCAACAGTATGCTGTCATCTAGCCAATTGCGAGTGATAACATGTTGTAGTCCAATCACGTGTGGGCAATATCTTGCGAATGACAAGATGGGCGCCATCATGTTGTTGCCCAAGGTTTTCAAATGTTTAATTTTTTTTTCCCCTCTAAAATTTGTGCTAAAGTTGTCTTAATTTATTGTTTAGATATGTCCGACAAGAATATGCATTCGTGGTCACTTAGAATACCGATGAAAATCACTTTTTAGGTTACGTTATAAATTTAACATGACCTAAATAGTCTTATTTATGGATAATAGTATTGTTTTGTATTCATATTGTTGATTTTCATTTCAAGAATCATTGAAATCAAGCAATTGACAACTTTCAAAAAAATCAGGCGACGGAGGATGTCGCCCGTCCAATAGGTCTATTGCTCCCATTCCGTGACAGATATACCTCGAGTGATAAAGGCTGTTGCTCGATTTTTTTTAGAGTTGTTTCTTCGTAACCGAAAGCATGCAATTGACAACTCTCAGCATAATTGAGTGACAACCAATATCGCCTAATTTTTGCTGAGAGTTATTCTTCATAATTGAAAGCAAGCAATTGACAACTTTTGATAAAATTGGGCGACAGCCTATGTCGCCCAAGCAACAAACATGTCACCTCTCATACTGTCACCTAGGCGACAATAGCTGTCGTTCAATTTTCTAGAGTGTTGTCTGATTTTATTTTCATTACCAAATTTCTAGAAGCTTTATAATCAATAATACGGCACCATTAATTACTATCATAGTGAGTCAATAGATTGCATAAGATAAGTTGATTTCACATTTGTCTTCATCGTAAGGAAATATTCATCGTGACTTTTCTTAAAATTTCATACAACCTTGCAATACATTGTTCAAATATTACATCTTTTTGTATACAAAATGCAGTAACTTTTCAATTCTAATACTCCATACCACCATCCTTTAAAGTCTCACATGCTTCATTATAATACATTTTAAACACAATCAACTCCATTAACCTAATGCAAAATAATAATAATTTTTATTAATAATACTCCAAATAATAATATTATTATTATATTAGTTATATAATTAATTATTTGATCCAGGTGACAACATTATTGCCCAAATAACAGAAAAAATCTCCCTAATTTATACGAGTGTTTGTTGGGCGATAGATTCGTGTTGCTTGAATTCCTAGATTGTCTTCAACATCTCCTATTTTAGTCAACTAACCAAAGTACGTTCAGTTTCATCACCCGGGCCGGACCGACAACGGAAGCCTAGCACTAAGTTCAATCTCCAACGACATCAGTCCCAAATGCATGAACAACGAATTGACCGCCTGAATTTTACTAATTTATAATTCTATAAACTAACATTAATCATTATAATGTACTCACGTTATAATAAAATGAACAAAATTACATTTTGTATGAAATACACTAAAAAAATAGAAAATAAAAATAGAAGAAACGCTAACCTTAACTTCTCACTATTTTTTAGTTTATTGCTTAATTTTTCTTCAATACTTGGATAAATATCTTAGTTTGATGAATGTGGATTGCGTGATAAGTGAAATGAGGGGAGTTTTGGTGGTGTGTGAAGAGATTCGGCTGTTGCTTGGAGAGTTGGGGTTTTATTCTGTTTCTTTAGTTTTAGGAGTATTTTTGTCTAAAAAGCTTGTAAATGATTCCTATTGTAAGAAAAATTATAGTAAAATATTTTTTTTATATTGAAAGTTGAAAAGTGTTCAAATGGTTAATTTTCTAATTTTATATGGTTTTCAATTTTTTAGGGTCTCAACCTGTAGATTTGGTAGGGGTTGATATCTTACCTAAACTCCAAAGAAGTTAATGATATATTTAATACTATTAGATGATTTCGTCATCGTCCCCCTTTTGTTCATTATTTTAAAAGATTCTTGCTAATTAACATAGATTTGATCACTAAAAATTTGATAAGACAATAATAATCCATTAGATAATTAATGTAAAATTATTATTATTTTTATTTTATAATCCAATAAAATAATGTCACATATAACATAGTAGTATTGTGAAATACTAAAATTCATCAAAATTTATGTTAATTATTAGGTAATTATCAGCCAGAGAGACTTAATTTATTTTAGAAAATTGTATTTTCATCTTTTTTAAAAAATAATTTATAACCAATAATAATGATAGAGATACAATTTATTTTATATAAATTAGTACGTATAAACTGAAGTGGCATGAATAGATTGATTGAAAAGTAATAATAATTATATTTTTTAACTTATGTGAACTCATGATAATTTTATATAAATAATTTTTTTATACCACATTAATTTATACACACTCATTTGTACAAAATAATTTATAATTTTATTAACACTTTCATACCAAACTTAGTATCTAGATTCTTCTTTTTCTTTTCTTCGTCAAAACCCTAACTAGACCTTTTCGTGCAGTAATAAAACTACCATTAAAAGAAATAACTAAATTAATATTTTTTGAAACCACAATCATAATCTGAAAGCGTGTGAATTTGATCATCCCAGTCCTCGATACAGGAGTAATAGGGTACTACAAATTACGGTGTGTTTGATTCTTCAACTAATTCACAAGACCACATCCAAAATTCTTATTCTATACTTCTCAAGTCAAACAAATCTTTCCGCAATTTGACACTTAATGGGATAATCAAACACACCCACCAAGCCAAGTGTGCGATCCAAGTAAACTATCTCATGCTAATTATGGTTAAAAAAAATTATTATTTTTTATTTTAAGAAAAGTCCATTGATATATTTTATGTCCATACAATATTCTACGCTCAAAAACATTTTTAATATGTGGTTTTGAGATACACACGTTAAAATAGTCTTCAAATGAGGTATTATGGGACTAATTTTTTGATCTCACGATTTGTGTGTGATTATTATGAAGTTAGAAAGTTTGAGAAATATGGAGAGAAATGAATAGTAGAGAATTTAAATAATTCAAATGATAATCTAAATTTGCATTGTACATTATATATAAATTTGAGAATGATCAAGAGTGAAATTGGGTGATTAGTAACGAAAAAAATTTTAAAAGAAAATTAGATTTGAGAACATATAAGAGTAGTTGTATTGTACATATGTCCTTAACATTAATGTTAATAGAATCTTTAGAACAATATACACCCTAAAAAAATCTTTAAAAAATTGCATATAATTCTTATCTTGCTCGTTGCAAATACTAAATCATTCACATTTGGCTAGTTGCCCTTGTAGAAATGGACCACTCGCTAAATTTCCTACATTAAATTTTTTGGGACCCAAAATTTGATCCTTCTCTCTAGTTAGGCCAACAAGTGGATGATATCCATTAATTTTCTTTTCGAGAGGGGCGGCTCCTCTTTTATTATCTTTCCAAGTATCCCAAAAGGCAAAAGCTTACTGCTTTTATTCACTCCCACCAGACCACACCAATATCAAACACTTTGTGGAATGTGGATTCAGCCATTCAGATATTTTCATGCAATATATTGACGATATTACACGTTTCAAAGCACAAATGGGTGATCAGATGACGTTCTTTTCTTGATGAGTATGGATACTTTTGTCCATTTAATTTGCTTGTTCACTTTACAAGCCAGCCATTCTGGCCTTTTTGTTTTGCCATAAATAACCAAGCAGATGTTATCATTAATAATATTATTATTTTTTTAAGGAAACCAAAACTTGCGCTCCTATTGTCACTTAATAAGGGTGTTTTATGGAAAATTTTATCCACTTAAGAACTTTGATGCCGTGTCTGTGTCCTGTCGTTTTTTCAGCTTTTTCATCTTTCAAAAATACCCATGCTAGTACACCTCCACTTGGTCTTACATTTTCGTATGGATTTGCCATTTTATTATATGGCATAAGAGTTAATCAAAATAGAAATATTATAATACTATGTGATATAATAATAATTCACATTTGAAAATCTCTAAATATATATATATATATATAGTTATATAGTTATATAGTTATTTTTTTCTATAGAAGTTTTCATTTTTTTTCATATAAATATGCTCTTAAACCTTATAGTTTTAATGTTGTTTTATATCATACAATTTTATATTGAATTGAAAACGGACTTTATTAAATCGCACAATTTAATAACGTGTCCATATTACAAAAAATAAGAGCGCCCACGTAATGTTAATTTAAAAGTTTAGAGGTTAAACCATAAAATGTGATTTTATGGGTTAAATTTGTTACTACATTATATATATAAATATATTTTATGGGTTAAATATATTCTACACTTATGGTACATTTACTAAAAGATAATAGGAATATGTTGAAATTAAAATGGAGAACGAGAATAAATAATATTGTCATTGATATATTTGGTTTGTCCTTGAATCAGAATGGTTTATTATAAGTTACTAAAATGACCTTAATTAATTATTGTCATTATTTATTATAATCATTGTAATTATTATTATTCAAAATAATTATAGTCAATAATAATAATAATAACAATAATTATTATTATTATAATTAATTTTATTATCATTAATTATTATAATAATTATTATTATTCAAAAAATAATTAATAATAATAATAATATTTTATTTGAAGACAAAAGTGAAATTATGAAATTTGAGTGGGGTAAAATGAAAGTTCAAGGAATGAGATTACGAGGTTTTGTAGACAAAATTCATTCCTCCTACCCCTTTATAGAAGACAAGTTTGCATTCTTTAATGAGAATGAAATATATGAGTCCCACATATTTCATTCTTATTTTCATCTCTATTTAAATATTAGTATTATTATTATTATTTTAATCCGAAGGATGATAGTGAGGACAAAACAACTCAATAATATAAAATTTTAATAAAACTTTAAATTGTTAGGTACATGGCGTCGTTAAACCAGATGATCGATAGACCTTACTCTATCGCCTGCACTGGATCTAACTTGCAACGGATCTAGATCTTGCACATCGGTGTCCAAATTGATATACCCTTTAGACTTTAAAATAAAATAAAGACTTTAAAATTAAATCCTATGCAACCCTAGGCAACACAGGCTTCATACACAGTACCGAGATCTGGATCCCAGATCTAGTGCTCTGAGTGGAAGGAGGGAGAAGAGAATACAACAGAGGGGAGAGATCCGGTCTCTATGCTTCTGAGGCTAAGTAACAGATTTTATGGCAGATCTGATATAGATCAGTCTGCAGATCATGCATAAACTTTACAGAACTTTAAATAAATAAATAAATGCTTTAAATTACATATACAGCTTTAAACAAATTAATTACAGAAAGCTTTAAATGCTTTAAATGCTTTGTATTGATTGAATCGAATGCTTACATTTGTAAAATGGAAGCTTGATCGCTTTAGAGAAAGTTACAAAAGGAGAAGAAGAGGAAAATCAGAAGACAGGAATAGTTTCCTCAAAGTCTTCGTCCTATTTTCCAGAGGGAGAGAGAAAAGAAGAGATTACAAAATTTGTAAGAGAGAATTCTGAGGAGTCTACAGTCTTCCTCTTGAATTTATACATAAAATTTTTAAACTATTCATTTTAAACTGTGGCGCGTCCTGTAGCGATGCACTGTATACTGTGGCGCTTCCTGTAGCTTTGAAGACTTTACTGTTGGAAACTCGAGCACAAATAGGGAAGACGAGCTCGAGCAAGCTTTGAACCTCGGGCACGAACAAGTGAGCTTCGAGCACGAGCAGGTAGACTTCGAGCACGAGCACCAATAGGAACTTCGAGCACAGGCAGGCTCTCTTCGAGCAAGAGTAATGACTTCGAGCTCGAGTAGGCTTTAGCTTGAGCATGAATAGGAACTTCGAGCTCGAGCAGGGCTTTGGCTTGAGCATGAGCAAGAGCATGTGCAAGCTAGTGCCTTGAACAATAAAAGTAAATACAACCGAACATTCACATTGAGAAATTTTACAAGTACAGAGAATGAAATACTTACAAAATTGAAATTTTTCTTTTCTTTTCTTTTTTTTTTTTATAGAACTACTTTACATCGATTTACATAGAACTGCTTTGCATCGATAAAGAAATAATACAATAAACTATCTTTTATTTTTGGGGCTTTATAGGAGATAGAATACCGAAGCAGTCATCCTCGTTTTCATCTCCAAGGGAAATAAAAGGTTCTTCATCACCGCACGAAGTCGGATTCAGTCCGGTGAGCTCGCAATGTATAGTCGAGACATTGACTCTAAGAGCTGCTGCATAATTTTAAAATAATCATCCTCGGATTTGGCCGAGGCGAGCAGGGATTGAGCTCGAGACTTTTGAGCTTGAAAGGTAGCTTGAGCTTTGGACTGCTCGATACTTGGCTTTAGGAGGCCTTTTGACAGTAGCCAATTCTGAAATATGTGTTCAGATAGCTTTGACTTCTCGTCGAATTTTGACCACCATTTGACTTTAAAGGTTCTTTGTAAAATAAGCTGGGCATCTTGAGTGTGGTACTGAAGGTTCCACATCCAAACCCAAGAGAGAAAGAAATTTGTACAAAAACAGAGAAAAGGAGGAAACCTCTTCTCAGACTCAGAAGGAATATAGTGGGCTTTAAAAAGGTCCAAACAAGTTTTGGCATTTGGTGTTAAGATTTCTGGACAAGGTCCAAAATAGTTCCACCATTGTTGAAACCAATTTGGAAGGCTTTGAACGGTTGTTTTTGGATTAAAGAAAAATAACCAGGAATGGGTCTTTTTAGGGTTTTGTAAGAAAAATGTATTAAACCAGGCTTGTTGGTAATCCCAGTAAGAGAAAGACCGAGAATGGTTTAAACAAGTCTCAAAATTTGCAGGGAAGAATTTAAAATTGTGAAGAAGATCTCCTCACTGCTTTGGACTCAAGACATTTAAAATTGTGGCAGTAGAGTATGCCGGCTCAGAATGAGACTCACTGAGAAAGAAATGTTTAAATTTGACAGACTCAGTATACTCAAGAATAGCTTGGTAATAAGGCTGGGGTTTTGTAAAATCTCATGGTTTGAAAAACCAGCCTTTAGAGAAAAACTTTGAAATGGATCAGTATGGTAAAACCCATCTTCAATGGTTAAAACGTTTTGGTGATGAGTTTTGCTAAACCAATCCGACTTTTGAGAAAGCTTTTGTTGTGAAACAACAATTTTTGAAGAGAAGCTTTCCTGGGAAACAACTGCTTTAGAAGGAGAAGACTTTACAATTTCTTTAGAAATAGATTTTTCTTTCTCAGGAACTTGAGAAAGAGCTTTAGTTTGAGAAAGGTTTTGTAAAGCTTGATTTTGTAAGGCGAGCAGGAGCTCGGAGGATTTAGAAATGGATTGCATCCATTCTTTTACCTGTTCCTCTGATGAGGTAGCTTTAGATTGAGCTTCTTACTCATCGACTATGTCAATCCAAGACTTGATTGGCATAGCTGAAGAAATGAGCTTTTCTTTAGAGGGTGTCAGGGACACTTCTTTAGAGGACTCTTTAAGGGGGGCTTTCCCCTTATCTTTCCTCCTTGGAGGCATTATCTATTCTGTAAAAATTCACGGGTTAGAAAATCTGGAATAGAATTTAAATCACCTTTAATATATTCAATCTCAAAATCAAAAACACTCAAAATAGCTTGCCAACGTGCAAAAACCTGTTTTGATGCGATATTTTGAACATCTTTTTCTAAAACATGTTTTGCAGCTTTGCAGTCAATTCTAAGTAAAAACTTTTGATTTAAGAGATCACTTTGAAATTTTGTTATGCATAAAATTATGGATAAAAATTCCTTTTTAATTGTAGAATAGTTTCTCTGGCAATCATTCCAGTGAGCAGAAACATATCTTACAATTTGTTCTTTATCATGTTCAATCTGTTTTAAAATTCCATCATAACCTAAGTCTGATGCATCAGTCTCTACAATCTTAGGTAAAGCAGGGTTAGCAAGATATAAACATGGAATTTCCTTGACTACATTTTTTATTATCTTTACAACTTTAGTATGTTCATCTGTCCATGCAACATGAGTTTTCTTAAGTCTATTATGTAGAGGCTTAGAAATCCTATTTATATTAGGACAAAATTCAAGAACATAATTTAAACTACCAAGAAATCTTTACAATTGAGTTTTGTCAAGAATCCTATCAGGAAACTTGTCTGCAAAAGCAAGAGATCTCTCGATGGGCATAATTGTTCCTTTGGATATATAATGTCCAAGGAATCTGACTTTAGTTTGAAACAAAGAGACTTTGGAACTTGAAATTGCAAGTCCAGCTTTTTTAGTAGCATAATAGAAAGTCTTTAAGTGTTTGAAGTGTTGATCAATTGTGTGAGAGAAGATCAATACATCATCAATATAAACTATGCAGAATTCAGAATAAGGATTATAAATGTCATTCATAATCCTCTGGAATTCTGAGGGGCATTCTTTAGACCAAAAGGCATGATCGTCCATCTGCATCTTGTCCAAATGGAGCGATGAATGCGAGTTTATACACTGTCTTTAGGTTGAATATGAATTTGCCAAAATCCAGACTTCATGTCAAACTTTGAAAATATGAATGCAGAATGCAATTTTTGCAATAAATCTTTTTTATTAGGTATTGGATACCTAATCCATTTTAAAGCGTTGTTCAAAGGCTTGTAATTGATTACAAGTCTTGGTGTGCCTCGTTCTATTTCTGAATTTTTGTTCACATAGAAAGCAGCACAAGACCATGGAGACCTAGACTTAACAATAAGTCCTTTAGACTCCAAATCTTTAATCTCATTCCTACAATGTTGTTCCAGATCCATATTCATTTGGATTGGACGGGCTTTAGTAGGAATATTTTTCTCATCAAAAGAAGTTTCATAAGGCAAATCTACCATATGTTGCTTTCTGTTCCAGAATGCAGATGGCAAATCAGCACATATTTCTCTTTTAATGAGTTTTTCAAACTCAGAAATCTTTTGTTTTACAAAATCATTTTGATGTTGCCTTTCAATTCTTTGTACATTTAAATCCTTTTTCAAACAAACCAAATTATTTTGTTTTGTTCTAAGAAGGGTACCAATATGATTTTTGTAAACAGAACATGCTTTGATAATGTTTAAATTTCTTGTTTTGGGCTTTTCAATGAAAGGGAAAACAAGTTCTTTACTTCTGGCTTTAAAAGATATACTATCATAATTGACAGTATAAGGAGTAATGAGGTTTATAAATGGTGTTCCTAAAATGACAACATGATGAATATCACTTGTCAGTAGGAATGAAGTTTTAAATTTAAAACCACCATTACAAACAGAGGCATCAACTTTGGATTTGATTTTTAGCTTTGAATTGTTTGCTGCAGATAGTCTTTCAGTTGTTTTCTTATGAAAACAATTTGAGACAATATCTTCTCTAATACAATTCAAATCAGCACCAGTGTCAAAGAGAGCAATTGTGTCAATCTCAAAGTCTTTGGAAAAGATCAAAGTGATTTTGATCAAATATTTTCTGGTGGTAATTTGTTTTAAAACAAATAGAAAATCATCGGGTACAGACTCGATATTTTCAAGGCTTTGATCATTTTTATTGCCATCATCAGATTCTAATTCTTTATCAGAATCCTCTTGCAAATGTCTTTGTAAAAGAAGTTGAACTGTTGCAGAATCACTCTTCTGCTTTTCTTTCAACTCTTTTATCTCATCTTTAATGTCATTGATCTCTTTCTGGAGATATTGAATATTTGAAGTTGACTTCTTTGTCTTCTTCTTACCCAAGATTTCAGTAAGATCATAAGTGTTCTTTTTAAGAACAGGGGTTTTAGAAGTTTCAGCTTTATCTCTTACTTCTAAGGTCTTTAGAAGCTTATCCAAATACTCTCTTTGGAGAGCAGGATCAGAGATATGTTTGACTAATTCAAGAAAAGTTTCTTGCTCTTTAGTCAAAACATTGACTTTCTTTAAATAAGACTCAGAACTAGTAGAGCTACTGTATTCTGTATCAGAATCAGAGTCTACTATTTCATCAATTTGTAAGGGCTCGCTGTCTCCTGTCATAGAAGACTCTGAGCTGGATGACTCAATTAGCAAAGGAGCTAACTTTGCTAGGACTTCCTCCTCGAGGTCGAGCTCGTGGAGTTTCCTGCTCATTTTGCAGTATTGAGCAGTATGACCTTTTTTATTACACTTGAAACACGTGGCTTCTTTGTAATTAAAAGAGGCTTTAGGTTTAGATTTATCTCTAGAAACTCTTTTCTTCTTATAAGGCCTCGAAGGCTTCTTATAATAAGGTTCTCTAGAGTCTTTGAAAGGTTTTTTATCTCTTCTAGATTTGTAACGTTTCTTGTAAGGTTTGGAATAACACTTACCATTACAATCTTTAGAGGTAGAAGCTTTAAAAGGATCATAATTGAACTGCTTACAGAAGCCGCCCAATTCTTGTTTTGATCTTTTAAGCTCCCACTTTAATCTTTTCTGGAGTTTTAAATCTTGACAAATCTTTAGACCTTCCTTATTGACATAACTTACAAGTTCACCATAGGTGAGTTTGTCATAAGGAATCTGGTTATCATACAAAGCTTTAATTGAGTTTCTAACCTTTTCACCCAAGAGGGTTGGTAACCCTATAAGGAACTTTTCTTTCCAAGTTACATGATTTGCATCATCTCTCAGAAATAGTCTGGTGAAGAAGGTAGATTTATAATCTTGAAATTCACTAAGTTTCTTGCATCTTAAGTTATGCAATAACTCAGCATTTTTATCTCTTAGGTGAGAATGATCACCTATGAAATGAAGTGATATTGTAACTATTAAGGCAGCTACAACATCTTGAATAGGCTCATTAAGTTCATCACAGATGGGTGCTTCATATTCATCTGTTTGAATTGCATTAAGAATATCAGATTGTTGCTGTTTAGTGAGAAGATGATCCCACCAACCTTTTAATTGACCAATAAATCCAGCAATCAAGATTTCTGCAATTGCTTTGTCAGAAGTTCCTGATTGAGTTTTATAGGCATTTGCTGCCATGGCCATCTGTTGCAACAACCCAAGGATGTTATACTCAGACATTCCATCTATGTTCCATTCATAGACAGAAGATGCATTAAACCTGGATTGGTTTAAAGCACTAGGTCTGTTATCAATAGCCAAATCAGGAGGAGACCTGACTTTGGGAATAGCTAATTCCCAATGGATTTTATTTGCTTTAGGAAGAGGTTCTTCCTTAAATGCTTCTATCTCAAAAGAGGCAATAGAAGACTGATCATATTCCAGCACACCAATCTTACTAGATTGTGCACTGTCATGAGCAATTTGGACTTTACTTGAGGAAGAAGAAACTTCTATCCTATCAAGTTGTTCACGAATAGCTTTAGCAAAATCTGATTTAGATTCTAGAACTAGCTTTTGACTAGTCTTAGAAACCTGGAAAGGCTCAAAAATAGGCTTTTTAAGCTTTTTCTCAGAATCAGACTTTGTTAGCTTTGAAGAAGAAGGAATAGCAGAAGGAGTAGAAGAAACAGTTATGATTGACTTTTAGAATTGATTTTCCAGTCTAGTCAACTGTTTTCCTATTGTATTTAGATTAGTATTACAGAAATTATTCTGCTGTATAATACTATCTAAATCAACTTCTGGATCTTTAGGCTTATGGATTTTATAAGGTGAAACTTTAATTTGGACAGGAGGATCACCATGATCAATAGCAATACTCCTAAGAGGTGGATGTTCTGCTTCTATAATTCTGTCACTATTAGAAAGAGTTCATTCAGGAGTTTCTTTCTGGTAACAATGGGATTTGATTCCTTAAAAGGATAATCAATATTGTTATCAGAAGCATACATCTCAAACCAATCAAAGAAGAAAATATGTACTTTATGCAAGTTTATAAATTCATAATAAACTTGTTGAATCTCTTTTCTTTGATTTAAGAAATGTTTGAAAAACCAGAGTCTTTTTTCTTTATTGATTTCAGAATAAAAATCATTATGCAGAAGATTTTTATCAACTTCAAACTCTTTAATGATGACATTAATCATATTCTCAGTGACAGCAAAGAAAGTAGGAGAAATAGGAGGAGAAGGTTCTTTCTCTTCCTGTTCATCCTCCTGTTGTCTACTAGTGTAAATGGGATGTGGTACACTAGTGGTATAGTCAACAGAATGTATGGATGAGCTAGGTATATCCGAGGTGGAAAACCTAGGCTGACTCTTTACATGTTGATAAGGGAGATTTATTTCAGAAGGTATCTTAGAAAATCTCCTTTCTATAGTAGGTATACTTGTGTTTGAATTCTTATCAGAGAATCTAGATGACATAGATCTCTTAAAGGATAGCTTGACTTTACCATCAGAATACTGAGTCACATTATGCAACTCTGTATTTGGCTCAAGTTGTTTTGGAATCACTGGTTCAGTGGCTCCTTCAAGAATCCATTCCTCAGGAAGATGAACATCTTTCCATTGGATGGGCTATGGAATGACAATATTGGCTTTAGACAAATCAGTCTGCAAGAGAAGGGTTTCATCTCTTTTTTACTGGTATTTGTGTTGTGTGTTAAATGCAGAATGCATGGCTTTATAAGAAATTTTAAAAATCAATGCAACTGGAATAGATCCTTCAACCATATAATAATTATGGGTTTTGATTTGAAGAATCATGCTCTTTAAAACATTTTTATCTTTAAGTGAAACTGTTATATTTGGATAACAACTAAATGAAATGGGTCCTTTACAGAGACTTGATTCAATGCTACTGAGCAATGAATCATCAAAGGAGAGAAATCTCCCATCTCTGAGGACAGCCAGGATTGAAGTATCTAATCCTTCTTTGGTCAGGGGCTTTATACCAATTTGGATTAAACCGATATGCACATAATTAAAATTCTTTTCTCTTAACTTCTTAAGAGATTGCTCTGAGAACAATTGGATTGTCTCAAATGGCTTTGAAAGTGTTATGTCATGCTCTTCAGTTTTAATAACATAATCATTCTTTAAAAATCAAGTTTTTGGTTTTATAAATCATCTCTTTGGAAATCTTTGGTAGTTCCCAACAATCAATAGCTTTATTAAAATTCTTAATTATGAATTCTTCTGAATTCACTACATGCTTTGAATCACTAGTCCTCCCGGAGGAAGAGCTAGAAAAGGATGATGCTCTACGAGTAAAGAATCCATTTTAGAAATCTATGTTCAAGTTTTAGACAGACAGGAAAGACTACAATCCACTGAGCTGATTGAAGTGGTTTCATCGCCCTTCAACCATGGGGACTTACGACCAAATGCTACTGCATGGCACCTGAGGTAACACTCACCTCTCCTGCAAGTGTCAACCTTTACACAAACGCCTAACCTAGACGCTCTAAACTATACAACACTATCCTCCCCTTGGCTCTGATACCAGTAGGGAAATAATAATAATAACAACAATAATATAATATAATAATATAATATAAAGTTTTATTAAAATTTTATATTATTGAGTTGTTTAATAATAATAATAATAACAACAATAATATAATATAATAATAATAATAATAAATATGTGGGTCATTCCCACCTCTATTTAAATAATAATATTATTATTATTGTTAAAACAATAACAACAACAATAATAATAACATTTTATTTGAGAGCAAAAGTGAAATTATAAAATTTAGATCGGATAAAATGGAAGTTGAAGGAATGAAATTATGAGGTTTTGTTAACAAAAATCTTTCTTTCTACCTCCTCGTAAGAGTCAAGTTCTTATTTCTTAACGAGAACGAAATCACATATTTTATTTTCATTCTCACTTCTATTTTAACAAATAAACATCATTAATAATTTAGATTTAAGATTTCAATTATGCACCATTATTTTTTTTCATTTAGTCAATAATTCATCCCCTCCTCAACCATATGAGCAGTGTCAAACTCTAGACATATTTTAACACAATTTTTTACCAACTCAATTAGTTGGCACCCAAAAACCCAACTCCAATTACAAGTTTGATTATGATTTGTTAGGGAAATCACTACATTAAATACAATTCTCAATGAGCTTCTGCAATTCAAAGAAGTAACAAATATAAAAATCACTACTTTACTCACTTCTAATTTTTTTTTCATATAAATAAAAAATCTCTACGAGCACTATCATTTAACAATCTTGAACTGCGATTTAAAATAATAATTAAAAAAAAAAAACAATATGAGGCATTGAGGCCTAAGGCCTTACAGGTTGTGAGAGGTAGACCTCAACTTCAATATTATACTCTTCTCAACATTAATTTTGATTGTAAATAACTTTTAGGGCAATTATCTCCGGCACCATTAGCTCATACTTTTGTTGGGGAACTTCCAGCTATTAAGGAGAAGATGAAGCTTTGCTCAACAATTACAAAGAAGGTGGTGAAATGGTTTCGTACTCACCTCTATCAAGTATCCAAATTTAACCAATTTTCAATTAGAAATAATAGTAGTAATGGAATGCTTAATGATTAAGACTAGTGCTATTAGCATCATCTAAACTCCATAAATACACTACTTTGAGTACACACATTTTAATTCCACGAATAACCCTACCCTTTTTTATTTGTCATCAGAACCTCAGATTCTCTTATTGGAGTTTGCAGAATTTTCACTAGCTTAATTTTCTCAAAATAATGATTAACTAGAAAATATAAAGTGCTTATGGTAACTCTCTTTCACGATTATTCCTATTTTAAATATCTTACTCCTTTCTATATAAATCTCATTCTCTTTATTCTTTGTTTGTAGCCCCAACAATTAGTTTTTAATAAAGAATAATAATTAAAGATGACAAGAAAATCTGAAGAAGAATCATGCAAAAGTTATTTAAAAAAATTATTAAACGAATTATTAAAAGATAGGGCATTATCACTAGTGATTTGCTTATCGATTTCATTTAAAAAAGAAAAATAAGATTGATGCTTAAAACAATATATAAAAATTATTATTCTATTACTCTTTTGAGAGCTTTCTAAATTCGGGGCATCTTTTAATTTAATAACCGTAATTGAATAGATAAAAGATACAGGGGTTGAATTATTTTTTTAATCCAACTTTAAACCTTTTCAATCGAGGTAAAGTTATACATTTACAGAAGATTAGTTTTCTAAGAATTTTATGTGGTGCCACTAGCTCAAGTACTCGGTGATAAATTTGATGAATCACAAGGTTAAAGTCTCCAATTTCGTCTTCGTACATGTTATAGATGACCAAAGTTTAATTAACTACGCTTAAAAAAATAATTAAATCCACCATATATACATATATAGTTAGGCGAGCACTTGGACTCTACATATGCTTTTCAACTTCACCTAATGGCGGCTGCTACTAATCTATTAACATTTCTGCTGGCTGATAACCAACCACCTAATTAATTAGTTGGGCCTAACTCAATATTAATTAACCACTAGCTGACTAAAGTTATTGAAACTATTTGAGAGAATGTGAAAGCATCGTTACCTTCTACGTAAATGTAAAAGATAATAGTTATGAGCAGCTGCTTTCAGATTGTTAACGACTAAGACCAATTCAAAGCCATTTGCCGCACAGCACTTTCAAAATAATTGATATTTGTATAATATGTATAGCTAATGTAAGCAAATAAAGTGACACTAATGAAAATGAAATTTGAGTTTGTGTGTCACTCCACGTTTATGGACTTTGTATCACTCTTACGTTTTATCTTTGAATAATTTGGATAAGCTGTACAAATTAAACTTCGTTACAAAATTTATTGATATGATTATAAACTAATGAATCATTTTACATGCATGATTGGTTTCAATAATCTTCAAATTGATTTGGATGCTAGCAACTTTTTATTATAATATTAAACTCACAGCCGATTTTTGCAAAAAATAGCTCATCCCGAATTTCGTGTCAGACATGATTTTAGATACTGATTTTGAATTCTTCCCACCCCCAACTAAATTTTCATGTTTACTTTTAATTACATTACAGTCTATTAGAATGTCTTAAATTAATTTTGTAATGACGTACTCAAAATGTTTGGGATTAGAATGCATTGGATATACTTTAACACAAGATAACTCGAATTCTCAAATCAATAAAGGGCACGGAGTTGCCGCAACTCGACCAATGAGTTTCTTGCCTAATTGTTTAAGAATTTGAATAAAGTGATTAATAAACCTAATATTAAGAATTTTATATTCAAATTACCTCAATGATTAAATTGATATACTATAAGTATTGAATTTTGTGAAACCATTGAATAATTGAAGTAATTGGTAAACCGTACTAAGAGTCGTTTAGGATATTGTATCTTTTAAATTACAAGTTGCAGAAAAAAATTATAATTATGAAATAAAAGTTAATAATATGTAGTAAATATAATTTTTAAATAATAATTTTAATAATATTATTAAAAATATAATAAATTTTTTATCATACAAATAAAAAATTATATTAATATAATTATTAAATTACAGCAGTTAGTGTTCAACCTCAAATCTATAAAAACCCTCAAGTAAATCTGAATTTGAATAATTATATATCTCTAGGATTAATTTTTTGTATCTATGTGAACGGATTTGAATCCCAAACCTCTTTTTGCATATTGTACCCACTCCACTAGTTGGTAACAAAATAATATTGATTAGTGTTGTTTTAAGACAAAATATTAAAAATGTGTCATCACTTAATCAATCTACAAAATTCCACAAAAGAGAAAAAGAAAGGATACCTATCTTCTAATGGTTTAATAATTTTTCAGATCAAGGTGTTACAAAAATATTTAATGTTTTCTTTTAACCATGCACCTCATTTCCCATTTTCCCTCCCGCCAAAGACAAATATTAATTTTTTTTGTTTGAATATTAGAATTTTAATTATGGTGAGATTATTTTAACTTAAAATTTTTACATAAACCTTGAGATATTGATTTTAAACAATTGAATGATAGATAATAAAAGTTAAAGTAGCATTTAGATATGATTATTCATTCACTGTTGAATTTCTTAAAATTAATAGCTTAATATTTGTGTCAAAATTTTAAATTAGAAAAAATATAAGTTAGATTAGCCTAATAATCAATTAAGTTACGTTTCAGGATTTTTTTTATGAAAATTACAATATTTACTAAACTTTATTGGCTAATTTTTTTTGTAATATTTTATTGAAAAATTTTAGGTATATATATATTTCTAAAACTAAGAGAAAAAATAAAAAATATTTTAAATTAAAATCACTAATAACCAGAAGTGCGAGAAGTTAAATAAACATGATCACTGGAATAGCGTGGGCAAAGAACCAGTTTTGCTCACGCTGGAATTGCCGCCAAAAACACCGGCAATCCAATAACCCCGACCATTCTGGAAATGCCACGTGCATTCTTACCCTTTCACGTGCCTACCAGCTCAACTCCATAGACCCAAAATCGTCAAAGCGCCCACACTTTAGATTAACTGTCTCCCTCTACCCAATAACAGCTCGCCACGTCACCGACTCAAAAACAAAATCCTCCCAAAACGCAAAATGCAGAACGCAAAACTCAAAACTAAAACAAACTCTTGGTCCTATCATTGCGTTGACATTTCTCTATACCCATTTTTAAAAATATATATATATATGCTTTCTGTCTATGCGGTAATTCCTCGAATATTGGAAAGACGCATCATTGTGAAATTTGTACAGTAAATTAAGACCCGGAATAAAGTTTCTTCTTTTACTTTTTGTTTTTCGTTTCCGTTTTTGGGTTCATTTTGATTCTGGGTTTGTATTTTAAAGTAGTGACTTGTCAAAGTTTTCAGAATTTGGGTTTGTTTCATTCCATATTGAACAATTAATTTGGAGAAAATGGATGACGAGTATGCTAAGCTGATCAGGAGGATGAATCCACCCAGGTTCATATTTCTATCCTTTTGCTCTATGTTATGAAGTTCATGAAATTTGCAAAGTTTAATTTTTTTTTTTTTTTGGGAATTTTGTTCAGAAAGCAGAGGAGATTATTTTTTATTTTTTAAAAAAATCACTTGTCTTTGAACTTTCACTAACTTGTGCTATATCTTCAATTTTCAAAGCAAAGTTATGCAAATCCCTTCTGAAAATTAAATGAACAAAATTTTAAGAAATTTCCAAAATTTTGCAATTTATTGCTATATTTGGTGATTTTATTAGTGGCCTGTTTATTGCAGAGTGGTAATTGACAACAATTCATGTGAGGATGCTACTGTTATACAGGTAATTTTGTGGTTTGATTTGGTCCTGGATTTAGCAAAATTAGGTTAGAAATATCATCTGTGTCTGTGATTTACCTAAGATATGTTGATTTTAAGAGTTGGATTTGTTGTTCAGGTAGACAGTGTCAACAAGCATGGAATTCTCCTGCAAGTTATTCAAGTGCTTAACGATGTGAACCTTGTAATAAAAAAGGCTTACATATCGTCTGATGGGGGATGGTTTATGGATGGTAAAGTTTATTGTTCTTCAACCGCTTCAGTTGTCAGGAGTTGAGAGTGTCTTTCTTTGTTCTTCATCTTGTTCTCTTTTCTCATTATTTGGTTTCAGTGTTCAATGTGATTGATCGTGATGGGAAAAAAATCAGAGATAAGGATGTCATTGACTATATTCAACGGGTAAGAAATTGTCCTCAATCACTATCTTTCTGTTTGATCATCCATTTGATTGCCGACAAAAATCAGAGGTAACAAAGAGAAATAAATTTTGACCTACTTTAATCTTTTGCATTCTCAGGAAATGATCACCTGAAACCATCTCAGATGTATAAGTTTATTTTGCTTTATATGATAATACATTAAGAAGCTCATGGGATGACTTATTTCTTGACAGAGGCTTGAAACTGATGCCAGCTTTGCACCCTCATTAAGAAGCTCTGTTGGGGTGATGCCTACTGAAGAGCATACCTCAATTGAATTCACCGGCACTGACAGACCTGGTTTATTTTCAGAAGTATGTGCAGTTCTTGCAGATCTTCGCTGTAATGTGGTAAATGCTGAGATATGGACACACAATGATAGAGCTGCAGCTGTAGTTCATGTCACAGACCATTCCACAGGGTGTGCAATCAAAGACCACAAACGTCTCTCAACAATAAAGGAATTGCTATGTAATGTCCTCAGTGGATATGATGACTTCAGAAAAGCAAAGACGTCACTTTCACCTCCTGGTATTATGAATAGAGAGAGAAGGCTGCATCAGATTATGTTCGATGATAGGGACTATGAAAGGGTTGCGAAAGCAGTTGGGAGAGTTGAGGATAAGAGTTCAAGACCCCAAGTTACTGTCTTAAATATTGAGAAAGATTACACGGTCATAACTATGAGATCAAAAGATAGGCCAAAACTGTTGTTTGACATTGTTTGCACTCTAACAGACATGCAGTATGTAGTGTTTCATGGAATGGTCAATACAGGAAGGATGGAAGCTTATCAGGTAAGATAGTGAAAACACTTTACTATAGAAGTTTTTTTTTTTCTTTTGTCTAGCAGTCATAACAGTTAGTGCTTTATTCCGTATCCAGACTTTGTGTTCCATCTTGGGATGGAATCTCAATTTGGATACAGTTTCAGTTATCCAAATTTGTGTGCAAGATCAGCGACAATAATAACTTTCTCTTTTATTAACTGATGCTCTTCTGTTTGTTTGTAGGAATTTTATATTCGACATGTTGATGGGCTCCCTATAAGCTCAGAAGCAGAGCGAGAACGTGTTATACAGTGTCTTGAGGCAGCCATTGAGAGGCGAGCTTCTGAGGTATAGGAGTATTTATGTGAAAATTTTATAATGGACATTCTCAAGAGTTGTATGCTAAAGAATGTTGCATGGACATACAGGGATTAGAGCTAGAATTGTGCACCGAAGACCGTGTTGGACTCCTTTCAGACATTACCAGGATATTCCGCGAAAACAGCTTGTGTATTAAAAGAGCTGAAATTTCGACAATTGGTGGGAAGGTCAAAGACACTTTTTATGTCACAGATGTGACAGGAAGCCCTGTTGATCCCAAGATTATTGATTCCGTACGCCGGCAAATTGGACATACCGTACTGCAGGTAAAATGCAACGCAATTCTTGCACCAAAGCCGCCTGAGGAGACAACAACAGGTTTTTTCTTGGGGAACTTCTTTAAGGCCCGAACATTCCAAACTTTCAAGTTGATTAGATCCTATTCATAAGTTCTTGTACATTCACAGAAAGTAAATGCTGTAAATGAAAATCAGAAGAACACTCAAAAACAGAGACACTTGGGGAGTTAGAGTCTGTACATATATATTCCTTGCTGCTGCTCTCTAGTATACACATCTCAATGCGGGGTCTAAGTGCTGCGGTATAAAGAAATCACTTGGTGGTGCTTGTATGGTTGTATATATTGGCGTATGCTGTGTACAGTGTATAGTCATATGGGTTGTACAAAAGCTTAGAAGTTTGTATATAGATTCAGCTTAATGGAAAAATATATATGTATATATGTGCATGTGTGAATGTTATTATTATGTTTATGGATTTGTTGGTTTATATTTTTTATTTTGGTTCTGCGTTTCTTTCCCTTTTATTGGGAGATTTATTGGATTTAATCATATATGGATTAACGTCACTGGTATCGGTTAATAAAGCATTCAGTTAAAATTGAACATAAATTGAAATATAAATAATAGTTTTTCCAAATTTTTATTTGAATATCGTGAAGCCATTAGATTCACTAGCTATTGGGAAATAGATGATGCCTGTTTTGGGCCTTTTTGGTCAAATCTAGACTGTGCTACGAGCACGAGTGGGGTAACTTAGAAATTCTTCGGGTCAGTGTCGTGACGCATTTGAGTTGTCTTGCATTTCAAATCATCGCCGATATTCACACACAAAGGAATGTACAAAACGAGGCGTTTAGTGCAAAGTATAAAATGCACCTGTTTGTATGTGCAAACAACACATACACAACAAGTCCAGCGGAAAAATCACGTGCCTCCCTCCTTTGACCCCACCACACAGCAAGATTCTTGAGTCTGACATAAAAGAGGAATTCTTCAGGCAGATTACTGCAAGTTCACAGTGTTATTACAATAAGTAGGTGACTACATTTTGTTATCTTTTTGCAAGAAAGTTTGCACCAAGTGCTTTGGATCCTCTGTTAGAACGAACTCTCTCTCAGCTTTTGGGTTTTGACAAGGAAATGGCCAGTGAGCTCCACACTTATAGAAATGCTAACTGGAACATAGTAATTTTGTTACTGCTAATCCAGTCTCCATTATAGGAGTTTGATCGATTTCTACCTTGCTTTTGCAGGTTTTGTTATATATATATATATATATATTCTCATCTTATCTATCATATTTCATTGCTTTAATTTATGCAGTTAAAGCAATGAATTGTGCTATATATATGCGTCAATTCATTGCTTTAATTTCTGAAATATAGAAATTGGAATTTTGAAATTGAAATTAATAGGTAAAAATATTGTTTTGTTAATTTTGGACAAGTTACAAATTCTAGCAAACGTTGTGCTGCTTTATATTCTGCTCTGTTTATTAAATTATATTGCCCATTATTTGAATATAAACTAAACAAAAATTACATCCCACGAAAATTAAACTTCTGCTATAATTGTCACTTAATCATTTTTTTTTTATAATTTATGTGGTATGTAAATTTATAGCTCATTTTCTTTTATAATTTATGTTGTTTCCAGTTGGTTAATATGAAATATATTCATTTGTAGGAATAAAGAATATGGAAACAATCACTGAAGTTTAAAAGTTGGAGAAAATTGAGGAAGAAAGTTTAGAAGATGATGAGCCAATGATTGTGATATTATTTGATAGTGAGATTGAAATGTTTAGTTATTATAGAGAATATGGTGAAAAAAAAAAATATTCCAGTCATGCAAAGTAGTAATAAGGACAGTGATGGGAGAAGGTTTCGTGTGAGTTATGCTTGTGGGCGAAGTGGAGCACCAAGTAGCAAATCTACTAATCTGTTCAGGTCCTAACCTAATGCAAAAATAGGCTGCAATGCCTTTGATCTTCATACTGAAGTAATAACGACAATGATGGGAGAAGGTTTCATGTGAGTTATGCTTGTGGGCGAAGTGAAGCAACAAGAAGCAAATCTACTAATCTGTTCAGGCCCTAACCTAACGCAAGAATAGGCTGTAATGCCTGTGATCTTCGTATCGTAGTCTTCGTCGAAATTCTTTTTCAAGCAATTAAAATTTAAGAGATAAACATTCCATTTGATGTCCCAATTTATGGACTTCTCCTAATAAGATATTAATTTTATTCTCACTCATATTTTGATCTTCCATCCCTCGAAACTCATTAGATTCACTACTTTTACAATCATCATCCATTCAAAAGCTCCACATCCTTTTCCTTTGCACTTCCAAACGTACTTGCAGCATTCTTCAAAAGTTTTCGTCAGTGGATTTGGAATTTCACCTATGCTAGAAGACATTAAGATAAAAATATCCAACCAGGATGCTTGCTTGCTAATGAAGAGTTAATTTCATTAACAATCGGTTCCTTCAGCCTCTCGACTGCAGCCTTGAATCAAAACCAGTTTAAGCAACTGAACCAAAAAAAAAAAACAAAACAAAACAGGACACAACAGTTAGTAAGCAATTGAAGGAAGAAAAAAAAAAAAAAGGCCACAACCACAAACCTCACATGTTCGGTCAAAATCTTCCCAGCACCTCACTATTTCACAGTCATAATTTTGATTTAAGGGTATATTTAAGATTAATGTGCTGCAGTTTTTAAGATACAGTTGCTGTAAAAAGAAAAAAATTATAATTATAAAAAAATTAATAATATATAGTAAATATAATTTTTTAAAATTAATTTTGATAAAATTATTAAAAATATAACAATTTTTACATCGTACAAGTGAAAAGTCATATTAATATAACTTCTAAACTACATTAGTTAATATTTACCAAACACTTTAACGCTGTAATTTAAAACCTACAGCTACATAACTTCAATTTCAAACATACTCTATGTCGGGTTGATTTCAACTAAATAAATCCCAATGGCAACATATTGTGCTTATGCATAGCTAATGAACAGAACTCAAACCTAGCCTGCCAAATCCTATTACCCACCAGTTGCATATGCTCTGACAACTAAAACTCATCCAAAGTTGTGAACTTGATGCTTTCCTTTCCAAATACTAACCATGTGTGAATCCGTGAAAAGGAGGACAGAATATGATATTGTTGTAATAAGACTGAGAGTATATTTAGAATTAAGATACTGCAGTTAAAAAAATTATAAGGGGTTTAGGAAAAAAAAAATAATTATAAAATAAAAATTAATAATATATAATAAATATAATTTTAATAAAATTATTAAAAAAATAATAAATTTTTACGAAAATCATATAAATATAACTAAAGTCGCAGGGGTCACAGGCCATGAGAACAACACAGTTTAATCCACCAGCCAACAGCCACATGGCTTTAACTTGAAAAAAGGTTTCCAACAAGAGAGTTTCAGTCTCCTACTCCTAGTCTGAGAATCAGCGTCTAGGTCACAATTTCTTAGTTTGGGAAACAGAACTGCAAATATCATCCACAAGCGACTACATTTGTCACACTCAATCCTTAACAAGCTGATTGTGTTGATTATGGTCCGCCTAATTTTTAATTTGGTTTTCTAGGGTTTTCAATTCCACAATTCCAATTTCTATATTCCAGAAATTAAAGCAATGAATTGAACTGACTGGGCCGACCTTAACGAGCCGATTGTGCTGGGGGAGCTCTCACTGTTGCTGCGTGCTGAGGGAGAACAGAGTGGTGACAGACCTTGCCTGGAGAAGGGAGAGAGAGACCCGAGAATGTAGCAGTGGGGGGGCGCGTGATTTTTCTGCTAGAAGTGCTTTCGTGCGTGTGTGGTGTTTGCACGTACGAACAGATGGCTTTTAAACTTTCCAAAACACGCACCGTTTTGTGCCTTGGTTTGTGTGAATACCATTTTCCCAATTACTAATCCAACTCGTTTTTAATTAAGTCACAGGGCTAAATTATTTACAACCCTTCTTTTGTCTTTGTGTGTTTAATTACATTGCAATTCCTACTCTTTATTACAAAATCAAAAAAGCAAAAGATTGTTTTAATTTTACCAATTAAATTTTCACAATAAGTATAGCTATTCAGCCCCACATATTATCTCTTCAAACGCCTTTTATTATTTTTTATTTAAATTATTATTTTAAACCAGAAGGAAATTACTATATTAGACAGTAAAACAAATAAGAACTCTTTAATCAATTAATTATAGAATTGACATCTTATGGCAAGTATAGTTAATTTAGAATTTTATTTATTGAATATATTGTAATAAGATTTAATTTATTAAATCACTAATTTATCACAATTCCAAATTATTAGGAATATTTATTTCTTAGTTTAATTAGATTTTAATTTAACAAGTCAATTAATGACGGTATTCTATAATTGGCGCATGTAATTTATTTAAAGTAAGAAGTTAGTTCAAACATGAAGTTTCTTAAATGCTCTGGATATTTATTAAGAGACAAACAAAGTAAGAATATTAAATTAATTCATATTTAGATTCATAGAAATTATAAAAGAAAAAAAAACTTTTATATAATTTTTGTGAAACTTTAATGCCTATATAAAGAGAGGTATTTCACAATTAAAAATGAACAACGCAGAGTATAAAATAGAGAAGTGAAATTCAACCTCCTTTCTAAATCGGATTTGGCACATAATATTTTGTTAATTTGTTTTTTTCATTCAAGTCTTGTAACAAGGCAAATTATTTTCATCTCTGTGGAAGGTCTATGTAGATCTTTGATCACTAAATATTGAATAATTAAAGAAATGTTATTGATCACTTTGCGAAGTTTTTTGATGACCGTGGATCAAGAGGGATAGTAGTTAATCAAGGAAAACGGATTCAGTCTAAGATTGAGTAAGCTATATGATGATAAATTATAAATGAGAGTCTTAAGTTTGACAAATCTATTGGTTGTAACATCTTAACTTAGTGCATTACTTTTCATTTAGGCATAGCCTCGTAGATGTAAGATTGATTAATCTAAACTATGTAAAAATCTCTGTGTCATTTAATTTCTGCAATTTATTGTTTTTAGTAAAATTACTATTTTGCTAATGAACAGTATTTATAAACAGTAACTATAAACAATATTTTTATAAAATTATTTTGGTTTAATTAATTTTGTGTTTTTAATATAATTAGGTTAATTATATTAGAGATTTTTTCAAGCTTCACTCTTTTAAGGAATTTAATTAATAAGTCGTTAATTAATTAGTTCTAGGGTTTTAAAATTACATACATCTATTTATAGTATATCTAAATTGCTTTCAAGAACTTTAATTCTTATTATGCCTTCCTTATAATACCACTTACATCTAATTTTATTATTTAAAAGTATCCTACTTATTAACTGCCTTTCACTTGCACAAAATGGATTTGATTCTTTTAATTTGAAATAAACGAGATTGTTCATTAACAACTTTTATAAAGAAAGAAAACATAAGATAAATTAAGTTGATTTGTGGATGTAAATTTAAATGGATTTCATGAAATTCAGGACATGTAAAATAATAGCAACATGAGTTAAGCTCATAAGGTGTTTTATAAAATGTTGAAGAAGAGTTTTCATTACAATAACACCGTGTTTGGTCACCCACAACATAGTGAACCAAAACGATGGAACTTGTGGTGATACAGTGAACCAAAACGTTGGCACCTTAACTACGTTCATGTCCTTCAATAACTGCATGCGGCTTGCAGTTCATTCTCATCATTGTTCATTCTTAGCAAAGACCACCATATCAGCTATTTGCCTAGACACCTTAATCACCGTTGGATACACCTTGACGCAAACCCCATAATGCTCGAATCCCAGATTAAGAACAATCAGCTTAAGGTTAACCTTATGATCACAAATCAACGTTTCAATATCCTCTCTGCAATGAAGCCGCACCACAACAGAATGAGTCACCATGCCTTCTTCTTCACTTGTTTTTTCGACTCATCACTGACCATAAGAATGAACATGAGGAAATCAAATCAGCTCGATGATAACTATTTAATTAAAAGACTATAAGATGAATCCTTATAACGCAAAAAAAAAAAAAAAATCTATATTTTTTTAATTTGTTGATAACAAAATAAATATAAAAAAGTTGAAATTATTTGGGCTTATGCATCAAAATTTTACATCCTTTAACTTTTCTAATTTTTTAAGAACTATCAAGAACTACAATGTTAAGAACTATCAAGAACTATCAAATTTTTTGAGATTGATGTACTATACCTTATATATCTTTACCATTAGAAATTTTTTTTTTACAAATGTTAAGATATCTCTACCATTAGGTGTTATAATTTAATCTCTATCTCAAACGAACCCTAAGTAAATATGTCTTCATTATTAAGAAAATTATTACAACTTTTAAGATTAGATCTAATGGTTGGATCATAAAAAGATAGATATATAGATACCTTACCCTTGGGCAAGGTAGCCGGACCCTTAAGTCATATTTATTGTATATCATCGTTTTACATATTTTATTTTTATTTTTAAATTTCACCAATTTAAACCTATTTTAAATATATTTTTGAAATACTTTAGGCACTAATATTCAAATGTTAACTAAATTTTAGTCTAAATATAATCAATAATTCTTAAAATATAAAAACATAACTTAGTTCAATTAGATTAAAAAACACACACACACATTGACAAACATAGTTAATTAAATACTTAATCGTGTTATGAAAAAGTTTTGCATATAAAAAATTTCAAACTCAAACCCAACAAAATTATTAAATGGGTGACATATCACCGACGAAGCCTCCCATGCGTCTGACTAAATGTTATAGTTTACAAATAATGAATTAATAATTATGTCACTAATTTTTGGTCGATTTTAATTCAGTAATTTGTTTAGGATTAATGTCACAAATAACACCCATAGACAGACGGCATTAGTCAATTGTAATATAACATTTCGAAACAAATCATTTCTTGGATTAATTTATTTATGATAGGAATGAGATATAATTAAACCTCATGAATTACAAATTTTCTATCACACTAATATTTGAACAACAATCAGACACTAGGAAAACAAAAATAATGTTACTATCAAAATAACAGCACTATCCGTGCACAATACATTCGTTTCTATCTTGGTGGTATCTTTTTACTGTAGATTAGGATAATCTCTTAATGTGAACTCTAATGAGTTTTTAAAAATTTTTGATCATATGTCATGTAATAATAATATATGAATAAGATTTAATTTTTTTATTTATTAACCACTAATCAACACATGAATTTCTGCTCAGGAGAAGTTCAGTTATTAAAAAACATCTTAATCTGTTATCTTATCATTTTTCAACTTTCCAAGGATATGTCATATATTATCAAAATTCTTCAAAGTTCAAATTTGTTATACCAAAGTTTTCTTCTTGAGGACGCTTGATTGAGTGATTTTAACGGTTTTATTCGGCTGGCCGTTTGAATGAGTTCTTAAAGAGATAAGGACAAAAAGTTAATTTAAATTTTGTTCACTCTCCTAAATTAAAATAAAAAATTAATAGTCATTCTATGACGAATACTGTATGTAGATATTAATTATATAAATAAAATATAAGACATATAAATTTAACATAAGAATGATAAATAATGTATTATCAGTAAACAAAATAAAAATTTATAAATGTAATATAAAATTTATAAATCAACATTAAGTATAAAATATAACATAAATTATATAAAGGAAATATAATATTTGTAAATAGAATGTAAAACAAGTAAATTAACATAAGAATGATAAATTAGCGTATTATTAATAAACAAAATAAAAATTTACAAATGTAACATTAAACTTATAAATCAACATTAAATATAAAATAAAACGTAAGTTATGTAAATGAAGTATAAAACTTATAAATAAAAATAAAAGAAGTAAATTAACATAAGAGTGATAAATTAATTTATTTCTGATAAACAAAATAAAAACTTACAAATGTAATATAAAACTTGTAAATCAACGTCAATTTTAAAATAAAACATAAATTATATAAAAGAAATATAATATTTGTAAATAGAAGATAAAATAAGTAAATTAATATAAGAATAGTAAATTAGTGTTAGTAAACAAAATAAAAACTTACAAATGTAACATAAAACTGGTAAATTAACAGTAAGTATAAAATAAAACATAAGTTATGTAAATAAAATATAAGATTTATAAATAAATATAAAAGAAGTAAATTAATATAGGAGTAGTAAATTAGTGTATTATTGGTAAATAAATTAAAAATTTACAAATGTAAATGTAATATAAAACTTGTAAATCAACATTAAGTTTAAAAAAGATATAAATTATGTAAATAAAACATAATATTTGTAAATAGAATGTAAAACAAATAAATTAACATAAAAATGGTAAATTAATGTATTATTAGTAAACAAAATAAAAACTTACAAATGTAACATAAAACTTGTAAATCAACATTAAATATGAAATAAAACATAAATTGTGTAAATAAAATATAAGACTTGTAAATAAAATATAAAAAAGTAAATTAAAACTTGTATAATATAAAACCTGTAAATTAACATTAAGTGTCAAAACAAAACATAAATTGTGTAAACAAAATATAAGATTTGTAAATGAAATGTAAAAGAAGTAAATTAACATAGAAGTATTAAATTAATGTATTATTAATAAACAAAATAAAAATTTATAAATATAATATAAAACTTGTAAATAAACTATAAATGTAAAATAAAGCATTCAATAATTAAATGAAACATAAGACTTATAAATAGAAGATAAAACAAGTAAATTAACATATGAGTAGTAAATTAGAATATCATTAACAAACAAAATAAAAACTTACAAATATAATATAAATCTTATAAATTAATATTAACTGTAAAATAAAATATAAATTATATAAATAAAACATAAGACTTGTAAATAAACTATAAAATAAGTAAATTATTATAAGAATTATTAAAAAAAATAAAACTTATAAATGTAAAATAGGAACTTATTATAATAATGATTACCTTATATATATACTAATTTTATTTTTGAATTGAATAACGATAGTTTTAGGTTTATATATAATATATAATAATATATATAAAATTTTATTAAAGATAGAGTTCGCTTTCAAAATTAGATTTTGAAAAATTATACTTTTATGTTTTTCAAAATTATTTGTAAGATAAAGTGATATTATATATTTCATAAAGTATATATAAAACAGAAAATTAAATATAATATTATTAATATATTATATATGTCTAGTAATAAATAAATATATTTTTATTTTATTTTGTCTTTATCCACATTAAAAAAAATAAAAATTTACTTAATGTACTTGTGTAGTAAACTATATTATGATAGAAATAGAAAAAAAAAGTTATAAACATCCTAGAATAAATACAAAATTTATGTTTAAATCATTTTAATAAAATTTATTCTAATTATTTTCAATATAATTATTTTATTTTTAATTGATTAGTAACTTTTTTCTTTGCCTTTTTCTTAGTTTAATAAATAAATTATTTTTATCTATATTAATTTATAAATTTTATATTATTTTTGTATGTGTTTATTTATTTTTATAATTTTAAAATAATAATTTACTATTTTTATATAATTTTATTTATTTTATTCTTTATTTATTAATTTTATATAAAATTTATATTAATCACCGTAATTTTAACTATACAGCACAGTACAATTTTAAAAAATGAATAATAATAATTTTTTTGTGCTAAAGTCAATCGTCCGATATAGATAGTGGGCTAAAAAACAAAGTGAAACGCTGCGTTTAATTTGTCGTCTCCCATTTTCTTTCTGCGCCGGCAACTGAGTTATTAAGCTCCGATGACTATGAGACCGACAACTGATTTGGCGACTCGTATCAGCCGAGCAATAATATCCGCGTCGAACCGCATAAGACCAACACGAAAATGGACCCCATCACTTGAAAAAACTCTCCACCAACTCGGTCTTCGTGACTCACTGAGTCCATCGCTTGTGGCCCGAGTCATCGACCCGTATCTCTTAACACACCACTCGCTTGCTCTTGGTTTCTTCAACTGGGCCTCCCAACAACCCAACTTCACCCACTCCTCACTCTCGTATCACTCAATCCTCAAATCCCTTTCTCTTTCCTGCCAATTCAACGCAATTGACTCCGTTTTAAAGCAAGTCAAAGTCAATAAAATCACTCTAGAATCTTCAGTTTATCGGTCTATAATTCGTTCATTGATCCAAGGAAAAAATACCCAGAAAGCTTTTTCAGTTTTTAATGAAGTTAAGTTAAAATGTGAAGAAATTGGGCCTGAGATATGCAACTCTATGTTGGCTGCATTAGCTTCTGATGGATACATTGATAATGCTTTGAAGATGTTCGATGAAATGTCTCATAGAGGTGTCGAGTTTAGTACCATTGGTTTTGGTGTGTTTATTTGGAAGTTCTGTAAAAATGCTCAACTGGGTCAAGTTTTAAGCATGTTAGACGAGGTTAAAAAGAGAGAGAATTCAGTGATCAATGGGTCGGTAATTGCAGTTTTGATAATTCATGGGTTTTGTGAGGGTAAAAGAGTAGAAGAGGCTTTTAAACTATTAGATGAGTTGAGGATGAGAAAGTGTAAACCTGACTTCATTGCTTATAGAATTGTAGCCGAAGAGTTTAAACTAATGGGATCTGTGTTTGAAAGAGAAGTAGTCTTAAAGAAGAAAAGAAAGCTAGGGGTTGCTCCAAGAACTAACGACTATAGAGAGTTTATTTTAGGTTTGATTTTGGAGAGACGGATATGTGAAGCAAAAGAATTGGGCGAAGTGATTGTTAGTGGGAATTTTGCCATTGATGATGATGTTTTAAATGCCTTAATAGGTTTGGTGTCGAGCATTGATCCTGGTTCTGCTATTATGTTTTTTAATTTTATGATTCAGAAAGGGAGAGTTCCGACTTTATTGACATTGAGTAACCTGAGTAAGAATTTGTGTAAGCATAACAAGAGTGATGAATTGGTGGAGGTTTTTAAGGTTTTGTCTGCTAATGATTATTT
Source organism: Murraya koenigii (assembly GCA_025617385.1). Classification (NCBI taxonomy): domain Eukaryota; kingdom Viridiplantae; phylum Streptophyta; class Magnoliopsida; order Sapindales; family Rutaceae; genus Murraya; species Murraya koenigii. Next base: position 12,334,732 of record CM046815.1, on the reverse strand, counting down.
CACAGATATGGAGAGTTACAATGTGATGGTTTCTTTCTTGTGCACTTCTGGGAGACTAAGAGAAGCATATGGGGTTATTCAGGAGATGAAGAGGAAAGGATTAGGCCCAGATGTTTCTTTTTATAATTGTCTCATGGAAGCATGCTGTAGAGAAGATTTGCTGCGTCCTGCTAAAAAGTTGTGGGATCAGATGTTTGCTAGTGGCTGCAGTGGAAATCTGAAGACATACAATATACTGATTAGCAAGTTTTCAGAAGTTGGTGAAGTTGAAGGTGCTTTGAGGCTCTTCCACAATATGTTGGAGAAAGGAGTGGCGCCTGATGCTACAACTTACTTGTCCCTCCTTGAAGGGCTTTGTCAAGAAACAAATCTTCAAGCTGCTTTTGAAGTCTTTAACAAGTCTGTTAATCAGGATGTCATGCTTGCATGTAGCATTTTGAGAACATTCGTGATTTCTCTCTGTAGAAGAGGTATGAATTCAACTTTCTCTTATATTTTGTTTCCTTATGAGAAGTTATTTACATGCTTCAATTAAGCTTCATGCAGGTCATTTTCTTGCTGCTGCTAAGTTGCTCCGTGGTCTTAGTTCTGATTTAGGACATTCAGACTCCCATGTCATCTTGCTGAAATCTTTAGCTGATACCAGAGAGGTTGAAATGGCCATTGAACATATAAAATGGATTCGAGAGAACTCACCTACAATGTTGCAAGAAATATCTATGGAATTATTTGCATCACTTTCGTCTTCTTCATACCCAGAGCCTATTTTTATGCTGCTTCATGTGTTGCAAGAAAAATGCCTAGATTCTGAACTTGGTGCAGGTAAGGGATGCGGCGGATCATACCCTGGGTGTTAGTCGGGTATTCTAGTGGCGGGATTAGTAATGCTCCCAAGTCAGTGACTATGTTTTATGTTTCAGTATCTGGCTCATTGGTTTGACTAAAAACAGTAACCAAAATGTAGATTTTTCTGGAGTTACAGTGTACAGTATGTGGAAATTAAGTCTATTAATTGTCTTCTCACTTCTAAGGGACTCCTTCCTACACAAGGCTATTAATTGTTTCTCCTTTACATGACTCTGACTTCCTACATTCTGTCTGTTGTTGCACCACCAATATTGTGGCATTGCCCATAAAATCTGCTGAAGCCACCTATCGTTCCCAACTCTCTGTACTCATTCCAAAATGCCAGCCCTAACCTGATTGGTGATAGATTATCATGATTCCTTCCCACTATTACAAGTTCATAATTGTTCTCCATGGATTTGATCACAGCAACAACCCCTGCACAATCCACGGCCACCCTCCTCTCTGTACATTACACAATAATTTCCTTCAATAGATATAGTACTAAACGGGATAACTTAGACCAGGCTGTGACTGCTTTGCTCAAAGAATCTGAAGACATTGACCATGTGTTCAAATGAAGGGGACTTTGGTCTGAAAAGTGAGTTTGCACGTCCAGCAAGCTGAATGAAGTGGAGGATACAGATTGTGACAGGTGGGATGTAAAGTATCGAGGACATTGTTGGCTATAGGGATACCCTCTTGGTCATGAATGCAAAAGTAGTTCCCGAAGTGATGAGTCAGGCTTGGAATGGACTACAGGTCTTCTCATGTAAACTATATACCTCCTTGAAGGATCATGAAGATGTATGTCTTATGAAGGGTGTGATGGCACCTTGTTACAAGCAGCAGCGGCAAAAGAGTCATTGTCTACTGCCTGTAATAACAATTGGAAACCAAGTTTTCAGACTTTCAGATAATTGTCATTCTTCAATATCGGTAGCTGTCAGTTTACATTACGTTATTATGGTAGCAAGAGCTGGACAATTATTCAAAAGTATGAAGATGAAAATAAATATAATGTGATAGATAAATATAATGAAAATTAAGTCCCCGAGTTCACGTGTTAGTCCTTGGCATGACTGCACCGCATGATTTTGTATATTTTTCTTTTCAAGACTACAAATCTACAGTCTATGGGTTGCGCCAGGCAAGTGGCTGCTGATATGATAGCTAGGAGGGCAATGCCATTAATCATTGTTATCAATATTTTGTATGTTTTACAAGCTGATTGATGCAGTAGAATCGAAGCTGCTATCACAACAAAACTGCAGAAGAAACTTACCACGAAGAAGATGAGGCAGAGTTTATGATTCCGAGGAGCTCATTGAGGGAGTAAGCCATCATTGGGATCCTGCTTGCGCTACTACCTCCTCATGAATAAAGTTCATCAAGACTTAAGAACAGCCAGTAGTTATAACAACCTTTGGTACCGCGAAGCATCTGCTATTTTCGTCCACTTCCTTAATTATTCATTGATCTATTTGCAATCCAGTATGAAAGAAGTAAAGCATGAATCCGGAAGAAGCAGATATATTTAGCAGTAAGAAACCTCTTGGGGTGAAAACAAGTTTGTATATTCAGGAATCTGTCCTACGTGATCCCACCAAAAGACAATAAATGTCAATCCCTGCGTAAAAAAATCTTTTATTAATATATGCAACTGTACAAAAGAATTTTCAATTTTCTCTATCCCGACTACACAAGCTATACCTCATTTACATTTTACTGTATACATTGCAAATGGCAAGGCAGTGTTGAAAACAAAATCAGCCACCGCATCCCCTCGAAGCAAAGAAAAAAAATTGCAAAAACAACGGAAAATCCAGTTACTTGAAAAGAAAAACTTTTCAACTTTACAAAATCCTCCCATATAAAGAATGCAAAAAATCACAAAGCAATGTATGTGCATCTTGTAGCTGGTCAATCTTCAAGGCGCTGAATTTCACCCATCATGATCCGGTTGCTAGAAACTTTAAATCCAAGGAGAGCGGGATCTATCTGCCTTCCTTTCTTTCCTTTCTTTTTGCCACTCCGCCCAGTTGGTGCACCATCGGATGACTCGAAAGCAGCCCCATTTGATGGATCTGCTTCTGGATGAACTGGTTTCTTAAGCATGTCCATGAATGATGTCTCCGAGACAGCTGCATCACTGCAAGATGAGGTCCTCCTAAATTGCAGATCTTTCTTGCCAGTTTCAGAGACTCTGGATGCTACTGGATTATTAACAGATTCCCGCTTTCCTTCTGAAAGTTACCACAACCATTAATGAACCACAACCATAAATGAACTAATAGTGTCCATGAACAACAAATTAAAAGCAGAGGACATGATTGAAACACATTTTATACCATCAGACGCAAGGGAAGCTGAACTTTTCTGTTTGACAAGTGGAGCAGCAGTTGGTTCATCCTGGGAAGATGAAACTCTTGTTACAGGTGGACGTTTGTTCCAATCATTGTCAAGCCCTTTAGGTAACACAGAGGGCAGCCTGTCCACAGAAGATGACTTCTTTAGCAATGTGGCTAAGGGAATAACGGTTGCATAATGTAGCACTAGCCACTAGCTACTTCAAAATCACTGAGCAAAACTATTCCAACAATAGCGAACAGCAGTTCTATTTTTTTTTTTTTTATATACATGAAAAACAGTGATTTGCACAGTACACATATCTGGGAAAAAAAGCCATACCTGTCATTAGAAACTTCTCCTACTGACTTATCTGATCCAATATCATAGCCTCCATTTCCACCTGCATAGTTTTCAGTGCTTTCAACATTCATTTAAACAAAAACAAGATCCACCATGAATATTTGATTAATTACCAGAAGTACTCAGCGAGCTCTGCCTACTATGGGCAGTACTACGCTGCTCCCGACAATCCAGGGAATTTTCTGTTTCCTCCACCAAGTTATCCTTGATCTCTGAAACTGACCAGCTCATGCCTTTTGACCCATGTCTCTTCCCCTTCAGCCCTTGCAGTTCAGACTCCACAGCTAATTTACTAATAGAGTTAGGATGTTCTACAATGCCTGACAAGAATGACTGCTCCATTGGTGCTCCAGAGCTAGATCTTAGGATCAATCTTTCACTGTTTCCTGCATGCTTAAATTTTGCACCGGTATTGGAATTTTGAGGGCCTTCCATAAAGGAGCTACTCTCACTGACTTCTTGATCTGGTAGATGACCAAAAGGAAGATTTAAAGAGTGTGTCTCATTAACTGGCCAAACAGTTTCCTGAGTTTTAGAAGATGATATAAGATGTTGATAATCAAATTCTGATGACTGCATAGATTTATGACCCAAGTTTTGGTGGAAACGATCCATCAGAGCTCGCTTTGAATTCTCCTCATCACCTCTGGCGGACGTCCACATCGTATCCACAGCATTCATATTAATCTCTGACTCCTTTCTATGCTGTTCAGCTTTAAGATTCAACTGTTGAATATGTTTTTCAATCCAGTTACTTTCTAGCAGCCCACTGTTCCCTGGGGAGTGGTGCTCTATCATGTCTGGATAAGAAGCATAAAACTCATTAGAAACTTGATGGGAGTGAGAAGAGACACCCGAAGACAAAGAACCAAGCTCGCCTGAGGAATGCATATACAGGTGTTGATCTGGGAAATCTAAAACTTGGCCACAAGCATCCACATTATCTAAATTCATTGACCTATCCAATGCTGTAGAGCTAGGTTCAAAAAACCCTAGCTTATGCTGTTCTTGTATAGCAGGATTCCAATGACGAGGGTCGAATTGCTCCTCCGGTGAGGAAAGCCTCCGCTGTTGCTGGTAAAAATCTGAAGAATTAAGGCCTGCAGACTGAACATGGTGATGACCGGCAGGATTCCTAAAAAATTGACCAGCCTCATCAACTGACCATGGCCCATTGATGCGCCTTTCCCCCTCCAACCCCAACTGCTGCCTCAATGACGATGATAATTGCCGACCCTGCAAAGGGTCTTGCTGAAAATGAAGCTGCTGTTCTGAAGAAGGCATATTTCCATGCTTTGCCGGTGATATGAGGTCTAGTAAAGTGGCTGGCTGTCCTCGGTGTGCATTTTGACCAATCTTTGCTTGGATAATCTGCTCCATTGATGGATCAAGCTGCATTGTTTGAAAGTTCTGTTGAAGTTCATGCAGAAAGTTCATTCTTAACTTAACCTGATCAAGTGGGTTGTCTCTCATAGTATCTGCCTTTAACTGTCCATAAACAGGATCAGACATCCGATGCTGAAATAATTGCTCCAAAAGAACCTGCTGTTGCTGTTGCTGCTGAAGCAATTTCATTTGATTGAGACGCTGCTGCTGCTGTTGCTGATGCTGCAACAACCGTTGCTGTTGCTGAAGCTCAAGATGCCTCTGTTGCTGAAGTTCAAAATGTCGCAGTTGCTGAAGTTCTTCAAGATGCCTCTGTTGTTGGAGTTCTTCAAGATGCCTCTGTTGAAGTTCTTCAAGATGCCTTCGTTGTTGGAGTTCTTCAAGTTGCCTCCGCTGTTGGAGTTCTTCAAGTTGCCTCCGCTGTTGGAGTTCTTCAAGTTGCCTTTGTTGTTGGAGTTCTTCGAGGTGCCGTTGTTGCTGAAGCTCGAGGTGCCGTTGTTGCTGAAGCTCGAGGTGCCGTTGTTGCTGAAGCTCGAGGTGCCGTTGTTGCTGAAGCTCGAGGTGCCGCTGTTGTTGAAACTCAAGATGCCGCTGCTGTGGAAACTGAAGTTCCAATAGTTGTTCCATTTCTAATCGTGGATGGACTGACCGTTGCAGACTTAGGCTCTTGCTTGGAGCTCTTTGAGCAAGAGCATTACCAGGAATTTCCTCTATTCCCAATCCAGTGGCATGTGAAGAATGATGAGACAAAATATTGTGATGTTGTAGTTCATTTTGCAACTTTTGTGATATTATATGCTCTCCCAGATCATAACCATTCAACGTTTGCTCCCTACAGAACAAGTGGTCAGCATCTACAGTACCTTGATGAATGTTTTGTTTAGAATGTGTGTTTCTTCTACAATCATCAGACAAGGTCTCCCCAAAAGAGGGTTGATCAGCCGTCATACGAAAACTACTCTGATTGACAAATGTGGCTTCTCTCTCAAGTAAAGAATCCATGACCTGATCCTGATTACCTATGCCTGAGGCCATATTTGATGATTGAGTACGCCTCAAGTGAGAGCTGTCTTTGAGCTCAGACATCAAAAGGCCAAAAGGATGCAATTTATCATCATCCTGACGTCTAGGCAAGCTAGTTTCAGAAAATTCATTAGCAAGGGAATGGTGGCTAGCAGGACTCGAGATTGAACTGGGAATATCGGTAGCAGATTTCCTAAATTGGTTTCCACCGCTACTTGCAGGCCTCCCAGGGAAGACAATTTCTGTAGCAAATAAAACATAAGCACTTGAAGTGGCAAACAGTAAGATACAATTATAAATATTAATAGAAAATTTAAAACCATGTAACATACCTTCATCTTGAGCAACAAAATTTTGGAAGCTCTTATCGTCAGCATAATGCAACTCGGACTTATTTTCATTAGGCACTATTGAATGATAATTAATGCCTGACATCACCTCAAAACCAGTTGAAACCCACTGTTGATCATTTACAACAGCAGACCCTTTAAAGTCAGAACCAGAAACACAAGCGGTTAGACTGTCTTCCAAGCTACCCCCAACAGCATCAGATAGCTGTGATGTAGCAGCCAGATTAGTGACCAGGGCAGATGCAGCCTTAAATTTTAGATGTGGCATAATTTCACCAAGTTCTTGAAAGGCTGATCCAGCAGGGGCATCCGACAACCGAACAGGTAAATCGGTTCCAAAATAGCCTTGCTCAAACCACATAATGATGTCAATTCCCATATATGGTCCCTGAATTTCTCCTTGAGGATCAAGATAAAACAAGCTTAAATCCTCTGGCTCTGGAGGTAAGACATCCACTGAATGTGCCTTGTCATCGCTTTGTAGATGAAGCTGATCACTACTTGAATTTTTCTGGAGGGATGTAAAATCAAATAGAGAACTTGAATCATCAGGAAGCTGGCCACCAACATCTGAAGTAACTGGCTCAATAATCCCCAACTTAGAGTGCTTTGACATAATCAAATCTTCTCGTTGTTGGCTTTCAGAATATTTCAGATCATTCACACTATTACTCACGCCACCAGTCTCCACTGCACTGCAGATATTTTGTCTATCAAAAATTGCAGTTATTGAGCCATCATGTACAACTGCATCAGTTGTTCCTGACATAAACTTCCCTTCACTTTCTATCAAAGCATTCCTTTCTGAAATGGAGAATAAGTTCAAATATACATACACTCAATTAATCATTTATCATCAATATACTTGAATTAAACAGCAATAGATTTAAAATGATATTTTCTTACCCTTGGAAACAGCTGCCCGTGAATCAGATGCATCTAGTCCCTCAGCTCCATTACCTTGAGAAGAATTATGTACAGCAGCCTTTTCAACAGTTTCAATTGTTTCTTCTGATAGCACCGAAGCACCCAGTTGTCCTCCACTCATGTCATCAAAACCTGGATAGACAATAATCCTCTATCAGAGAGAAATCAAATAGTTTATTCTACAAAAGCTCATGAAATGCAACTCTACTAACCCGCAATATCATCATTGGATGGCACATTTTTGTCCCTAAATGAGTTCTGCAAAACACCACTGCTTCTAATTTTTCCTTTCCATGTGTCCCAAAGAACAGCCTGCAGTCAAAAAAAATCCAATTTGAAGCAGCCATTACTTCAATGATATATACTTATTGAAAGAAACTATATACCTCTTCCTCTGCATCAGGAGCAACAAAAGCCAATGGCTCAATGGCTGCTACTTGTGTTATCAGTGATACATGTTCCATCTCATCAGGTATGGCATCAAAGCTTGGAACAGTCTTATGCTTCCGATAAATGTCAAGAAGCTTTCCTCTAGGGTAGCAATATGTACTGGCAGCAGAGGAGCCGCATAATTTATCTACAGAAACAGAACCAATAACAGATACATACGGGGATCTGCCTACTTGTGCGATTCCATTATTAGCAGACCTTCCACGTCCTGCAGCAAATCGCACATTTGAGCCTTCCATCCGTCCCCTCTCTGGTCCAAATCCTGGTGCAGAGCGGTATGCAGCCGAACCACCAGTATGAGCTTCCAAACGATGGCGTGGCCTCCACTTATCACGAGAGTCATTGTCACGTTCAGAGGCTGGGCGATTCCCACTGACAAAAGATTGTCTGTCGATCTGAATATCTTCCTTCTCAGCATCTGTTCTTTTTTCATTTCGAGAATCCTTGTCTTTATCCTCAGGACCCCATCTTGAAGTCCACTTGCTGTCTCTCCGGGAATCATGCCAACGATCTGTAGAGGACAGGGGTCGATTTTCAGACATATCCCTAGATAAGGCATCAGCACGGCGATCTTCTTTTCTGCGATCTCTTCTACCAAGTAAGCCCGTTTCTCTCTCCTCTTCACGCCAACGGCGGTTGCTTTCAACATCAGGCACAATCTTCCTCCAGTCTTTCTTATCCTGAGATCCATCTAAACGCCAACTGTCTTTTAGATTAGGATCAGTGATGTTTCCATGAGGCAAAGAATTTGGTGCACGCATTTCCTGCCATTTTTTGGGTACAGATAGAGAAAAGGGTGAGCAACAAACATGCTACTAAGAAATTTTCAGAGTAGTGAAAACTTCAATAGTGATGACTGATGATCCTGACATAGACAATATATATTTTTTTCATAACCAAAACAAAATCTAACTTATTCAGTTTTGAAATTATGACTTGAGCAAAATGACCAAACTAATTTAAATAGAAGAAAACAATGAAAGAAAACTATAGTGAGCTAGACCTCTCTTTGACATGGAACTTTTTGCAGCAATGTGCTAAAAAACTTGGTCCAAAAACATGGTCAAAAGTATCTGTAACACATTTAAAATTTCTGCCACCAATCTCCATAACTCAAAATTTATCCAAGAGGCTCTAAATGAGCATGGATCAATACACCACTGCAATTGGAAGGGACAAACATAAATGGAGGCCAGCAATTGTAGAAGTGAAAAATTCTACACGAAAGCATTTAAAAAGATATCTACAAACATGATATCAAACATCTCAACTCATAAGATATGTGAAGCTGCAAGTCTGAAACAACCTCAACAGATATCATAAAATATTCAGCAGTGATGGGAATGCCTAACAGTATAGAAATTTTACACTTAAGAGAAAATTCAAAAAAGGCTGATATATTCATTTAATAGCTGAATATAAAAATTTACAGTCGGAGGGATACTAAGAAAAACAAATTCAGAAGCATTACATGTTGGGTTAAGGAAGAAAAAAATCTTTCTTTCAACAAATCAAGGTCCGTTTTCTTCAGTAGCAACCAATGCATAATTAAGGTAAGTGTCAAAATAAACCAAACTTTGGATCAACAGACAGCAAATGGCAGAATTATTAAACAATCAAGATTACCTACATGCAATCTTGGAAACATGACATGCCAGTAGCTATATATAATGAAAAATTATTTTCTTCTGAAAATAAAAGCAAGCATCACTCCAGCAAGCAAGAAAATTGAAAAGCTTAAAAACCCATTGACCAAGATGCACCAGTGAATAAAACTAGAAACATAACTGCCCACACCTCTCATATGTAATAAAAAGCTCTACCTGGCTAGACACAAATAATTAACTATAATATTATTATTATTCAAGATTTTCATACCCCTGATGCTCCTGTAATTGATGTCTTGGCATCAATTGGTTTAGCATAAAGCCACTGCGGAGACAAAGGTATGCTGCTGTCTGAAGTTGCCTGATCTGCAACTGCAACCAGAGTAAAATTGCAACCATACAAAACCAGCATAAAAACCACGCAAGCATACACAAACAGAATAACAAAAAGGAAGGCAGAATAAAGAAAATGAGAATACACAGTGAAAGCATTCACGTGTGTCCTTGCCAAACCAAGTTACAACACTGACAGAACTCCAACAAAAATAATTAGTCCACCTTTTGATTCATCAAGTAACCCCATATCTGACTTCTCGTCACCAGTGCCGCACCAAGCTTCATCTAGCACGACACAAAAATAAAATTATTGATACACATATACACACAACAATCTGAATCACTTGTTTAAAATCAGACAAGAAAACTACAAACTCAGAAAGCAACAAGAGACAATTTAATACACAATATTCAGTTTCACAGAATGTCAAATCCATCAACCACTTCTCGGAGTAGCAATATAATTGGGAAGACTAAAACCGAAAAAACTATTAAAATTCATGTTCATAGTCGCACTTAATAGCCAAAGTAAAGTAATAAATAATATAAACAATTCCAAAATTGACCTGCAAAGGATTAGAATCAGATGAGCGCCCGAAACAGAAAATAACAGATTCATGATAAGAGAGAACGAACTTAAAAGCCTAAATTTAAAGCAACCTTTGAGAAATATACGCAGCTCAAATTTGATAATAAGCAAACACATATATTTATGCGGCGCAGATCGATCGGATACAGCTATAAAGGTTTATTTCCCCAACAATGAGATTAAATAAATATAAATTAAGATTGAAAATAAAAAAATAAAAAAAACCTTTGACAGAGCGGTGTTGATCGAGCGTTTTGGAGGAGAGGAGATCGTCCGGCAGATCAAGCTTTCCGTCAGCCATCACAGGAATCCGCAGGAAAATTAGAAGCCTGAGAATTGGCGAGAGAGTTAGAGAGATAAAGAGGCACAGAGAGATTGCTAGGGTTTGTTGAATTGCAGAGATTGCGAGAGAAACAGAGAGAGTGTGTGTATAATTTCTTTTAAAGAGCTGTTAACTGCAAAGAATTACAACATTTATATAACATATATATACTGCTACGTTTATTTATTTATTTTATAATACAAATGAAAATTTTTTTTTCCAAATAATTTATTGGTGAGTTCTTTAATTTGCTAACGACCCAACGCTAACAATAGCACTCAGTAGTGCTTTACTTTATCTGTGAAATTTGCTTTTTATTTTTCAATGTCCCCGGGTTGCTTTATTCATATTATTTGTTTTAATACATAAAAACAATGCATGACTATTGATTCAATTTATTATTTACCTTTTTTTTTTTTTGGCTTTATCCTTGAAAAATTCATATTTGTGGGAATAAATTGTGACGTTTGGCTGTGTCATTGGCAGTATGAAATGATACCCACAAAGCGATGTAATTGCAATTTACCAATTAGCAAATGTCTATTGAATAACAAGATAATCACTGTTTTCCCAAGATAAAGCAGATGAAAGACAAAAGGGGATCACCAAAAATGAATCAAAAAGCCCATTGTAGAACAAAAAAAAACCAAGTGTAAGATGTCACTGTTGTTTTTCTTGTGGATGAAATGAATGATCAAGCACCTAAACAATGAATGATCAAGCACCTAAACGTCAAGCAACAATTCCTACTAATTTGTTTCATGTACACATGTTTTTTATGCTAATGTTGAAAGAAAGTACACAGAACAAGCAAGGTTCTCAAGAATCTTTTTTATTGTACCAGAATTAAATCCTAAAGGTACCAGTAATTGTACCGACACAGTTCCAACAGGAAGATTCAAATGTAGCACAAAGATAATAAACATCAGCCACTACAGAAGTTCCGCTGGCTGTATAATGTTGAAGGCCATGCTCACCCATCGGAAGTTGAAAAAGTTGCATGTTCTAAACAAAATTAACTCACTGGAAAATTTAACGAGAGGTTCACAAGACAGGAATATACTAGGAGACTGAAGGCACTGCTATAAATGTTGAAAAAATTGCATGTTCTAAACAAAATTAACTCACTGGAAAATTTAACGAGAGGTTCACGAGACAGGAATATACTAGGAGACTGAAGGCACTGCTATAAATGTTCAATGATGGTGAAAAACTACTTACACTAAACAAGCACTTGCATTGAATAGGGACTAAACCTATGACAAGAATGCATATTTATGTCAAAACATATCCTATTTACTTCTCAATTAAATTTAATCTCCCTATAATGAGAGAAAACCTCTGTCATCAACCAGAACAACTTCAAAATAACCAAAAATCTCAGAGGCTAAAAAGCCCCAATGCTCATATACTGGATAACGAAATTGCAATAGATGGGCTATCAAGACATTCTCTGGGCAGCTTCCTTAGCAAGGAGCTTTTCTTTAGCCTTGGTCTTGGGTTGTGATTTTGAACCCATAATTCTACCACCCCACTTTTTCCTATCCTCATCATATTTATCATTAAAATTGGCCTGAGACAACAAAAAGAACGTACAAAAATCAATCAACTATCACGAAAAAATCAATCAACTATCATAAGAGTAATATCGTATGCCTAATAAAAGATTTAAACTTTATATCACCTTGATAGCCTCTAAGATTCTGCTGAACTCCATCTTATCTTCATTCTTGACTGTGGTCAAGCACAAAACAGATGCAGTTTTCTTGAGGACAATCTATCAGAATTCGCAATAATTTAGTTCTTGAATAATTTATGCTACAACAAATTTTAAAGCTAATAAAAAAAAATTACATAATTACTGCTCCCAAGTGTGCTTTCCCCTTCACAACGCAGTATGGGATCTCCATCTTCCTGCACAAGGCTGGTAGCCAGACACCCAACTCTACTGGGTCCACATCATGAGCAATAACCACCAATTGTGCCTTGTTCTGCAAGGAAGATTTAATTGGACAATTGATGGGAAAAAGAAATCCAACATAAGAGTAGAGTGAAACTGAAGTGCAATTGAGGGAAAACAATACCTGCTCAATAAGGTAGGTCACATGGTTAAGCCCATATTTCACAACAATGGGTTCCTTACTCTCGACTGTTTTTCCTTCAGCCCCTGCCTGAGCATTTTTCAAGAGTCTCTCCTTCTTTGCTGCTCTATCCTCAGGCCTTTACTTGAGAAGCATCTTGAACAAGTTTGATGCTGCAGATAAATTTCACAAATAAATTCATCGAACATTTTTTTACCATCAGCAACACACAAATGTTATGCCAAAAGACTGAAAACTAAATCATATTACAAAAAAAAGTGTTTAGTCACTTGGCAGTACAAAATCACAGGACCAAACACACAAGTTAGACATACCACATGCTTTGGAAGTGTTACACACATAAATCACACAACAGTAAATGAACAATTAACAAAACATTGCTAACTAATAATAAAATGTACTAAAATCAAGAATATAACTAAGAAAGCAATTAGAGTTAATACCAAGGTTCTTGTCGAGGGTCTTGGTGAATTGGCTCAAAGCAGGTGGGACCTTGAGCCTGAGTTTAAGAATCCTCCTCTTTCTCTGGATATTGACTTGTTTCGGCCATCTAACGAACCGGGTCAGGTCCTTCTTTGCTGGCAATGCACCTTCGATTCCATAACTGCTTCGGCCGCTTCTCGACAACGGATTTACCACCACCTCCTTCAAAATAACAAAAGCACCAAAACGACACCGTCAAAACCCACCCAAAAACAAAAAAAAAAACTCATAAAGAAAACCCGAACATTAAGAAGTGAGTAAACTAGTAGTAAAGTTAAGTACCGCTTTCTTCCTCGACGCAGCAACTAGCGCTTTTACGCCTCGTTTTGGGGCCTGGAGGTTAACAAAAACAATAGATGTAAAATAATGTATTGTCCCACCATCATCGTTTTAACAAAGAAAGAGATTATAAGGGGCTTGTTGGTTAAAGAGAGAGAGATGTAATTCTTACCATTTTGAGCAGCTTGGTTCGCGTCTGCGAACTGGTTCTTCTGCAGCTTCGCTCCTCTGTGTATTATAAGAGTGAAGGAAGAAAAAATAAAAAAATAAAAAAATAAAAAAAAACCCTAAAAATCTCTCATTAAATAGCCACATTTTAGGATGCGCAAGTTAAATGGTAGCGTTTCAGCCTGGCACTGGCACAACCTAATTTCCAAATTCATACTTAAAAACAAAAATGCACGTATTGTTTACAATTGTTGCAACAAGTAATTAGCAGGGAAATTTACCCATTTTGACCAACTTTTCAATTTTTAATATTAAAAAAAAAAAGACTTCACTCTAATTTTTCTTATAATAACAATTATTTATAAGTTTTTTTTTACTAAAATACCCCTTAAACTAAAATTTTAGTTAAAATCACCTCTGCAAGCAACAACTAAACCTCTTCACACACTTCCAAAACACCCCTTATTTCACTTGTCACTAAACTCATATTCATCAAACAAAGATATTTATCAAAGTATTGAAGACAAATCAACCATAAATTAAAGAATAATAAGAAATTAAGGTTAATATTTTTCTTTTTTTTTTATTTCATACAAAAGGATATTTTTCGTCATTTTATTATAATGTGGATACATTAAATGGTTAATGTGAGTTCATAGAATTATAAATTAGTAAAATCCGACGAAAATGGGTTTGAACGATGATGAAGACGAAACCCAAAATCAAGGCGACAAAACTATCGCCCAAGCATAGCATAACTCGTCGCCCGGGAGATAGGGTATTGCATGTTAGTCGATTAATGCTGGGTTACCGAACATACAAGCGCATGTAATTTGAGTGACTTTTTCTGTTGCTTGGGCAACAGTTTGTTAATTAATTGTTTAATTAATATAATAATAATAATAATAATATTATTATTATTATTATTTTTATTAATAAAGTATTATTATTATTTTGCATCAAGTTAATGAAGTCAGTTGTGCTTAAGATATATTTTGATGGAGCATAAGAGACTTTGAAAGATGGTTGTATAGAGTATGAAAATGAAAAAAATTACTGTATTTTGTTTGCGAAAATATGCAACATTTGAACAATTTATTGCAAAGTTGTATGGAATTATGAAGAAAAGTCTATATGAATGTTTCTTATGGTGAAGACAAATGTAAAATCAACTCATCTGATGTAATACATTGATTCACTCCCTATAGACATAATGGATGATGAAATGGTGAGAGTTATTATATGTATGAACTATGATCTAATTAACTATGGGTACACTCTTATTTATGTGGCGACAACTCTTGAAGTTTCGATAAAATCTCCTTTGATGCCATCAATTCAAACTCCATCCTTTGAACACTACTCCTTATTCCACTCCTATAGTATCCTATCAATGACAATGTTATCGATACACGTGGATAATATGCAAGCAGAAACATATAACATTGAGTCAAATGAATTCTGGGCATTGCGGTAGTCCAATTAATATTGTGGAGGATGTGGATCTTTCAGGTAGTTAATGATTCTTGTCAAAATCGTGTTATCAGTCCAAATACCTATAGCCAAAGTTAGTGCATCAATCTAGTGGCTCGTAGCTGAAGTCGATACAGAGTTCTAAGTCCAATAAACCTATTGTATCTGGAGGCTCTAATTGTGCCATTAGGTTAAATAGCTTTAAACATGCTTACAGATTCCAATTCTAGTGGTATTTATGTGGGGCAGTTATTCAGCATGAAGAACTCTTACACATGGAGCTTAACAAAATTATCATTAGGGACAATTTTGAGTTCAAAGTGTATAAGTCTACAATGTTACGTTATGAGACTCGTTGTGTTTTGGATACATGTAAATGGGAACTTTAAGCAATAAGGTTGAATGATAAGGAGAATGTAAAGTGGTTAGAGAAGAGATATGACATGGTACACACTTGTTAGAATGACATTTTCTGTAACGGTCATCACTAAGCAAACAATAGAGTTATCGGTGAAATAATTAAGCAAAAGTTTATGGATGCCAAACGTATATATACTCCGAAATATATCATTTCAGATGTGAAGAATGATTATGCAATTGATTTATCATACCAGCAAATATATCAAGCCAAGGAAGAAGCCCTTGAATTAATACAAGGAGTTCTAAGAGAATCATATAATTTACTTCCTAAATGCTCATATGTCTTGAAGAACAAAAACAAGTGAAGCATTTATCACCTTCTTGTAGATGAGCATAATAATTTTTTGTATTATTTTTTGCTCTTGGATCTTGCATCAAGGATTTTATGTAGTCTATAAGGCTAGTAATTACTGTAGATGTGATTTATCTGAAAGGTAAATACAAATGGACCATGTTAGTTACAACAAGCTTGGATGAGAATAATCAAATTTATCTAGTAGTTATTGGAATAATAGATTCAGACAATGATGTCTCATAGGAATGATTTATGACAAATTTACGTGGAGTTATTGGAGATATTTTGAAGTTAGCATTTATATATGATTGTTGTGTGTCTATCCAAAAAGCCGTTTACAGGGTAATGTATGATTTTTGCATGTCTATCCTAGTACACTACACGAACTTTGTTTTTATTATTTGCAAGGTAATGTAAAGTCTTATTTCAGGAATTCTATTATTTCAAGAATATTTCAAGAAGTATTCTTTTAAGCTAGCATTTTAAGAAGCAGTAAAAATGTATGATTCCGTAGAGTTTAAAAAATAAATGGGGGATTTGTAAGGTATGCATGCAAGTACGGCAAAGTATTTTGAAGACGTAGACCTTAATTATTGAGTTCAATCTCATTTAAATGGTCAAATGTATGATATTCTAACCACTATTATTTTAGAGAGCATTAATGCTTTGATGAAGGAACCAAGACAAATTCATATTACTCAATTGATTCATCATTTTAGACTTATAATGCAATAATAGTTTTACGATAGAAAGAAAGCGTCGAGCTGATGCTACTCGCTTTACAACTTAAGCACAAAAAAATATGATGGTAAAGAAGATATTACTGCTAAAATGTATGTTTTAAATGTGTCTGATCATAAGTTTCAGGTGAAGGAATATGGTATTAAGGATAGTTTTGTTAATATAAGAAACAAGACATACGGTTGTAAATTATTTCAAGTAGATCAATTTGTTTGTGCTCGTGCAATTACAGTTTACCTATATCTCTAAGTATATCCTATAGCCTTTTGTTCTCATTAGTACATAAAGAAAATATTGATGATAGTGACATATTCAAAATTCATTATTCCAATGGGCGATATGGGCAACTAAAAAATTCCAGAAGATGTTTAAAAGTTGTAAGTGAACCTGCGATGAACTATCATCATCCAATCATCTAAAAAACATGAAGAATATTGTCTACGGGTGAGGAAAACATAAAGAAAACATGAAGAATACCAGGAGATGTTATATTTTATGCATGTAATTTAATTGCCAACTCTAACCTTATAATCGAGGATATCATCATCACTAAGTAGGACACCTCTAGTTTGGTCGTTAGCTGTAAAGTTGTTGCCGTTCAATAGGTTATCAATGGGCAAGGCATCTGGCATAGATTCATCAAGTTCCTGTTCAATGACCTGTTGCAAATACTGTATAATAATTTTATTTTACTTTTAGCTTTAGCAAAACATATTGCAATTTGTATAAAATATAAATTTAATTATAGTTTAGCTAATTGAACTTACTCATACCTTAACAACCCAAGTCGCAATGGGAGACTTATAAGCCTTCACATCCTAATTATATGCTTGTTTGCTCTTTATTTTAGTCTTATTCAAGACCTGTCTACGTGCACATGTAGAAAAATTAAATTGGAATGACTATAGACAAATGTATAGACAAAATAAGTGATTTATCTACACTTACCATTGATGTACTAAATATCTTTGCCATATCTAGATATTGTGAGGTAGAAGATAGACTCCACTTAAGTGTGCACGGATAGTTAAATTTTATTTGGATGCAATACTGTACTACGATTTTTCCAATTAACTCGAAAATTCAAGCCTACACAAAGTAAAGTTAAAAAATTATATTACCAAGTAATACATATTTATATTACAACTACTTTGTGTTTTTATTCTTATGTAACTGAACACCATATATGAAGCGAGAGAAATTATACTTCCCTTATCTTTAATGTGATCTTTACTGTGTTTTTTCTTATATTTTTCAACTTTATCAATCAAGCTTTTGGTCATTTGCTTATAGAGAATATTCCACGTATAGGTGCCCCAAGAAAAGTTGTTGAAATAATACAAATCACTAATGGCATGCATTATCTCTTTCGTGATTCTCCTTTCTTACGGTCTTGCACACAAACCCTATATATGAAATAAAATACGGCAATCATCACCGCGTCCATGTCATCTATGTTAACGAAATCAAAATATCAAATCTGCTATCTAATTTGTTAAGCTTATAGCGTTATGCTAAACTGAAATATTGATCACGTATGCACCAACCAAAGTGTTTTGCATTCAAATCTTCCACGTTATTACATTTTAAACCTGTCACCAAACACCATTCTTGAAGTGAGAAAATAAAATCTTGTTGTCAATCCTAAACCAAATTGTTATTTATCATTATGAACTTGTTGCACAACTAGTCTAAGCATCAAATAGTGTACGAGATTGCCACTAAATCCAGGGTTCTCTATAGCTAGGAAATAATCAAAAAATGACTTTTTGAACAGCTCAAATTGAATATTAGTTAACTTGGTCTGTGTAGTCACAAAACTAAATCTTGTTAAATTCGTAATGCAATATAGGAATTGATCCTCGATTGGTATCCTCGGTGACCACGGATGCATCTTCTTGTCAGGGATATCTAAATAATAAATTAGGACAATATTAGCATAAATTTTTAGTAGGAAAAAATAAAACGTTTGAAAACCTTAGGCCGTACTCAAGTCTACACTCAGTTAGGCGACAATATCATATTTTGGTTGTGTCACCTGTGTTGCCCCAGATAAATGGCGATGTGTGTCTTGGATATTCTCAGGGCGAAATTTTGGGCAATACGAACAGCTACCCACGTTCTCAATTGGTGGGTACACCAACCTTCTCTCTAACCTTAAAATGACATTTAATTTAGATCAATAATTTCTTAGAGGCATTTAAACAAATTAGGGGTGGCAATCTGGATTGGAAGACATTAATTCGTTTATTCATTTAGGATTCATTTAATAAATGAGTCATAAATAAATTGATACGACCCATTCTTTTAAAATTCATTTATTATTCGTTTAATTAAATTATTTATTTGAATATAAATTAAATTTGAGGTTAATATAGTAATTTTAATTAATACTAAGACAAACCAAATTAGGGCAACCAATTTCATCTAATCGTTTTGCCTCTTTCTTTCTTTTATTTCTTAGTTGACACAATCCTTTCTTAAGCAAATGAACACCAATTAAATTTATGATCTTCTAGACTTCCACCAAGAATCCATAATTCCATAAAAAACTAAAGTGGAAAGGCTAAGGTAAGTCTCACTGTAAGCTCTGATTCTTTTTTTTTTTTTTTAGTTTTTTAGCTACGGGTTTTGCCTTTTTTACTAATTGTTACTCTTGGAAAATGGAAGGGCTGATTGATTGCCCTTTCTTTAGTAATTTTGCTAGATGATTTTGCATATGTGCATGTGTATTAGTTTAAATGGTGTTGAATTAGGGAAAATGGATTCCATTCCTTTTTTTTTTATATGTATTTTAATTATATTTTAATGGGTTGTTTGTTCAATAATTATCATGTTTTTCATGTATTGCTTAAATATGCAGATCATTTCTTAATAGTTTATATTTTGGATTTTCCTTATGATCTTTAATCATAATAATGGTTTATATGCATATGGCATATGATCTTATTTAAGAGCAGATGCATTTACCAATTTACGCATATGATCTTTTATTATTTAAATTCAATTAATTTATCTTGCTAAATAATTTTGATTTTTTTTTATAGGAGAATAGACACAAACCAAAGAAATTCAGTCTACACAATTAATGATTCCAATGTTGGGGTGATGATGTAAATGACATAATCAAAATGAAAGAAGAGATTGAGAAAAGTTTAAGACCAATGAAATACAAGGGACCATGACGAAGGAAATTAACTTAACAAGTTTGGTCATTATTTAGTAAGGTTTCGGGGGATAAATATCCAGACAACAAGTTAAGAGTAGTGTGTAAAAAATGCGGCATTGAGTTTGTGGCTATACGTAATTCTGGTACATGTAAAATCAATTTTTTATGATCAGATTATTAAATTCACCATATATAGAGAGAGAGAATCAATGGCAAAGATTAACACTTAAATCTTTTTAGCAAAAAGTCAATAAACAAATAAGGAATAATTATCAAATTCTAATAATCAATATAAAATATTTCCAATAAAAAAGAAATAAAAATTTTAATACAATCGCAAAATGTAAAACTAACCAAATAGAGCTAGAAATAAAAAATCTTATTTAGTCTCAAAATAGAAAAGATTAAAAAAACACAAAATAGTCCAACAATTAAACATTATAAAAAGAAATGGATCAAGTTTGAATTCTATCCTTTTGAGCCTTTTTCCTTTTTTGTTTCTTAAGATGCAAAACTTGATGTAGAGAAAGAGTATAAAGAGAAAATAAAAACAAAAAGTTGAAAACATCTAACAATCAATGAAAAAGTGAGAAGTTAACCAATTTCCTATATGTATGTCAGCCTAACACTAGGGAAGTCAATCTCAAACTAATAATTAGTTCTATAGAAAAACATGAGTATTGTGAGGATCTACCCCAGGTGGGATAGTGGCTTTATTAAGCCTGATTCAATATCGGAAGGAGTGTGGGAAATCATAATATTAATTTGTTCTAAATTGGTCAATCCATATAATCAACATGTGTCGTATTGAACTATGAGGAGTTAACGCTTTGACTTTCATTTTAAGCTTCGACAAGGGACTCCAAACAATCTTAGCCTTTGGAGCTGGTGTTGAAAAGATACCTTGTTCTAAACAAAATATATGGATATCACGATAGAATTGATGCTCAAAGCATTTTTAAGGGCATGTTGTGTATCCTTAAAAGGGGGTGGGTGGGTGTGTGTGTGTGTGTGTAGTAAATAAAAAATTAAGCAAGAGCAATTATGAATATAAAATACTTGCCATTTTTCACTCAACCATTTGTCCACCATTTGATGCCATGAAGATTTCTCAACATTTGATGGGCAATTAGAATAACGCCGCCCATCTATTTTAAATTTTTTGAAGACCTCATCTTTAATACTCTTTATATAACCTTTGAATCTTTCTTTAACTAGAAAAGAGAATGTAGCTTTCAACTCTTCTTCAGGACCATTAAATATGAACTTACTTTTAAATCAATTAAACAAGTGATCTAGTTCTCTTTGCGATACTCAGAATATGTAATCCAAGATCCATTAATTTGTTGCTTAAAAAGAGCAATTATTGTAGGTACAACATAAAGAGTAATAAGCCTGAAATAACAGTTTGAAAATTGAATAAATTTGAGTACTTTGATTATATATATATGATGAAATAAACAAAGAAATCATATTTACTATTAATTTATATAATTAATCAACTTTCAGCATTGTAAGTTTCTTATTTTATTTAAATAAAATAAGCTACTTCCCTTTGTAAACTTCAACTAGCCCACTTTTCCCAATTTTACCTTTGCTTTTCCTCTTTTCTATTTTTTTTGGAGGCAGTAATACCTTGACATAAATTAACATACACAAATAATAAAGAGTGACTAGTTTGAAATGAATAAATGGTAAACTCAATTTGTAATTAACTTAAATATTACCATTTGTGCTTGCATGTTCATCAGTGGGAACATCTTATAACTGTAAAGTATTATGAGATTATTGAACTGAATTATTTCGATTTTCATATAAACTAGAATGACTAGTGAATTTTCTCGTCTTACCTGTGAGTAGAAAAATATAAAACAATATTAGGTTTAGTGAATAGTTAAGATAAAAGAAATGACTAATTTTACTAAACTGAAAAAAGATCTTTATAAAATATCAACTAAATTATATTCTCTGTTTGAATTATGGCCATCAGAACATATTTCATCAACTATCAGTACTTGACCACCACGGGATGATTCACCGACCTTAGACTTGATAATCCACCGACCTTAGATAGGAATGATCCACTAACCTTTGTTTGAGATAAATCACCAATCTCAACATGAGATGATACACCAATCTCAAGACATTTATAGAAAGTAGAGACTTGATGAGTTTTATTTTTCATTGCCATATCTATTAATATCAAATAAAAAAATATAAAGAATAAATAAAATTAGAACATAATGGAAAGAATGTTCAACACTATTACATAGATCATGTGACAAATAAAGTTTAATTATATAATTTTACCTTATGAATAAAAAGTTGACCGAATGATTTTTCCTTTAGAGCTTTTGGTCAGATGATGTTCTAGGCTTATAAACAATTTTCGCTTTTCCTAAATGTAATATGTATAAAAAGTAAAATGTTTGAAATTAAAAATATACAAAGAAATTGAATTTAATTAATTAAAGGCTCGAACACCATAACTTTGATCAACATACCTTTCAACTACTACTTAGGTAGCTAATTAGAATTTTCTTTTATCTCTGGCACTCTTCGTATCTGATCACCACTTGAAAACAAGTTTGAGATGCACAATAACAACTAGGATGACCCAACTATGATTTTCTGGTAAAAAACGACGATGACTTATATGACAAAATTTTAACCTATGTGATAATCTACAAAAATAAGTTTGAGGTACGCAACAAAGACATGCTAATTTCTCTTTTGTACTCCATCCTGAAATATTACCATATACGGGAAAGTCATTTACAATCCATAAGACTGTGACTCTTATTTGAAATTTTTGTTTTGTTTAAATGTCATGTATATATGCACCAAATTCCCATAACTTTTTCAACTCATCAATTAATGGTTGTAAGTATATGACAATATCATTGCTTCGACCTTTCGGTCCAGGTATAAACAAAGACCTAAGCATTAAGGCTCTTTCATGCACATCAAAGGTGAAAGGTTATAAGGAAATAATACCACGGGCTACACACACTATAACTAAGATTCATATTTTTGAAAAGATTAAATCCCATCTATTACCAACATGAGTCGTACATTTCTTTGATCTCTAGCAAAAGACTCATGAATGATATCAAAGGATTTCTAACCCTCAACATATGTAGGATGTCTTAAGATGCCATTATTTACACGCTTTTCAAAATGCAATCTCATATTTATTGTTGTCTTTAAAGATATAAATAACCTCTGGAGTCGATGTATTAGTGAAAAATAACGCATAATCTTCCACGAAATTGTTTTCCCTTTCCCATTGTTGACCTTCCATCTAGAAACCTTGCAAGTTGGATAGTGGGAATTATTTGCTAGTTCTTATAATAAATCACACAATCATTCTTGCATGCATCATTTTTTTCAGAATAAAGACCGAGATCTTTGATAAGTTTCTTTGTCTAGTAGTTTGATGCATGTAACTTCTCACACAAAAGAAATGCTTCAGTCAACAATTCTAACAACATGTCAAAGGACTTATTGCTCCAACCATTAATACATTTGATATGTATCAACTTTACAATAAAAGACAAATTATAAATATTCTTGCAGCCAGGATATAATGGATTTTCTGCCTCTTTTACCAAATTAAAAAAATCTTTCTTAATCTGAATTTTGATATTCTATATAAATCTCTTTAATTAATTATCCTGCACATTATCTTCTTCCTCTGAGCCTATCATTTCTTCTTTATCAATCTCATATTCAATATCAAAACCCTCATTCTTCCTATATAGATACCATGTTGTATATGAAGGCATTATGCCAATCTCTAAAATATGCACGTACACTTCTGATTGTAATATTTTATATTTATTACAACATTTTTCACAAAAACAATGAACTTTCACATAATCATATTGAAAATGTTTAGTCACATAAGAATAAATTGAGTAGCTCCTTTAAAATATTTATGTGTTGACCTTTCTTATTGCATCCAAGTTTGTCAATTGACATATTTTTAATTTTTACATTGATAATTACTAATTGTTATCATATTTGCTCACTGTTTTTGTCATATATAAATTCAATTAGATGGGAACTTATATTTAGAGGGAGTAAAAGTTTTAAAACCTTTTTTTGGTAAGGTTTGTCATTATAAAAAAAGAGAGCACATATATTTCCATAATGATGATTTTGATGATAATAAATATGTTTTTAAATTGATTAATTTGAAAATGTCTTAAATTAGATTAATTACTTAAGACGAAATATTTTTGAGTTGAAAAAAAAAAATTTCTAGAAACAAACAGATTCCTGTGAACTCATAAAACAGCTAACCAATTAACTTGAGGCAAGTTTACAAACTTTCTAGATAATATCATTCAATCATTAGTGAGAAAACAACTAACTAGTTTATCTTAAAAATTGAGTTTAATTTCTAGTTGTTATTGTATTTCAATTTCTGGAAGCTAACAGCAAACCAATTATTAGAAAATGGCAAGTTGACTATTTCATGCAGGCTACTAGAAACTAACGACAATCTGATATTTTTCAAACGGTGATCCAATTATTTGGATTGCAGCTTAATGGAAACTTATTCAAGTCAAATGGTGATCTAACTAGTAGTTAACGACAATCCAATAAAGTACAAAAAAATCAATAGCAACTAGTTTTCATCCTCAACTATAAAAAGACTTATTCAAATTCAAATGCATACATGGACAATTACAGTTATCATTGAGTAATCTTCTGCATTCTGATCTAAAACTTATTTATTCTTTTCATTTATTCACACATTGAGCTAATATTTGTAATCATACATATTTTTTTAGGGGAAAATCTTGGTAAATTTTACCTTATATTACATTGAGTGATTGTAAGCATGAGAAACACTTTGATTAAGAGATTTGAGATAATCTCTTATCGTAAAGGTTGTTTGACATCTTGGAAGTCAATTGTAAGCATCTTTGAAGCCTTTGAGGCTTACTTAGTGGAATCCTCAAGCCCAATGAGCTTAAAGGCGTAGACATAGGTAGGATTGACTGAACTATGTAAAAATCTCTATGTTTGATTTTCCTTACCCTTCACTCTTTATATTTTGAATTGTTTTATTTATATGTTATTGCTTCGAATTCAATTTATATTTACATTAATTTTTGTTCAAGTATTGAACATTTTGGACAATTTACCCCCCTCTTGGGTTGCATAGCTAGTATTTCACAACTTACAACTATTTAAGATTGAATAATAACATTATAATTGAGCTAAATAATGTACTCACGTTACAAACTCAATGTGGGATTGATTCTCTATAATCTTTCGCATATTTCTAATATGGTGTGTCATTTCTCTAAGTGCATGGGTAAGTTCTTGTTTAATAATCTTTTATGTATAAATAACTCAAATTTATTGTTAGGCTAATTATCTATTATTTAATAAATATTTATAGCCAATATAAATATATGTAATACTTAGAAAACAAATCTTGTCGTTATCAAACTTATACTTCTCAATAAAACTTATTTTCGAATAAGAAATATCTTTCTATTTCAATATGCAAAAGGTCTTCTTATTTATTTTGATGGCCACTTTTCACTTAGAAAACAACCAATCACTTCGAAAAGTTATGCCTGTAGTAAGCAGAGATACAAATTAAAAAAAATATTAATAATTTTTAAATAAAAACTAATTATAATTTATTTGTCTTTTCAACGCACCTAAATCCCAGGACAAAAGCATAAAGGTTGTACTTCACCTTTTTAAAAATACAAGCTTGAAAAATCTCTAATTTTTTGTTCAATGCAGTGTCACAACTATCATATACCATTTTCCATGATAAACTTGCCCTATGGAAGACTTGTAAAGTATTTAAGATCATCCACATTATATAGCAATTATGAATTTGATGTACGTTGGTCTTTTATTCCAATAAGTACTTTATCTATAAAGTAATACAACATGAATTTTAGTGCATCAATGTCATTCATATCATTAAAATTTAAATCCTTAAAGTTTTCATCTAATTATTTAATATTCGGCCCTAGATTATCATCAAAATATAAATCACATACCGTATAGTTCGTTACAATGTTTGCTTCTTTGTGTATATAGTGTGCACCACAGGAAAGTCCTATAACTAAGCATCACTCAATGATCATTAACTATGCTAATTGGCAACCAAGTTTAAACCACAACTGATCTTTATCACATTTATTATGCGTTATTTGTCTAAGTAGTGCATTATGCATGATTACTTTATTGAACACATAGGTATCATTTTTGTAAAATGATCGAATATATCTTTCTTGAATAATTTTAATTGCTATCTTGTTAATTTCTTTTTCATAGATTCCATAACATTTTTAAATTTTGAAGTATTGTAATACGCTCGGGGAAATGCTCGGGTGTTGGTGTCTTCATCGTGTTTGGTTTATTCCTTATATCTGGTGGATTATGTTTTACCTGTAGCTTCTTGACCATTGTATCTGCATAAAATCTAAATTTTATTCATTAATCACATTGACTAAATTTAAATATACATAAACATGTATACATTACTTTTTTTTCATGTGGCAGATGTCCATTGTATTATAATACCAAAACACAGCGACCTTTTGTTGTGATAGGAGCTCGTAACAAGAAAACACAAAAACTCTTTTAGTGCGACAAGCACCTATCACACCAAAGTACAATCCCCCTTGTCGCAAAATTAGTGCAACATTGTAAGTTTCACATTAAACACGGTTTCGCACCAAGGCTCTACTAATCCACAATACCTTAATCTATCAAAATGACACAAGCAAAGTCTAAGAGACATTTCATCAAGCACCTAATGTACTATTTTTATCAAATCCCAATTTTATTAAATATTTTTCAGTCTTAAGAGAAAATCAATCCTAATGATCATCTATTATTAAATAGACACACATTTATCATTAATTAATCAATCTTGGGGGCAAAAAATACTTTGATGTCAAGATCACTAAGGAAAATGAAAGAGAGGAAAACCACTATTAAACTATCGAAAATAAAGCCACGTCTTGCAAGAAATGACCATTAAACACTCACTGAACCACCACAATTGTTACCGAAAAAGTACTCACACCATTGAGACCAAGCCACTAAATTTGGGAAAAAATAGAAGATACAGATTTTGAGTTTTAAAATTATAAGGCTATTATAGTCCAAAAATATTATAATTGACTAAATAAGAAAAAAAATTTAAAATAGCTAATTTAAAAAAAAAACATAAAAGATTTTGGGTTATCTTGGTAAATTTTCTCATGGTTAACTATTGGGTAGTTAATTTTTCTTTTATGCTTCTAACCCAAACCACCTTGCCTTTTGTCCTACTAGTTATACTACTCAATATGGCTGCACTTATTTAGCCTTGGCTGCCTTTTTTTTCTTTATTCCTCCAATGCCAACTAGCCAAACATGATAACTATTTAATTAAGGCAGCATGTGTCTTTATTTACTTCATACTATACAGCACGACGCTCACTTAGATATTCTCATTGAAAATTTATGCTGGTTTGTATTAATTTTGTTTCAAAACTCCCACTCACTTTCGTTCTCTCTGTACAATGGCTTTACAAAACACATGACGCTCCACCAGTATCCCATTTACCTTTGTTGCGTGACACCTAATTCCATCACCACCTTACTGCGCTACACCACTGTTGTGCCTACCCTTCACATTCTTTCTTTTCTCGCTCAACTCTCCATGACGCTCCACCACACACTGTATTCCTTCATCACAAAACATCCAACTCCACCACCACCCCACTATACAACACCACCGGCGTGCCTGCCCTTCACTACCTAAATCTTCAAGCTGCAAATTTTATTTTTAATTTAAGTTTAATTTTTGAATTTAGATTTAATTTATAAATTAAGGTTTGGTTTTTTCTTTCAATTTAGCTATGTGTTGTTATAATCATCTTTTCCGTCATAATCAATCTAGTTTATTTGCTTATGAACAGTTACTGCTTCCCTAATTACATGAAATTTTGTGTGATTTTCATATCCATAAATCTAGGAAATTATGTCTGGAGTCCAGAGGTGCATTCTTTTGATTGATTAGTCGAATGAATCATACTTATTTCTTTTTTATTTTATTTTTTTTAATGGAATTAAAGTATATTCATGCTGATTTTAGAGATATCTATTTCCCTTTTTGCATTTGGATAAGTAATATTTGTTTTTTTCCATATTATAATAGGCTTGGAGAAACTGAAAAGGAACCTGACAAGGTGGTTTGTAATCGTAGTAATGTAATGAAAGCTTAAAAAAAAAAAGAGATTGAACCACTTCAGCCTTGGTAGCCATTCCACTATCTGATATGGCAAAATGGGTGCAAGGGACCTTTTGGCATTGATGGCCATAGTGGTAAGCCTTTGGACAAATGTTATTATGTCATTGCTTTTCTTTTTGTCTATTTTATTTTATATTTAAATAGGAATACGTATTTTTTAATTCTAATGTGAATACACTAACTATTTTTTTTTAGCTTAAGTTTAACATAAAAAGAGTTATATAATGTAATTAAAAAAGGGTCAAGGTTTATTATAAATGATAAAGGCATCAATATTTTGATAATTTCTCTAAAAATACAGAACATTAGGTGTTAGAGACAAAAATAACTTGATTATACAAGTATTAGCGACTTTTCTTAACGAGTACCATTATTTTTCGAATTGATATCTGAAAACATTTTATTGTGTTTCATTTTGTGTACAATGCATTCTACTTTGAAGCATATTATTATAACTTTAAATTTATGGTTTAGAAAAATATTGACAAAACTCATCTGTACATGTTACTTTGAGGTAAGCATGGTTGCTCTTGTCATCTGTTGAAATAAACTATTTAGTTCAGAAAGTCTTCTCTCTTTTCTTTATTGTCCTTATATTTATTTTCTAAAAATTGGCATATTACAAAATATCACGTGGTGATGGCTGGATTACTTAGGGGTGGGCATTTAACCCGACCCGTCCGATCCGACCTGATCCGAAAAATTCAGGTTCGGATTGGATTCGGATGAAGCTTGTAACCCGATCAGGTTAAATTTTGTCAATCCAATCCGATCCAAAAATTCAAAGAAAAAAAATACTCACAAACATAAAATAACCAAATCCGATCCGATTACATGTTCAGGTTAAATTCGGGTTGAATTTCTCCCAACCCGATTAATTCAAAGTCTGATCGGGTCGACCCGAAACCAAATTTGCCCACCCCTAGGATTACTAATCTTAAACAAAGAATTGGAAGTGATATAAATATATTTAACTACAATTACCGATGGTTTGCTTTATACTTGGCAGCTTTGTTCTTATACTGGCCCAGAATATGTTTTCTAGATAATGGTAAATTATGTTTCATGTCTTTCGCATTCATAAAATTGATATTATTTTCTTATCATTAATCTCTTTACATCAGCTTATGTCCTTTGGGTGTGTTTGACACACTATATTGTACTATGTCATATTACATTATTTTAATACATATGTGTTATAATATGATATTGTACAATATTTAGCACAGCATTGCATTGTACTAATGTTGTACAATATTTAGCACTATATTGTATTATATTAATGTTTAATTATATTATATTTAGTATTACACTGTACTGTATTAATTTTTTTATGATTAATTTAAATTATATATTTAAAAAATAATATTTAGTAGTACTTAAAAATACTAAATGGAGAATTCTTAAATTTTAGAAATTTAGCATTATCTTTTTTAGTATTAAAAAAATCATAATTTTTTATAAAGATCGAAGCTTATAGCCTTAAAATTTCTAAATATTTTACAAATATATAACCTGTAAAATAAAGATCGAAGCAAATAATTCAATCAAAAAGTAATAATAGTTTACTCAAGCATGTTAAAAGTTTTCAACATTAATTGCAATTTAACACGAGTTGAGATTAAAAATTCTACTGCATTTTATTTCTAAAAGAATGTTATTATGTCATCAACACAATAAAATGACAACCAAATATGCCCTCTGTTCAGCCACTAGTCCTATTACCTTCATGTCTATTTAATTTCAAAGAACAACAATGAAGAATTAAATGGCTTGTAGTAAACACTACAAATGCCTTTCTCTTCTTTTATTATTGTTCTTGTTCTATGACTATCTCTACACTATTTTATATATAACAAAAGAAATAAAATACAATGAAATATCATTCAACGCAAGCATCAATTTCATAAAAAAAAATACATGTAAACTCAAGGACAATTCTTCAGTCAGTATTCTAAAAAAATTTAATAGTGAGTGTGAAAAGCACCAAAATGAAATAATCCAAAAGTTAAAATCAATATTAATGTGAATGGAGTGATTGTATATAATTATAAAACAAGCTCAACATAATTAAATATCAATTTTGATGCACAGTTTAATCAAACAAATAAACAGAAAAAACTAAAGTCATTAGAGTTAATCTTAGCTCACTTCAACATCAACATAAACTCGTTCCCCTATATCCCTTGACAATTTGCTGCCCTCTATTTGTTTGCATCAATTATATTAACATTATGGTAAAGACAACTAACAGCAAGTACAATGGGAGAGAGAGGGAGAAAGACAATGGGAAGTTTGCAATGCAATGCCACAACAAGATGTAAATAACAACCATTAATAAAATAGAACTAAAAGTACCCAAATCATTTATCTTATCTGCCGCAAATCATTAATCTTACCTACCTAATGTTAATGCGAACAAGCCAAAAAGTATAGTCGCACACAACTTAAAACATGGATCATGCCAAATTTAACTTATAATATACACATGATAGTTGTTTTACTGGAGGAGATGATGTTTGGTGTCAAACCTTAAAATGTAGAATAATGTTCAATAACATATGAAAAAGGCTTCGAATTTTCCAGAAAAGTGCTTAAGAACTTGCCCATGACCATTTTCACATGAAGCAAAACCATTTTATTGTTGAAACATTTTATTTTCACACAAGAAGATACATGAATCAATCTTGAACTAAATATATTTGATAGCAAGAGTTTCAAGCTGAATAATACATAAATATCCTGAAAATTTTATTCATTAAGTAAGCATTTCTTCTAGCTTTAAAAATCCCTCAACATGTACAAGTCAATATGGACCAATCAAACACCAAACTTAATAGTTTAAGAATAGAGAAAATCAAGTAAACAAATTATTTTGGACAACAAAGAATAAAAAAAATTAAATAAAATGAATATAACTATGAAGAAAAATAATGGAACTATTATCGAGGAACACCTTCAATTGAAGTTGAGGCTTAGTTTCTCCAGCATCACTGATAAAACCAAATCCTCCACTTCCTCTCCTACAATTCATATCTATATACATAAAAAAAAAATGTTCTAAAAACAGCAGTTTATTATAAGCACGCACATGCAAGACAGTTTATTATAAGCAATTAAGCACATATTTTATGTCTACTACTACACTATCTTATATTTAGTGAAAGAAAAAAATACAATGAAATTTCATTCAATGATATCATCAATTTCACAAAAAAGCTCGTGTAAATAAAATCCTTGAGTTTTAATACTTAGTTGTAATTTTCACAGAGTGAAAGTCAAGTCAAGAAACATAATGTTAATATAATAATGAAGAGGACCAAATAATATAAAATGCTGCGAATCGATTTTAATAAAAGACCAATTAACACAACCCTCCATTTATGAATCTTTTATGCTTGGCACCTTAAAGTGTTTTTCATCCCAAAAACTTCAAGTTTGCTTCTCCACCACTGATGGATCTATTTTAGATATTTTATACATATATTAATTTTATACCACAAGACAAACAATGAAGTATGCTATATACTGGGCATATAGAATAAAGTTGTGAATAAACTAATATATCCACCTATTTTATGGATCAATTTTGAATGTCTTCCATTGAGATGTGAACATTCTATTAGATACTTTAATTACTCTTCCTTTAACTTCTTGTTTCCTCCATGGCCAAAACCAGAACATAAAACTTCAACTAATGTGATTTTTCTTTTTCATTAGTTGAGCTACAAAATTCAACACAAGCACTAAATAAATTGTACTATAATTGCCTATGTTTATTCTCATTGTGGCATCGAAAGAGCTAAGCACGCCTTTGATTATACTAAAACAAAATATACAATTTAAGTTATCCCATATTAGTACAAATTCAAACAAAATCAATAATTAAACAGACAAGCTTTTCAACTAACAGAGTCTATGTATTTATATATTTCGCTAGTGAATTTTTTCTTTCAATCCTTCTCTTTTCATCAAAAGAGAACAAGCAAAAATAAAATAAATCCTCTACAACTTAAACATAAAAATGAAAAATTTCACATCATTTTTCAACCAAA
Source organism: Murraya koenigii (assembly GCA_025617385.1). Taxonomy (NCBI): domain Eukaryota; kingdom Viridiplantae; phylum Streptophyta; class Magnoliopsida; order Sapindales; family Rutaceae; genus Murraya; species Murraya koenigii. The sequence goes on along the minus strand of CM046815.1, from coordinate 12,302,712 downwards.
AACTTAGTCATAATAATAAAACAAAAAAAAGAATAATCATAAGAAATGAAAAAAAAATGTCAGTCAATTAATCACATGACCAATTATATATATAAAGTCATCTAATCCCTTTTTTTTCTTATCAACCAAACAAAAAAAATAAATCAGGCAATCAAATTGAGTTAAATAGCTTTCACACCAGTTTCAACCAAGGACCTCGTTAGTGCGGTAACAAAGTGGTGGAGCAGTGTTCTCATCCAGTGCAATGGTCGATGGGCTATGGTGTCGGACGACTCAATGGTGGTGGAGTTGCGGTTCATGCGACATGATGGTGATAGAGTTGGTGTTTTTTATGGCAAAGGAGCTTAGTGTAGTTGTGATAGAGCAAAGCCAGCCGACCATTTTCTTAGTGGATAGAGGTCGGCAATGATGGAGAGATTGGCAACAATCAAGTTTTCTTCATTTTTTTTTTTGTGATATTACGAGGTCATAAACCTGGTTGACTTTAGTTATAAGTTTTGACCTCTTAACTAATTTTTATTTTTGGTGGACTCTTGTTCACATTAAAAAGATTAAATTATTTATATTTATGTAATACAATATATACAGAATAATTTTTTATAATATATGACTCTATAGTATAGTATAATATATTAACATAAAATATATAATAATATTATGCAATACATAACATTATAGTGCAGCACAATAAAAGATAACTTCGTGTAATACATGACATTATAGTGTAGTACAAAATATAATTATAAAATATGTGATAGTATTGTGTAATACATAACAGTATAGTGTAATACATGACTTTGTTATGCATGACGAATTAGAGTTTTAAGAATTAAAAGTGACTAAGACAAAAAAGGATATTATGATATTTAACTGACTTTAAAGTCCCAATTTTACTATAAGGTCTAAATATCATAACTAAACTCTTGTATAATAGTCCTCTTTAAAAAATTCCTCTTTTTTCTTTTTCACTTTATGGTAAAACCCCATAAACCCATCCCCCTCCCGGGTTTAGTTTTACATTAACTAATGAAACCCAAACATGATATAGTATTAACATAATACTATGAACTCTTAATACAACTTTACGAGGGCTGCCAAACACGTCCTTTATGGCTTAATATGATAAATGTAGCAATTTGTAGTTCACTACTTAATGCTTTCTACTAGGCATATGTATTAGGTGCAGGAACATGATCAGAAACTTTGTCCCAGTCCCACTTTTCGGAAATTAATGTCCAAAGAACAACAATTGGAAATGGAATATTGACAACAACAATTGAAAATGGAATATTGACAACTTCATTTTCTTTAAAGGACCCATTCAGAAAATATAGCATTTTATGGTGGCGGAAACAAAGAAAAACCTCATATTTAAAAGAAGTTAAAGGCCGTCACTAAGCAAATACAAGTTGTCTATGATCGTTGGCGTTTTGGCATAATTCAGGACTTCTTGTTCAACTATCATGATTCAAGACTTCGTGATCATTGTTTTAATGCTTTTGTCCCATAAACAAGCAAGCAATTGGATTATTTAACATAACCCACATTGTTGGTGATTATATTATAACTATTCTATTACTTTTATTATATTTTTACAATGTTGTAGTATATATAAGCTTTTACATTATCATTCTAAGATGATTTTTTTAAAGAATCTTGTATATTTAACTATTTATTTATATTGTAATATTTTTTAGAGATTGTTTGATTAAATTATTTATTTTGACCTTTATTTCATAAGTTATATATAAGTTAGGCCCACAAGGACCCATGGGATAACATGGCCCACCATGTTTTAGGCTTAAGCCCAGCACGACCCATGGCCCAAGTCCACGCGTGCCGTGCCTTGGACCGTGCCCAAGAAAAGTCCACAACCTTTTTTTTAGAGCGTGCTTAAAAAACTTACATGACATACTTTCTTCAAGCCTACATGTCATTTCTTTAAGCTCATCAGTCCATGCAATTACAATTAATAATAATAATCATCATAATTTTATTAATGGAATAATTTACATTTAATTAAGACATCAACTCAATTACACAACTATATTATCTAATTTTAACATTATTTTATTTTATTTTTTGTGTTAATATGAAAAATATTTTATTCACAAATGAAACATATATCCTTTGATTAATTTATGATTTCATAAATGAAATATTAAAGTTGTAAAAGTTTATATTTATGATTTATAAATTCATGATATTTATAATTTATTTATTAAAATCATAAAATTATTTATTCATTTAAAAAATTATAAATATAAAACAGTTAGAATTTTTTTTAAAACTAAGTCTAAATTAATTTTAAAAATATACTCTAATAAAATATATTAAAAAATTTAATTTCATGTCATTTGTAAAACCATAATATTTTGTGTTTACTTTTTTATTAAAAATTTTTACAAATATGCTTCGGCCCACATGCTATTAATAGCTTAATGATGGCATACTAACCCATCAATGAAACATGCTTATCACTTGCTTTTTCATGTGTCATGTTTGGACCCATCTTAATCGTGCCATACTTTAAGATCTACATACTTAAAATTCTAAGCCTAACTCGGATGACCCATGTGCTTATGTCATGCCGCGTCGTGCCACGTGCCACTCGGCCCATTGGCCATCTTTAGTTATATATTTGGGAAATGTTGAAAAAATAAATGTTATACTACCAAAATTTTTAGAATTTATTAGTTTTACATTTATACTAAAAACATTAATGTAAAAATTTTAAAATTTAAGCATTCTATATTTAATATTTTTCTATGTACTAATAAATATTATTTTCTAAATATATAATTTAAATTAATCGATAAAATAATAAATATAGTGTAGTGCAGCAAAAAATATAATATAATTAAAAATTAATACCGTACAACGTAGCATTAAATGATGTACAATATTATTATAATATAATAATAAAGCAATATAGTATAATACAATATAGATAGATTAAAATAATATAATATAAGTGTAATAAAATATTTAGTGTATGATATTAAGGTGCATTGCATTAAGTTGTAATGCAATATTATGTTTGGTGTGGTATTAACTATATAAAATTTTAAATTTATTAATATTTTAGGGTTTTATTATTAATTTAAAATTAAGTATTAAATAATTATTTTTATATATGAATTTGTATAATATAAAAATGATTTAAATAATAAAATATTATATTATTACGTTGTATTATTAATAATTTTTATTAAAATATAATTTTTTTCTATATATTAGTTATTATAATATAGTATATTTAATATTATATTATAAAAATATATTACTATAAAATTATATAATACAATATAAAATGCAATATAGCTTATATTATAAAGTAATATAATATTAAATTTATTTTTTTAATTCATTAAAGTCTAAAACAATTGTTTAATTTAGATTTATTATTTTAGTAAATAATAAATTATTAAATAAAATTAAAATACTTTTTATGAATTTCAAGTAAAATAATCAAAATGATTTTATGTAACGAAAGTAAAATAATGTATTATAATTTATTTATTTAATATTTAGATTTATTACTATCTCATATTATTATTTAAACCAAATTTTTTATTTAAATATAAATTAATATTTAATAAATTTTATTATTAAATAGATTTATTATAATTCATTAAATAATAAAAGTTAAATATTATATGAAAGTCTTGTCAAATTAAATTGCTTCTATGACGTTCTTACCTTCTAGTCATCCACTTGTTAAAAAACGTGAGTGCCCACCACAAGCTTGTTAAATTACCCAACCAAACGTCAGATACAAACCTTATTGTCGGGTCACTTTTCTCTAATTTTTATTTTTATTTTTATTTATTTATTATTATTATTTTTTTTTAACAATTCGCTGGAAACTGGCCTGAGTTAAAAGGGAAAGTATTTATGGGAAAAGTTTTGACAAGTGTTACATCTGAGTTTAGATGTTTATTTAGGTGAAAAATAATTAACACAAAATTTTAACTATTTAATTTTATTAATGACATATGTCAATAGATCTTTGAAAATTTATAAAAAATAAAAGAGAAAATACTTAAGAGAATAACTGAATCCAATTCTTTATTATAAGTTTTAGTTGTTAATTTTTGTCTATTAAAGAATACGTTTAATATTGGTTTTAAGAATCTAATTTTTTAATGTAAAAATTATATAAAAAGGCCATTTACCCTAAAAATAAAAATTAAAAAAAAATAAGAAGAAGAAGGAGTAAACAAAGAAAAAGAAGGAAAAGGCTACAAAAAATAATTTAAAAAATAAAAAAGCAAAAGCATGTTTAAAATATATTAAAAGTATTGATTTAATTTTTTTAACTAAATATTATTTAAGAGATTAGAAATAAAATTTTTAAGATTTATGGTAATAGAACTATATATTGAATTAAATGTGTTATATAAATGTTCAGATTATTATATTATATTAATTTATAAGAGAGAGTTTTTATTAATAATTTATATGATTAATATTTTTATAATAAAATAATTTATTAAAATAAGAGTATTCATAATAATTTTTAAAGTACAAATAATCTCAGTTATTTGTTAATTTGTTAATTATCTCATTTCAAACAAAATAAATTAACCAAATGCAAAGTAAAAGGGCCAAATTTCTTAAAATGGCAACACTTGGGACTAGACTCTATTTGATATAACTTTTTTAAGTACAACTTAATTTAAGTAGAACTTTAATAGTTATTTGGTTGTTAATAATAGATTTTATAAACTATTTTAAAATTACTTTAATAGTTAAGTATTCAAAGTTATATTATAAAAGAGATGAACTAAAAAAATAAAATAAATAATAATCATTTTAAATAATTTAATATTTTAAAAAGCCCTTCAACTACAATTCTCAAAAATCTAAAATTTAAACTTTTACTATTAGAGGTAAAATAAGTAGAGATTGAGCTAAAGATTTTAAATCTTATATAAATTTATTTTATATAAACTTATGATTGATTATATTTTTGGAACACATTATTTTTTATTTTTTATCATATCAATTTATATAAAATAATTTTATATAAAAATTTATATCTCATTTGAGATAAAATAATTTATTTAATCGTCAAAAATTTTACTTAAAATAAAATCAAACAAGGATAAAAATTTTGAAAAGAATTTTGGGATTAAATAAGTATTATGGCCATAAGATAAGTAGCCCCCAACGACGTCGCATTGCATTGAAGCAGCACAGGGGCGTATGGTACTTCGTATGATTCGCGTAGCGTGACGAATACTTTGCTGCATTTAGAAGCTGCTCTGGCTGAAGCAAAGCGGTTAGATTCAGAAAGCAGCTACTAATCAGCGACACTCCCACTTATTCCTTCGCTTTGGCATCAGCACCACCGTGTAATGGACAACAGAAACGTCGTCGTTTGCGACAATGGCACTGGGGTACCTCTTTTTTATCATTTCTCTCCGATCGCGTATGTTTTGTCATCTAAATCGATCAATCATCAGAAAATTTCGACAAAAATATTTATTTATTTTTTTTAACAAAAGCACGTCCTCTAATTTTCTAATTTGATTCTTCTTGGTTGCTACTTTGTAGATCTGCTTAAATGTTAGAATTTGCTAATTTGACTTATGAAGTTGGTTATTTAAATTGAATGTCAAATCTAAACTGCACTACATGTTCACATTGATTTGTTAATTTCTGTTGTTTCATTAAGTTATGAAAACTTATATTGTGATTACTTGCTGCAGTATGTCAAGTGCGGATTCGCAGGGGAAAATTTTCCTACCTCTGTGTTTCCATGTGTTGTGGGAAGGCCAATGTTACGCTACGAAGAATCACTCATGGAACAAGAGCTCAAGGTCGGACACTATACGCTTTTCTATCGTGAAACTACATTAGTCTTTTGAAGATAGGCTCGCAAGTCCATGCTTAAATTTCATAATGTGTATTTTTTTCACATGTAGTAGTTCATGCCACGTTTGTTACAATGCTTAATGCTTGCTGCTTAGAACTTATTCAGAAAGGTCTTCTTTCTCATTCTTTGATTTGAATTCATTTAGGATACTATTGTTGGAGCTGCAGCTTTAGACTTGCGGCATCAACTGGACGTATCTTATCCTGTTAATAATGGTATAGTGCAAAACTGGGAAGATATGGGTCAAGTATGGGATCATGCATTTTTCAGTGAATTAAAAGTAAGCTTTACGCTGCTTCTGTTGCTAATATGTGGCTTATATCTTTTCTTTTTCCTTCTTTTCCCTGTAATATAGTTTCACTAGATGGTATCTAACTCCTCTATGTTCTCTATCAACAGATTGACCCACCAGAATGTAAGATTTTACTCACAGACCCACCTCTTAATCCAGCTAAAAATCGTGAAAAAATGGTGTGTAATCCAATTCTTTTTGCTTAATATTGTGATAAATAATACATTCAGTCACATCAAAATTAGCATCTCTTGAATTTGGCTAGACTTGCCACTGCAGGTTGAGACAATGTTTGAGAAATACAACTTTGCCGGCGTCTTTATTCAAATTCAAGCTGTTTTAACTTTGTATGCTCAAGGTGCTTATGATGATACCTGAAGGTTTAAATTCCATTAACTGATTCAGGCACATTTATGAGCAGACACATGAACACATGTGTGCACAAACATATATCTAAATAGTTTCAGCTACTGACACTTTCGAAGACCCTGGAAACTATAGGCATGAAAACTGATATTACCTGGTGAAGACTTTCTAGATTTTTTTTTCCTTTTTTTTGGAAAAATAATCACTATTTTTACAATTGTTCTATCATTTTGTTCAGTCTCGTTGCTTGTTTGCTTCAACATTATCTTGAATTGTCACAGGCTTGCTGACTGGACTGGTTATTGACTCTGGTGATGGCGTCACTCATGTGGTAAACCATTCAATAACCAATTTAACTTCATTTTCAGATTCTTGCAATAATTGTTTCCTTTTTTTTTTTTCAGTTCTTAATTCCCCTGATTGGACTGATAACTCCCATGTTTGTTGCTTGCATATGATATGATTCCATTGTATCATGGAGCACTTTGGAGTAAAGCCATTCTGTTTAATTTAGCATTTGAACTTTTATGCAGGAATTTTATAACTAGTCAGTTTCAATTATCGCTCTTGTTTTCCCTTTGCAAAAATAATAAATATCCCAGTTATTTTAAATGATAAAATTGTCTTTTTTTCCTCCCTCTTGGGAAAAAACATGGAGTTTTCCACTTCTATTATGTAAATTTTTTGGAGTATTCTTTACAGTGGAACCTGATATTGTTTCTTCTCCTGAAGGTTTTGTGGAGGACTATTGAAATTAATCAAGAAATATCATAACCCTTATAACTGGACTTTTTCCTTCTGGAGAATTCGAATTTGAATATTACATAGCTTTTTATCTTGCAGTTTAAATCGTTTATTCATCCACAGAATAGTGGCATATCACTTAAGCTATAGGAAATTGTCTTAATGGAACACGAATCTGTTAACCTGATACAAAAGTAAAATCTTTCAATCTGATACAAAATTAAAAGTAATAATGAGAAAGTTTTTATGAATATGAAAATTTACAGTGTTTTATTGTACTCTAAACGGTAATTCTGAACCATAACTTTCAACATTTCTTCCCAGGTTCCCGTTGTTGATGGCTACTCATTCCCTCATCTTACCAAGCGAATGAATGTAGCTGGTCGTCACATAACATCCTATCTTGTTGATTTACTTTCACGGAGAGGGTAAGGTTCTATTTATTGTCAATAAGTTAGCAAGATTAATATGATTTAGAATACTTGTGTCTTTTAAATGTAAAATTTTATTTCCTGTAGGTATTCAATGAATAGAACTGCAGACTTTGAGACGGTTCGGCAAATCAAAGAGAAGCTATGCTACATAAGGTTGAGGATCGACTACATTCATGTGTGATTTTGTAGAATTTATTTCATTATGATGTAATATCAAATTATTTCCTGCAGTTATGACTATAAAAGGGAATATCAGTTGGGATTAGAGACCACCATCCTGGTTAAGAATTATACTGTAAGTTTATTCTCTTTGTATTTTATGAATCTTGTGGTTTTTTTATATAAATGCTCAATTTGTAATACTCTGAGACGGCTTTATTTTAGAATCTCAGTTTAGGGGTATGTATAGCCTCATTCATTCTTTACCTGCCATTTTTCTTGTTTTTGAAAAACCACTCATGTAAATTTACGTGATGGTCATTCTGAATGTTCATACAGAAAATAAGAAATCTATTGTGGTATTTTTGGCTTGAGTTTCTATATTTCCTTAAATCCTGTGACTTCAGTAGTTTTTTTCCTGCTCTCTTTTTAACATTGTATTAACCTTATATATTTTTTATCAGCTGCCAGATGGAAGAGTCATTAAAGTAGGAACTGAGAGATTTCAGGCCCCTGAGGCTCTTTTCACACCAGTAAGCCTGTACCTTCTTTTCTGTTGTGTTCTATTCGTCAAAACTTACCCATTCTATGTGTTGCTCAGGTTCAACTGAACATGCTATTATCAGCATGCAGCCAGACCGTTTTGCGTTATATTTTTAGTTTACTGAGATTATTTGCTGCTCATATGCAACATATATGATATGCTATTAGTTTATGTTAGTATAAAACCATCTGTCATTTTAAGAAGGTGATTGATGATTTAAAAGAGCAGTATTTGTGGGCGACCAGCTATAAAAGTACATATTAGAGGCTGATTGTATAAAGAAATTCTTGATTTCTTTCATTTAGAAATTTTTGTGGGACTTGTGGGGCAATGTGTCTCTGACACTTTATTCATGCGCTTTCTGATAAAATGGAAAACGGTTGCATTACTGCTTTATGTAGTAAATGAACAAGCTGATCGATTGCTGTTAATTATTGGCAAAGTAATAATAGCAGGTCAATTTTTATTTTTGAATTTATATATTCTTGCATCAGAGAATTAAAAAGTCTGGAAATTTCAAGATTACATTTATCAGTGGAAGTTTCTAAATTTAAAAGTACTTCCTCTTTCCAGGAACTTATAGATGTTGAAGGTGATGGGATGGCTGATATGGTTTTCCGCTGTATTCAGGAAATGGATATTGACAATCGTATGATGGTATTATGATTGGATCCAAAATACATTACTTTCCTTGATCATTTTACTTTAATTTCTGCTTATAGATCAATATATATTGACAAGGATAGCTGATCCTCTGTATTTGAAAATAAAGTTAAGGATTTGCTAGAAGATCTTTTCATTATGTAATTTCCTTCTTTTTTAAATGATTAAAATATGCAGATACTAACAGTTGTTTTGCCTTCTTTATTTATTTGAAGTTTTGGTGGATTTTATTTTATAATTCCCATTTATATAAGTTGGATGTTTTGGCCATACGATAGGCGGTGATTAGATGAGTACATATGTTCAGATGTTTATCATTTTTTTTAAGTCATGTATGAAGTAATTTTTCTGTTGCGGTTTCAATTTACATAGTACGTTCAGTTTTGTTTTTTTGGGTAACTCCTTTTAATTTATTCCTTGGGTACAGATATGATTGAAGAAACAGATATGATTTACTAATGTGATTGATTAAATGGTTTGTATTGTGTTAGATGCTCTTATTAAACTGACCAGCATATAAGTGTTCATTGTTGCAATACTATGAGATTGATAAGTTAACCCATGTAGCTTTGTGGGAGGCCCAGATAAATGTGGTGCCCTACCTTACTGTATTTTCTTCTTTTTCTCCTTTGATGTGTGAGTGCATATGAACTGACTGCCCCGTAATTCTCATTTGCTATTTCATTTATCTTTGCAGCTATACCAGCATATAGTCTTGAGTGGAGGGAGCACCATGTATCCAGGACTACCTAGTCGGTATTATGTCAAACTTTTCTTTGCATCACATGACATTCCACTGTGCTTTCTTCTTAGTAATTTGGGTCTTCATTTATATTTAATGTTCTTATCTGTTTCTGTTATATGATTTCGGAACCTAGCATCAAATGGCAATGATATGTCACTTTTCTTCTTCTTAATTTTTGGCATGGTTGTGCAAGCCGGTCTGTTCTTAGTTCTATGATTAATTGACATTTGCTGTCAGCAAATATATGCTAGAAAATAATTTGACATCTCTCAAGGGCACATCATTTAACATGGTTGTCCTTTCATATGGTAAGATTTTGATGGAGTAATGGTAAGAATTTGATGGAGTGACTATTTTTTTCCCTTTAGCTTGGAAAAGGAAATCCTTGATCGATATCTCGAAGTTGTTCTAAAGGGTAATAAAGACGGGTTAAAGGTAAGATCTGAGTCCCTTTTGTAATAAGCTAAAGAAAATTATGTTTAGATGCCTGATGAACTTAACCATAGTCTTAAAGGATATCATTGGTTAGGGTGCTACAGTTAACATTTTCTTGCATCAAAGATTCATTACTACTGTGATCAATTGTTAGAATATCATTGTTGGTTTTGAAATTAATAGCTTTTCTAATTTTCTTAAGTTGATGGCCATTTGTTCAATCTTGGAGTAAAATGATCTTAAAAATTTTCATTCTGCTGCAGAAAATGAGGCAATGATTAGAAGCTGAATTTGTAAAAGGACTTGATCTTTAAACTCATTTTCTATACCTTGTGACAGAAGTTGAGATTGCGAATTGAGGATCCACCAAGAAGGAAGCATATGGTGTATCTTGGGGGCGCAGTTCTTGCTGGGATTATGAAGGTACATCTCTCTCTCTCTCACTCTCTCTCTCACATTCACACACATGAAAGCAGACAAGCTGCAGGGCTTTGTTGCAACTAAAGATTTTCTAGCATTCTCGTCCTACTATTTGTAATCTAAGAAGTATATGGTGGATGACCTGTGCAGGATGCACCTGAGTTTTGGATTAGCAGAGAAGACTACTTGGAAGAAGGAATCGCTTGTCTAAGCAAGTGTGGCCCGTCTTGACTTTCTGAGGCTGTTTGTCACGCTATTAACTGTTGCGATTACCTCTGATAGCTGCATTATGAGCACAAACATGGTAGAGAAATCAATAGATCAAAAACATGTTTCAAGAGCTGTAACAAGTTGTGTTGAAACTCAAGATTGGTGCGTACCTTGCTGGCATCTGTAAGCCTATTGGAAAGATATCAGAACATGATAGCGTTAGCAATTGCTTCATTCTTGTAATCTTGCAGCCAGAAAACTGAAAATAAAGACGGGTTTTCGTTTTGTATATTCCCAAAGCTTGCTGTAATATACTCAGCTGAGGTTAGAACAAGCCTCCCAGCTGGATTATTACTGTTTCTGCCCGATTGTTTTACTTCCTGCAGTTATTTTCTTCCAAATAAAGTAAATTCAAAGTCCAAGATTGCATAATTAACTATGAATGTTCAGCTTCAGCCGTGCATTTGATTTTTTTTTTCTAGTTTATTCGATTTTTATTTGTTTTTAATTGCCGTGTGGTTGAATGGTTGAGGAATAATTTCTCAATTAGGGATTAATAAATTTTGGGACAAACAAGAAAATAAAAAATATATACTTTATATTACGTGGTATTTTATTCTTCGGTGTTTGAAATTTTTTTTTTTTTTTTATATTTTAACTTAGTCTTGACTATATTGGATTCATGGTTGAAGTATAGCATTGCTATGCTATTCAGTAATATTTTTAAGAGTAGTGCCCTCAACGCCCCAATATTAGTCTTATAACACACCCTTTCCTTGTAAAATTACATTTAAGGACAACCATTTAATTCTAATTAAAATCGTTTGACACACACCAGCATTCTTCTTCTTGTTTTCTCTCAAACAACAAAACAGTAGGAGGGAACAATCCTAGTGACGGTGTTCGAGAGAAGAATCTTAAGAAGTATTGTTTGTGATGGTAGATGTAGGTGGCTAAGATTGCAATGCTTGCACTGGATTGTTGATTTGGGTTTCGGATTGGGATGATAAAATGTCGGGCGTGGGCTGGGCTTGGTAAAGCAGGAGCCGATCTTAGTATGTCTTTTGTTGGATCACATTAAAAAGCCCGAATTTTATATTCTATTTTTTAAAGTTTTTTTTAATTATATACTATAAATTTATAGTTTATAAAATTTAATTTTTTGTCAGATTAAATTTTAAAAGTTTCATTTAAATTATTTAAAATTTCAAATATATGGTGGGTTAAATATGTGTTAAAAAATTATATTTTAATTAAAATAATATATTTATTTTTTAGAATTTTAGAATATTTTTAGGTATTTTAGAATTTTTAGATAATGCACGAGCCTAATTCAAGTATTTAGAAAACATGCACCCAAACTTAGGTCAGGTTAGGTTTCTCCACCATTCCTTATTTGGGAGTTTAATGCTTAGGTTGGATTAAATATGTGTTAAAAATTATATTTTAATTAAAATAATATATTTATTTTTTAGAATATTTTTAGGTATTCAAGTTGGGTTTAGAATTTTTAGATAATGCACGAGCCTAATTCGAGTATTTAGAAAACAAGCACCCAAACTTACGTCAGGCTAGGTTTCTCCACCATTCCTTATTTGGGAGTTTAATGCTTAGGTTGCAATTCAAGATTAATTGAGTATTGATGTAGGCTTTTATAAGAGAGGGAAAAAAAAACACTTTAATATATTTATTGTAAACAGAAAATTTGTGTGTATAGGGTTGGCAAAAATCTAGACTCGGTTTAAATTTTTTAAAATTTGAGTATTCTAATACTTGACTCGAATTTATTTTCAATCAAATTTTTCTAAACTTTTTAAATTCAAATTTTATATAAATAAAATTTAAATTTTTATATTTATGAATATATTTTTATTTATTTTATAATTTTTAAATTTATTTTAATAAAATTAAACATGAAATATGAACTTTGAGGAAGAATAAGGAATATCTAAGGCGTTTTATTGATGCATCAATGGGGTTACTTTAAAGGCTGTCTTGAAATTTCTTGGATCAAAAGAGAGTCAACTTAGCTGAAGATATTTTTTTAATGCATTTGGTTTACGGGACTCTGCTTTTTTTTATCACTTATTTTTCAATTGTACACCAAATTCGTTGAGACGTTGCACTCAGGTTTATGGACACACACTGCTTTCGTTAGTAAATCATGGTTAGATGAACAACAACAGGTCATGTACTTGAATCGCTGACAGTTCTTCCTTTTTACAGGCACTGAAATCTGCAGCACTGGCCACTGGGTCTGTGTTGGTGTTCACCATATTAAAGAATTTGCCCTTTGTGTTGAGCAAGAAATATTATCCGACAATCCTCGTAATAACAAATAACCTTTCAATTAAATAAAACCCTTTTTTTCCCGAGACCCAAAAATTAAAAAAAAAAGGGTTAAAAACTCCTCGTATCATTTTTAGAAAAAGATGTTATTTGTAGCTAGATTCTGAATCAATCATATCGCTCTAAACTTGGTTATTTTTTAAGGCATGTTTTTTTTTCTGTTCCGTATGACCTCTCTTGCCCAATAATTTTGATTAGCAGGATAATAAGAAGAATCAGTAATCAAGTAAGCAAATTGGGATGCCAACCTTACCAAACAAGGCTGCACAAACACAGACTCTCTCTCGCTGTTAGGTCCTATTAAGTGGCCTAATCCCACCCATATGACCAAAACTAAAACTAAAAAAATTGGACCATGTCCAAGAGTATTTTTAAAAAGCAAATCTCCCCCTCTTTTTACAAATTAATTTCAACTACCAAAACTAGAATGGGTGTACTATCCCAATCAGACACTAACACTTGTCCTTCTCATACAAATTTTATTTACCTAAATAAGCAAAAGAAATATGAAGTCGCAAGGGTCCACAAACTTTCCATATATATCTCATGCCTCCTTTGGCCGGTTATAAGACCATTACAAAGTTTCTGATAGGTCTAACCATCAGGTTTCAAAGCAAATCTTGTGTGTTTGATTATCAATTTGGAAATTTCTCTCTTGAAGTTCTTGATTATTATCTTCAGTTACTTCCAAAACTCTCGTTTTTTTTCAGCTTGTTCACATGGTTTGTTACAATCATTTAAATTCTCGTACATTCAAGGTGAATTTTATAATATAGCATATTTGATATTGTTTTCTTGAACTTGCGCTTCCAGGTTTTGGAACTTGAAGAGACGGTAGTGATGAAGAACTCTAATGGCCATGCAATTCAGCTCAATGTGAAGCAAGGTGAGCCAACTTTGGTTAAGCCCGCAGAGGAAACTGAGAAGGGTCTCTACTTCCTGTCAAACCTTGATCAAAACATTGCTGTGATCGTCCGAACAATTTATTGCTTCAAGTCAGATGAGAAAGGCAATGAAAAAGCTGGAGAAGTGATCAAGAATGCCCTTGAAAAGGTTCTTGTTCATTACTACCCGCTTGCCGGGAGGCTAACTATAAGCTCGGAGGGAAAACTTATCATAAATTGTACCGGGGAAGGGGCTGTTTTTGTTGAAGCTGAAGCAAATTGTGCACTAGAAGAGATTGGAGATATAACAAAGCCCGATCCTGAGACTCTTGGGAAGCTGGTTTATGACATTCCCAGTGCAAAGAACATACTTGAAATGCCTCCTCTTGCTGCTCAGGTTTTTACACTTGATTTAGCACATTCCTTTTCATGTTATGTTAGCACTATAGTATTTTTCCTGCGGTAGAAGTATGATTTTAGTTAAACTTTTTCAGGTGACCAGATTTAAATGTGGGGGATTTGTTCTTGGGCTGTGCATGAACCATTGTATGTTTGATGGCATTGGTGCAATGGAATTCGTGAACTCATGGGGTGAAACAGCCAGAGGTTTGCCCCTGAATGTTCCTCCATTCCTAGACCGAAGCATACTCAAGGCACGGAATCCTCCAAAGATTGAGGACCTGCACCAAGAATTTGCTGAAATAGAAGACAAGTCTGGCACTAGTGAACTCTACAAAGATGAAATGCTTTACAGGTCCTTCTGTTTTGACTCCCAAAAGCTTGAAAAGATCAAAACAATTGCCATGGAAGATGAAGTTCTTGACAAGTGTACTACTTTTGAAGCACTCTCAGCATTTGTGTGGAAGGCTCGAACCAAGGCACTAAAGTTTCTGCCTGGGCAACAAACAAAGCTCCTCTTTGCTGTTGATGGAAGGTCTAAATTCAATCCACCATTGCCCAAAGGCTACTTCGGCAATGGAATTGTGTTGACAAACTCCATATGCCAAGCTGGTGAGTTGACGGAAAAACCATTATCATTTGCTGTGGGGCAAGTCCAGGATGCTATTAAGATGGTCAGTGACGGTTACATGAGATCTGCCATTGATTATTTTGAAGTAACAAGGGCTAGGCCTTCTCTATCTTCAACACTTTTGATAACAACTTGGTCAAGGCTATCTTTTCACACTACTGACTTTGGATGGGGAGAGCCTGTTCTATCAGGGCCAGTGGCGCTGCCCGAGAAGGAAGTGAGTTTGTTCCTATCTCATGGCAAAGAGAGGAAAAGCATCAATGTGCTTCTGGGGTTGCCTGCTTCTGCAATGAAGATCTTCCAGGAATTTATGGCTCTCTAGAGATAAAAGATCATTTTTTATCGTGCCGCATGCTACTTTCATTATGTTGCATTATTGTGGTTCAATTTCATTTTCTGTAAATTATGTTTATTTATGTGCTGTGGGAAAAAAAAAGCACTATGCAAGGCCTAGTACCATCTAGAGGTTAACCACTAAAAGAAGAAAGCTTCATAAAAGGTCTTCATGTGGATTGAAGTTTCATCTGGACTCTGTATTACTGGCAAATATTTTCTGTTTCTTCCTTGTGATTTAAATTATGTTCTGCATTATTTATTAATTTATTTATTGTGAATGGGCTTTATTTTTGTTGTATACCTATTATGATTTATAGATTAATTTGCATCAGTTGTTCATTTAGCAACTTAAAATGTGAAAGCATCAAATACGAAATTCACTAATCCTTCACATTAATGAATATGATTTGAGCAGGATACTCTCACTGGAGTTTCTTGCCCAGCTGAAATTAAATTTCGGAATGACACATTTTTTCCCCCTTTAAAACACTGATAGTTTTGCAATCAAAAAGTCTTCTAATGCATACAATCAGAAATATGCTTTTGGGGCTAATCATATATAATTTAGCGGAGGAAAGAAGAGACTAACGTAACAGTGCTACAAGGAATCCATTTTAAACTTTATGAAGTGAAAAATAATAAAATGCTTTATACATGGATTAACTTAGGCTGAAATTCTGTGAAATATGGATGGCATGTTTGTGGGTTAATGAATTCATAAGATACCATAATTAAATTTTTAAAAGCTTAAAAGCTAGCTAAAAATCATCCCCGAGGTTTGTCAAAACATCCTGAAAAGATTTTTGCACTTTACGGAACTGTACAGAACTCCCTAAAAATCAGACAGGATATTGATGTATGGTTTCTGAAAATTAATTCAATTCTCAAAATGCTAAAAAGATTCATTTTATGTTCTTAATAAATTCTCCAAATACTACAAAAATTTCATATATTATTGTAACAACAGTCTAATCTGAATAATAAAACGAATTGAAGTTTGTCTCCGGGTGTGGCTAAGCCTAAGTTACATTAGCCCAAGAGTTGTATCCACTATAACAAGATCCCCAAACCCCAGCATGCAAATATTTATACTTCAACATCAATTCTTGTATTGTGAGTAAACAGGCATAGATATTGGATGTATTGACAGCAAAATGAAAAAGCTGACAAGTGTTCTTTCAAATTTATTAATTCCCACAGAGGGTAATATCTCTCTTTGATGGTCTGAAAGTCAATGCGTTTAAGCTGTAGATACAGATATTTGGTTTCTTGGATTTGAAAGCTATCTGATTTGTTGTGGTTCTGTAACCAGGAACATTACATGAAGTACTTGAACTCCACATTAAACTTGCCTGGCATGAAGATGCAATGGCGGCTTCTGCACATGCTATCCCCTCAACTGATGGTATCTCCAGCTTGTATATCCCATATCTGTTTGTTGTCCTGTTCACTGTGAATGATATTTGCTCTCTTATTCTTGGTGAAATTGCTCTAAATTTGCAATCAACTTTGACTTCAGCACCTGGTTTAACAACAATGTAGCACATATTAAAACAATCAATTCAGTTGAAACTTTTAATGGATTCTTTAGATTTTTTTTTTTTTTTTTTTGTGCTTTGTTATTTACCTGGCAAGAAGTAGCTGTGGCTGGAGAAGCTGTTGTTGGAGCAAATGTCACAATATACAAAACCCATTACAGTGATTTGAGCATTATTATTATTGGGTTTCGGACGGTGAACTTTCAAAGAGTGTGTGTTATTAATAAACAAAAATGAAATAACCAAGAAACTGAAAATGGGATTCATGGTATCAAGATTTTGTAGAGATAAAAAGAGATGAACTTCACACAGTGTTCAGTTCACTACAAATAGTTTGGCTTATAAATAAAGCATTATCATATACTACTAGTATTGTGGCTGTGTGGATAAAGAGTTGAAGTAGTAGTAGTTGGTGGAGATCCAACTGGAGGCAACAAGTTGATGAGATTTATCTTTTTCTACAATAAAACAAAGACATGTGAATGTACTTTGGCTGATTAGGGTGAAATTGAAATTGCTCCTTTTTTTTTTTTTTTGTCAGATTCACTGTTGTGGGGCTTTTGATTTAATAAGCAGAATAAAGTTTTATCTCCTCAAGTTCTTGCACTGCACAAGAACAATGTGAACGAATTAAAAGGACACAAGTAAGTTTATGTATAATGAAGTTGATTAACTCGGTGAATTTAATGCTTGGGCTGTGTTGGTTGCATTGATTGGTGAGGCATTTGATGAAGAAGAAGATATGCATGCAGAATTGAGAGGGCGTGGGGATATGGTATTGATGTTACTTACAAGCACTTCATTGTTCATCTGTTATTATCAACTAATTTGAATGGACCATTTCCCTTGTGAAATGGTTTTTAACAGCATTTTCTAAGAGCACTCTATCAAAAGGAAAGGCCTGTTTCCGCCCAGAAATACCTGATGTGACCCTAAAATGAAACGAAATAAAAATAAGAGCACCAGAAGACTTTTTTATGGAGTGGCATTCATATTGAATCAAGCAGGCAATGAAGCTAGTTTTGGAAGCTGACTGTTGGACAAATTATGATAAGTACCTTTGCAAATCTTCTTGCTCTTTTAGCAAACCAGATCAATTCATGCACAAAATCCATTTTCTCTGCTGGGCTTTTGAATTTATAACGCCCATGAGGCGATTGTGGACTGCCTAACTACCCAAAGGCGAACACTTGCAATGGGCCTTTAAGTCCTGTCTTTACCTAAGGTTTGACAAAAATTAATAGAAAGTAAGCCGAACCCAGAGCCTGAATTACAGTTCATTCTTATTGTTTACTGGGGCAACCTTCCTGCCGCCCAACGAACTATAACACTAGTCACACTACTCCCACTGGGGCTACGAAGTAAACCCCACGACCCTAACCGGCGAAGAATTTTATTATGTTTTATTTAATGGTTAAAAATATTTATTTAATTTAAAATTTTGTTTGAAAATTTTTACGTTGTTTAGTTGTATTTTGAATAGAAATTTTGAGAATTAAATAAGTTATTTTATTTTTGACAACAAAAATTGAAAATATGAGTAGACACTAGAAACTTTTTTAAAATTTTAAACAATCTTACTTTACTTTTTCTATAACATAACTTTAAAAAAACTTATCTATTTAAGTAGTTTTATAATTTTTATAAGATCTCTCATTAACAACCAAATTAAAATATTTTTGGGAAAAACTCTACTTATAAAGGTGTTATTAATAAAAACTTTGCATGAATAAATTTTATTTGAAAACACCAGTATGGTAAAACATCTCGATAATATTCCACAGAAGAAACCATCATTGAAGTTCGTGCTATCAAAGGCTGGCCAATAAGTTGAGAAAAAGGCTTTTTTTTTTAATCGTACTGCAGAAATTGCGAATAAAATAACCAAAGCTGAGAACAAACAGAAACTGTCAAGTTCATTACTCTTTCTGCCTGGACTAAGAGACTCAGAACTTGGTCAAACAAATTTCCCAGTTGGTATCACAACGTAAAATCAAATCTTTGACCGGCCACGATTTCGGCTACAAAGAGTACAAGCAAATTATCATAAAAATGTAACATTGAACTTTGAACGCCCCATGCATGCTTGCTCCCATCTGAATGGAGCTTTTACTATTTCGTGGTGGCCATTAATCTTGTATAAGAGAAATAGTTGGATTTGGCAATAGAGCCAATAGTATTAATTCGTTTTATCAAATGAAAACAAGCTATAAAACAAATTTTAATCATCACAAAGTGTCGTTTTCACGTAAGATTTTTCTTCAATTAATGTAATTGCGTTCAGAGAGTTGTTACAACTACTTACAAAATTAATCTGCTCCAATTAA
Organism: Murraya koenigii; assembly: GCA_025617385.1. Classification (NCBI taxonomy): domain Eukaryota; kingdom Viridiplantae; phylum Streptophyta; class Magnoliopsida; order Sapindales; family Rutaceae; genus Murraya; species Murraya koenigii. The sequence goes on along the minus strand of CM046815.1, from coordinate 12,283,352 downwards.
TATTTCTTGAATTGATCATTCACTTGGCTGCCATGAGGAAAGTTAATAAAGACTTGGTCTTGAAGTTGCAAATACTGGATAAGATCTCATGTGAAAGCATGTTTTACAGTGACAATTAGTTATACAAATGATTAATAACTTCTGATCGACGAATCTCAACTTTTAGTTACTCTAATGATAATTAATGTGGAGGGAAAATAAATTAGATTTTTTAATTTTTCAATTAAAACCTTTTAGGACCGATCTCATACAACATATAAGAATTAAGTAATCTAGAAATTCATACCTTGATGTTTTGAGAAGATGAACAATTGAGAGTTGTAGATCCGCCTCCAAACGATCTTCCAAGCTATGACTCAAGTTTGATCAACATCTGATGCGTGTGGCGTCTGCTTCACCGCTCCCAATTATAGCTGGCTCCTCTTAGATGCCTTCTTTATTTTTCTTAGAATCCCGGGGTTCTCCTCCTCTTCTCAATTTAAGAGTATAAAGCTCTATTTCTAATATCTTATGAAAAACCATAGTATGTTAGGATTAGGATTTCTATTTAAAATAGAATTCCTCTTTAACTATCTCTCCACTTACCTAAAAGTGGAAGGAATGTGTAATAAACTAGGAGACCACCTGTAAAACATTCTAGCTCCAATTTACACTTTAATATAACATACTAGGCCTTAACAAATATTATAATTATAATTTTCATCTAATATCGCAGTTTTTCTTGCTTTTAGGTCCAGGTGATGGTGTTGTCAATTAAATGAGCTAACCTAGGGATCTTTTGGGAACATACTAATAGTGGCTACAATAATTAAATTTGTAATTAAACAAATATAATTATTTAATTCCAATTCTACTCCACTATAAGATTGGGCCGACCTCCATAATTGTATGCTCGAATATAATTCGCCTAAGCCACATTGATTTCTTTCTTGCACAATCCTTTTGTACCACATCGTTAATTTAAATTGATATCTCAATCGTCCAATCAATTTAATTACATCTTTTCCTTGATACTTCTTGGTTTTCTCTAATGATCATTTTCAACATACTTATTTATGTTGAGACACTCTGCCGGAGAATTTCTATGATCAAATCTGAAAACCCATCGAGAGATGTGTCGTACAAATTCTATATTGTTAATCTACAATTTCAATACTTATAATTGCTCTCACCGAGATCTCGGGTAATCTAAACTACATGTGTATGTCATGCCCATTGGTAACTCAAATGAAATAACAACTAAAATCATGAAATCATAACTAACTCAAGATTAAGATTACGATAGAATCAATGCCTATGAGATTTAATAAGTCCGACGGTTATTACTAGGTTAATTAAATCTCATATGTGATCCGATTCAATGTAGACAAACTACATCGATAAATTCATACATGATTAAGACAAATCACTCAATGAATTTATTACGATCTATACCTAAATAAAGTGCCCAACTTTATTTATCAATCATGAACTTAACTTATTTAATCATAAGATAACTTGTATTTATGTCTTACTGCGAATCTACATGGTGATCGCATAAATACATATAATATGATTAAATTGACTTTACTCAAAATATTAATGCAATTCAAAATATCTGAATAAATATTTGAAATATTTTATTAATCGGAAAATCAATATGTTTTAAAGAAACAATCACCCACTAGCTCTCAAAGCATATCTGGCAAATTGCACATGCTTGTAGGACTCTAAGTGTAGGTTATAATATTTCTACACTATATCCATATGAGATAATACTTCCTCTTAATGTGTTTTTGTTTCTTGTGGTTTCTTAGTTCTTTGGATTGAGCCACTGCACCATTATTATCGAAAAATAATTTAAGTGGTGCACTTGCAGCAGATACCACCTCAAGATCTCGAAGGAACTTGCAGAGCCATACCGCTTCTTTTGCAGCCTTAGATGCAGCCACATATTAAGCTTTTGTTGTGGAGTCTGCGATACAGGATTATTTCACACTCCTCCAACTAATAGCTCCACTTCCTAATGTAAACACATAGTCGAAGTAGACTTTCTAGAATCCTTATCTCGACATAAAATCGGAATCAGGCATAACCTACTGGAGTAAGTTCATCATCCGGATACACAAGCATATAATCCTTAGTTCTTTTCGGATACTTCATTATGTGCTAGCGGTGAGTCCGATGTTTAGAGTCCAGGATTAGGTTGATATCAACTAACCATCCTAATCGCAAAACATGTGTGCGGTCTAGTGCAAAGCATTGCATACATGAGACTTTCCACGACTTCAGCGTAAGGAACTCGTCTCATGTTCTCTATCTCCTCGAAATTTTAGGTAATTAACCTTAGAGGATATAATTCCATGTCCGAATGGTAACAAACCAATCTTGGAATTTACCATGCTAAATCTAGCCAATATCTTATCGATATAGACCACTTGAGATAAAGTTATCGTTTTATTCTTCAGGTCTCGTAGCAACTTGATACCAAGAATATAACTAGCTTCTCCCGGATCTTTCATATCAAATTGTTTTGCTAGCCAACTCTTTTATAGTAGTCATTACTCCTACATCGTTTCGATAAGGAGAATATCATCTACGTAAAGATTTAGGAAGGCTACTGATTTTCCTCAATTCTCTTGTACACACATGGTTCATCGATATTACGAATGAATCCAAGCGATTTTATCGCTTGATCAAATCGATGTTCCATGGCTGGGATGCTTGCTTTAATCCATAGATGGATCTTTGCAACTTGCATACCAAGTGTTCTTGGCCTTTTGTATGAATCCATCCGGTTCTTTGCGTAAAGATGTCTTCTTCGAGATGCCTATTAAGAAAGGCGGTCTTGACATCCTTTTGCCAAATTTCATAATTTAGCACTGCTGACGATAGAAGTAGAATTCGATAGATTTAAGCATAGCAACCAGAGAAAACTTTTCTTCATAATCGATTCCCTCTTTTTGAGTGAACCATTTGGCTACTAATTTTGCTTTAAATACTTCTATCCTTCTGTTTACTCTTATTTTCCTCTTATAAATCCACTTGCATCAAATGGGTTTTACCTCGTTTGGTGTCTCTACAAGTTCCGGATTTTATTGGAATACATATATTCAATTTCTTGATTCATAGCTCTTTTCCAATGTTCAACATCACTATCTATTAGAGCTTCATTGTATCTAGTGGGATTTTATACATGTTCATATGAGACAGCCGTATAGGTTTCTCTCAATAATATGTATCTTGTTTGGTAATCTAGTTACCCTCCCACTACGATGAGGTTCTAAAAGTAATAATTTGTTCGAGGATAATCCTTTTGTTAATCATTCTTGCTTTTTCTATAAATAGAAAATCGAGCATCAATATGATCTCCTTACTTATGATTTCTCTAGTTTTACCTCATGGGTTACAAGTCATTTATATAGTCTTCCTAAAGGAAAGTATAGCGTAGTTTACAAATACATTCCTATCTTGAGGTCTATAAATTAGACTTTCCTTTATTCCTTTAGAATACCTAAAACATGCATACTTTTGAACATGAATCCATCTTTTCTGCCTATAATTTTAGTATAAATACTAGTAAATCTCCAATTATAGATGCGTCACAATTTAAGTTCGTGACATATCCATAATTCTATGGAGAATTAGGCACTTATATAGATAAAACTAAGTTCAATAGTCTATGCGGTTTTTAAATCTTGGTATCTAGAATAAAAAGGTAAATGATAAATCGCTAAGTATACATCTTATTTTATCCAAAAGAATTTTGTTTGTCTATATAATGACACTATTATGTCATTTTACAACCAAATGGACTTTGAATTCTCTGAGAGATATTCTTTACTTTGATTAGATCAAAGTTCTTTTATGTTCTTGTCGATTGCTTCTTTGTCTTATCCATGTACTCTTTTGAATTTTCAAAAGCCATGGAATCATGACACATTTAGACAAACATAAATGATCCGAATATTTATCAATTGGATTGATAAAATACTCATAACCTCTTCTTACATGTAAACTAATTAGTCCACATACATTTGTATGTACTAATTTCATGCATACAATATTACGCTTTCTTTTAGCTCAAAATGAGCTACCTTGTCATATTACTCTTCTAAATAAGATTTATAGAGTATCAATGATCAATCCTCAAATAGGTCGGGAAGGACCTATTATTAATCATTCTCATGAAATCTTATTATAGTTTATATGACTTAAGCATAAATATTAGAGGTGCCATTGGTTTTAGAAAAACATTTCTTTTTTTAGGATAAATAATATACTTTTTATCATTATATCTTGCTTTGAACAGATCAATAGACTTATATGATATTAATTGTCTTTGTAAAAAAAAGAGTTATTAACATAGGATCGAAAAATAACGAGTGTGCTTACGTTTATTAAAAACAAGCCACCAAAATTAAATCCCTCTAATGTTTGGAATATAAAGACAAATATCAAAACTTAAAGTCTCATAAAATTGATCTATTCCTCTCAGCTGATATAAACTAGTATCTTTTTCTACTGCTACTTAAAGCTTTCTTCATTTAATCTCTTGGTTTCCTGAAAACCAAATAAATGAATTTACAAATAAAAATTAGTTATCTCGGAATTCACTATAGAACTGAACTAATTAGGAAGCTTAAAGATTTCCTATACACGATTTTAATAGTCTTAGGACAATCTTTCTTCGGATGACCCTACTATCCACACTTGAAGCACTTGTCTTTCGACTTGCCATCTTTTACGGTAGAGCGAGTTCCTTATGTCAATTCTCTTTTGCCTACCCTTGTCTTTCGACTTAGGCCTTAAAGAGAATTCCTGTTTAGGAAGTTCTTTGCTATGATAATATTCTTCTATAGCATGTAGTTCGTACATCAATTGAATTAAGGTCATATTTCTATTGCTTAAGATATAGCTGACCTTAAACTCTCTGAATGTATCAGGTAAAGATTCAATCACCATGTTGATCTTTGTTTTATCATCGATCTCAACACCATGAATCTCAACTTCATTCAAATAGTCCATCATGTTGAGGACATGATCACGAACTCTTGTACCTCTACCATCTTGGTGTCGGTGACACGTTTTATGCTGCTTCTGCAGCGGAATCGAGTATTCGCCTAAACATCTCATGGAGACTAGCCAATATTTCAGTGGCTGTTTCCATGCTCCGAAGTTTGTTCTGCAGTTCCATAGAAATCGAAGCCAATATATAGCGCTTAGCCATTTTGTTAGCCTCGCACCATTTCTCATAAGACTCCTTCTGATTTCTATAATCGTATAACGTTGGTACTGGAGGGCATTGCTGGGTCAGAACATATTTGTAGTCTTTAGCAGTGAGAATATTAAATAGATTGCGTTTCCAATCTAAGTAATTGTCACCAGTGAGTTCATTTTTAACCAAGATGATTAACAGTGGGTTGATTGAAGACATTTTCTGAAAAATAAAATATACATGCATAAATATATTGATATAACATTCACAATAGAATTCTAAAATGCAAAAAACCATAAATGCATTTTATTTTATTGTAACGATAATCTAGTACCGCTTTAGCAAGCTATCCGTTGGGGAAGTCATGCCGCCACTTACCAGACCCAATAACCATTAGATTATTTACTTTCATGTCGTAACATGATAAATAACTATCGTTTATCTTTTAAGGCCAAAATTTTGTTAATGAGCTTCGTTGGGAAGGTTAATAACAAATTTTTGTTGAGTGTATAACCATTGTTTCAATCTACGTATTTCTCATATCATTTAGCCACCGTTGGGGTGATCAGCAGATTGAAAAATATTTCAATTTTATCTTTAAAGAAGTTCATCAAATAAAATGTCTAATATATATACCTCCAGTAGGGAGTATCACCGTGTCGTGAAGTCGAGGTATATATATAATTTTATTATTGAACTAATAATGGGCCGTGGGAAAATTATCTTGAATTTTCCTCTCCCACTCAATATTTTAAAGTTTGGTTTTCCTTTTAAATCATACATATATTGTTAATTGCATGCTTCCTATAATATTATCTAAGTGATATCTTATATTATTAAGCATTTGCAAATCTCAAACAATATGCATGAATTCATATTATATGAATGACATATATTATTATGCGTAGAGTGAGACTCACCTATTACATATGACGTATTATCGTGGTATGTTCGCATCCAAATACACAACATATAGAAAATTTAAATAATCTCAATTCATGGTTTTCCTAATAAAATATTAACCCTAAGCTCTAATCTTCATTGGAACTCATATCAATATCTTCTTCTCTTGGATTATCTTTGTTGATGGCCTTGCTAATATAGAACTTTAAATTTGTTATTGGTCCAAATTTTTAATTTTAACGAAAATAAAATAAAATTTTAAATAAAACTTTTAGACCAAAAAATAAATTTAATTTGTTTAAACTATATCCATGCATTTTAATCCATTAAGTCCAAATTTTATTGGACTTAAAACTAGGATTTACTAAGCCCAAAACTGTTTTTGGACTTAAACGCATTATAGTCAACTAACTTTACCCAACTGAAATTATGCCGAACTATAGGGACCTGAGTGATATTTACCACTCAAAAAACCCTAATTGCATTTTTCTTTACCGCCGCCATCATCAAAAGCCCAGATCTTCCGGTTGTCTCTTCTCCGGCGAGTTTTGGCCATTGCCAGGCCGGATTTGCTTCATCAGCGCGCGGCACTGCTGCAACAGTGAGCAGCGCGCGGGAGCCTGCTGTTGCTGCCCTCTGCGCGCGCTGCCTGCTTCTGTCTTCCGCTTCCAGTCGCGCGCGGGCCTGCCTTCCGCGTGAGCCGCATCTGCATATGCTCTCTGATCGAGTACTGCGCGCGCGTTCTGTGTGGTCCGCGAGTCCCGCGCGCGCGCGCTGCGTGCTGGGCGAGTCCCGCGTGCGCGCTGCGTGCTGGGAGCTACGCGACCTGTGCGCGCTGCGTGCTGGGAGCTGACCTGCGCGCGCTACTGCGACCTGCGCGCGCTGCGATGCTGCTCCGAAAAATCTCTTTTTTTTTTCAATTTTACAGATTGTTACATGTTACAATCCTAATAATTACAAAAAATCTAAAAGCATAAAATTAAATTAAAAGGGAAACATGGTGATAATAGAATAGCTCGCTTTTATTCTAATCCAAAATAAAATACAAACAAATTTAGCCATGAATTGAGACAATCCAAGCGTCTTTATTCAGTATATTAACAAATAATATATATCTAAATAAATTGTCTTGACTCTAATGCGTAATTAATGAGATAGATTTCTTACGTAATTCTTATATATTATTATGAGATGACTACGATCTACAATTGAAGGGAAAATAAACTAGGTTTTTAATTTTTCAATTAAAACATTTTAGGACCAGATCTCATCTGACGTATAAGAATTAAGTAATCTGAAATTCATACGTTGATGTTTTGAGAAGATGAGCAATTGAGAGTTGTAGATCACGCTCGAAGCGATCTTCAAGTTATGATCTCGAGTTTGATCAACATTTGACGTGTGGGCGTCTGTTTCATCACTCACGATTATGGCTGGCTCCTCTTAGATCATGCTTTATTTTCTTAGAATCGCAGGGTTCTCATCATCTTCTCGATTTAAGAGTATAAAGCACTTTTATAATATCTTATGAAAAGCATAGTATGTTAGGATTAGGATTTATTTAAAATAGAATTCATCTTTAACTATCTCTAAACTTACGCAAAAGTGGAAGGAATGTATATATATTGGGAGACAGCTTGTAAAAGCATTCTGATCCCGATTTCTGACTTTAATATAACATCTTAGGCGTAATAAATATTATAATTATAATTTTACATCTAATATCTGAGTTTTTAACTGCTTTTGGGTCAAGTGATGGTGTTGTCGATTAAATGAAATTAACTTGGGGATCTTTTGGGAGCATACTGATAGTGGTTACTGATAATTAAATTTGTAATTAAACAAATATAATTATTTAATTCAATTCTACTCCATTATAAGATTGGGCCGACCTCCATAATTGTATGCTTCGAATATAATTCACTCAAGCCACATTGATTTCTTTCTTTGCATGATCCTTTGTACTACATCGTTAATTTAAATTGATACCTCAGTTGTCAAATCAATTTAATTACATCTTTTCCTTGATACTTCTTGGTTTTCTCTAATGATCGTTTTCAACATACTTATTTATGTTGAGACACTACTGGCAGGAGAATTTACTATGATCAATCTTGAAAACCGTCGAGAGATGTGTCGTCATGAATTCTATATTGTTAATCTACAATTTCAATACTTGTAATTGCTCTCACCGAGATCTAGGGTAATCTAGACTACATGTGTATGTCATGCCCGATTGGTAACTCAAATGAAATAACAACTACTGATCATGAAATCATAACTAACTTCGAGATTAAGATTACGATAAATCAATGCCTATGAGATTTAATAAGTCCGGCGAGTTATTACTTAGGTTAATTAAATCTCATATGTGATCAGGTTCAATGTAGACAAACTACATCAATAAATTCATACATGATTAAGACAAATCACTCAATGAATTAATTACGATCTATACCTAAATAAAGTGCTCAACTTTATTTATCAGCTACTAAACTTAACTTATTTAATCATAAGATAACTTGTATTTATGTCTACTGCGAATCTACATGGTGATCGCGTAAATACATATAATATGATTAAATGGACTTTGCTCAAAATATTAATGCAATTCAAAATATCTGAATAAATATTTGAAATATTTTATTAATCAGAAAATCAATATATTTTAAAGAGCACATAATCCCAACATAATGATCCCGTATTCCCACTACATAATGATTAAGCAATTCCCTAGGAAATAAATCATAGTGCCAGACATAAGCAATCTGACCTATCTAGAATTGGATTTGATGACATACCATTTAAAACATAAATTTTATCTCTCAACTTTACATTTATATATTTATATGATATAAATTTTATCTTTCGACTTCGTAAATATAACATGATTATAATGCTTACATATGACAGTTGTATATGCCAACACAAAAGCAAGCGTATAACGTATAGTTTTGCGACGTTCTTAAGGATAATTAAGACGTACAAGAATACACAATCAATACCGATATGATGATAATGCTGAAAGCATAGAATTTCCATGGTGACAAAGCGAAGAAGAGCAATTAAGCGAAATTAGATGCATGGTTGTGAGAGGACTCATGTAGAAGATTAATGAAATAAAATAGTTTCATTTCGACCTTGTGAAGAAATGTGAAATATTTCCATGTAACGTGGCAAGATTAATTAATCTGATCATGAGAAATGATTTGAACGAAGGTACATGGCACGCGTGCATGGCTTTGTTTAATAATTAATTAGTAACTAAATGACAATTAATCATACGAAAGAGAAAGAGTGAGAGAGAAATGAATGCCGACTAATTAAGAGAGACAATAGCTTCATTCCTTTGGCAAGTCCAAGGCGTAGGGCGGCGCCAAATCCGACGATCTCGCCTATGTCTTCTTTATTGTCTTCTTCTTCTTTTTCTTCTTCTTTTATCACTTTCTCGTCTATTTCCTCTTAATTACCTCACTCTCTTCGGAGAAACAAAGTTTAAACATTTTGAAGTGATATTATTTATTGTTGTATAACTACCATTTTGATAGATGATGAGAAAAATTAGGTAAGAATATTAGCTATATAATAAGAAGGGACGACTTAATCACAAGAGAAATTCTGAGAAGATCACTTTTGTGTTTTGAATTTAACTCTTATATACTATTGCTTTGTAGATGATTGAACATATACAAAATTTATCATGATTTTATTGAAGGCAGAATAGCTGTAAGGCTATGTAGTTGGCAGTTGGGGACAGTATTTTCATGGCAGCATAGACTCCCACATCGATACGTGTTGTAGGCAGGCCTGGGGGGACAGGCTGGACTATCAAGCTCCGATGTCCGTGCCGCCCCATATCCTCAAGGGAGGTTGTTGACACATAAATGCCAACTATTTTTTTGTTAAAAACAATGATAATAATTAAGGTTATGTTAAGATTTCATGCATGCGCGTTTCATTTATTTTGAAGAAGAGAAGGTATTTTTGGAAATATGGTAACTTATTCATTCATTATTTATCATGTGTATATGCATATTATTGTGATTGATTATGAATAAAAAAAAAAATAACAATACTACAAGAATATCCAAGAATTTTTTTAATTAAACGCTTTACATTCTTCAATTTCTATCCTCACCAAAAGTAATTTAATTTATAATTCAGAGTGAGCAAAAATGCGAAAGCAATTGACCACATAATAAGGTAACAAACTAACAACCCAATGATAATAGCAATTGGTCTTCTTTTTAATGCAAAATTAATTGCTTCTCTAATGTCAATGTGCATTGTTGAAGTCCTTTTCTTAATTGACATTTGAGATGGGTCCCTTTTCTGTCCTTTCCCATTTCAAACAATTTTGTTCATAATTTTCTCCTCTGCATTATTCTCTGTGAACCAATCCCCAATCTAGTATACGAAGGCAACGATAATCACTAATATTATAAGCAAGAAAAGGTCCAAATATTCCAACTAAATTATTGTCAGCATGGGCCGGCTCTAGGAAAGTGGACCCCATTCAATAAACTGTCATTTATTGCAATCACAGGCCTTCCAAAGCCGAGTAACAAAGAGTTAAAATAGGAAGCAAAAGATGACAAATTTATATGGTGATAAATTGGAGGTGAATAAAATCACTAACCTCCAATCATATGCCTATCAGATTTCAAACTTGTCAATTCATCGCTTTCATTTTCTAAAGCCATTCTGGACAATGTGACAAAGTCCTTTGCTAAAGTACTCAAATAAAAAGAGAGAGATCGATGCACATTCTCTAGCTTTTTTAGTAAAACCTAGCTAGCAAATATTGAAACTCGCATATTATTTTTTATCAAGATTATCAAACACTTCTTAATTTGTAAAACCATATATCTTGATTGGGGTTTGTGGGTTTTGAATATTTAGATTGGGCAGAAGATGATTAATTCACTGTGTGGAAGTGTGGGTACTCTTAAAAGTGAGAACTCATCATCAAGCATTAAACTCCATCCAGCTTCTCCAAATGAGTCATCAATTTCAGAGACAAAAAAAACTTCTCAATCTTCTGACTCAGTGCAGCCAAATAGCCTAACACCACCAAGCCTCAACTTCCCACCACTCAAGTTTGAAATAGATGGCGACGTCGAAGTGCAGTCACCGGATTGTTCAATATGGGAGACCTTCTTCTCTGATCACTTAGACGGTGACTTCATGATTTCATCTCCGGTCAGAAACTTGCCTTCTCCACGAACTTCAGCTTACAATAATAATTACAACTACAACCATGCACAATCAATGCAAGGACAGAGCCTTTCAGGATGTTCTCCTCCTCGCTTTTCCGCGCAGGTTGGAGCATTCAGCAGCAGCCTCAGAGCAAAAGGGCAGAGCCCGCTTCATAAGGTGTTTAACTCTCCAGGCAGCCAGTATATGCAGCCGGAGAATCTTGCTTTGACGACGGCTATTGAAGATTTCTTGGATGATTATCAAAAGGATGGATACGGAATGTTTTCGCCGATGAAGATATGTGGTGGTGATGGTAGTGGAAGCTCACCTCAGTTACTGGACATCCCTACGACGGTTCCAGCAATGCTTGAATGCTTAGCAATGCCAAATAATAATCCGTCGAGGTTTGGTGGATCAGTGAGTGAATCATCATCATCAACGGCTGGAGCTTCTCAGCTGTCTGATGACAAGGATATTTATCAAATGGGATCAGTTGCAACTGCACCATTATCACAACAACTGCAACAAGAGCAACTGCAGGAGAGTCAACAAACACAACAGCAGCAGCAGAATCTTAACCATAGCTTGATGGCCCCTCTTCCTATCACTTCTGAGCAGGTTAAAAACTTTCCTTAACAATATCCGTGACATTTTGTATACATGTCATAATTCTATTAGTTGGTTGTACATATTTTGATGTGCAAAAGCATTTCTCAATATATATAAGAAACATATATATATATATATAACTCATGTGCAGGTACAGACATCCGTATTTATCCGTATTTATAAAGTATAGATGATATAAAAATATTAATTCATACTTATATCGATGTAAAAGTATTTTTGGGTAGAGTGAAGGCTCTTACACAAATATAAGAGAATGAGTCCAAACTTTGAATGTCCACACCTAAACATTTTCGTATGTAACTCTTTATTTTTTTCATTGCTAACTTCATTTGTTTCTTCAGGAACAAGATAGCGGGCTTCAGTTGGTGCATCTCCTTCTTGCGTGTGCTGAAGCCGTGGCTAAAGAGGACTTCTTGTTAGCGAGAAGATACTTACATCACCTCAATCGAGTAGTCTCGCCTCTCGGTGACTCCATGCAACGAGTTGCTTCCTGCTTCACTGAAGCCCTAAGTGCAAGACTTGCAGCAACCCTAACCACAAAACCGAGCACCTCTACTCCAAAACCCTTCTCTCCTTTCCCACCAAACTCTTTAGAAGTCCTAAAGATTTACCAAATCGTGTACCAAGCTTGCCCGTATGTTAAGTTCGCCCATTTCACCGCTAATCAAGCAATCTTTGAAGCCTTTGAAGCCGAAGAACGTGTCCATGTCATCGACCTAGACATCCTCCAGGGCTACCAATGGCCAGCCTTCATGCAAGCCCTAGCTGCTCGACCCGGAGGCGCTCCGTTTCTCCGAATAACGGGAGTCGGAACTACGATAGAATCAACAAAGGAAACTGGACGTTGCTTAACAGAACTTGCCCACTCACTCCATATACCGTTTGAGTTCCACCCAGTAGGTGAACAACTCGAAGACCTTAAGCCACACATGTTCAACAGACGTGTAGGCGAGGCTCTTGCCGTTAACGCCGTTAACCACCTCCACCGTGTCCCCGGCAACTGCCTAGGAAACCTACTAGCAATGATCCGTGACCAAGCACCAAATATCGTAACCCTAGTTGAACAAGAAGCAAGCCATAATGGACCATACTTCTTAGGCCGGTTCCTCGAGGCATTGCACTATTACTCTGCAATTTTCGACTCATTAGACGCAACATTTCCTCCGGATTCAGCACAGAGAGCAAAAGTGGAGCAGTACATATTTGCACCGGAGATAAGAAACATAGTGGCATGTGAAGGGGCGGAGAGACTGGCGAGGCACGAGAGGCTTGAGAAATGGAGAAAGATAATGGAAGGGAAAGGATTCAAAGGGGTGCCGTTGAGTGCAAATGCTGTGACTCAATCGAAGATATTGCTTGGATTATATTCGTGTGATGGCTATCGCTTGACTGAAGATAATGGTTGCTTGCTTTTGGGGTGGCAAGATAGAGCACTTCTTGCTGCTTCTGCATGGCGATGCTGATGATGATGATGAGGAATTCTCCACTTTTCTTGTACGTGTACTTTTGGTTAATTATTAATTAGGCTCGTGTTTATTAGAAATTTTTATATTAATTTGTTTTGTGTACGTAATAATGCCATGCAAAAACGACGAGATGAATGCCAAAAATGGAAAAGGGAAAAGCCGTAAAGGATAATATTGTTTGATTTTGCAGAGAGTGACCTTAGGATACATCATAAAGGTCAATTAATTAATTAGTTATTTATTTATATCGCATTTAGATTCTATTAACACTTACCTGATTCCCGTTCCCGTCCTTATGTCGTAACCACTGGCTTCAGGCTTCAAAAAATAAATAAAAAAAAAAAATTGGTGGCAAGATAAGAAGTTTTACAATTGTTCATCAAAGATTTTAAAAAAAATTAAATAATTAATTTTTGATAATAACCGTTTGATCGATGATGAGAACTCACGTATGACTCAATACCATAGGCCTCTTTGATAAGACTATAAATTAATAACTTCTACTATGTAATAGGTTTTTACAGTCTCGAATTAGGTTAATAGGTTAAATTAACAATTTTGATAAGTTGGCAAGATAATAATTTTTTTGAAAACTCTTCTATAATTATATAGTCACATTCATATTATAAATTAATAATTTACTAACTTTACAAATATAATTGTTATGATATGTTATTAAATAAAATATGACTCAATTATTATTATTATTTTCTTGAAATGTAAATATTGATGGGTCCCATCTCAAAATTTGTTTATTTCTTATTGAATTCTAAATTGCAAGAATTTTGTATTTTTTTGATAAATTTAATCTCTATATATATTTAGTAGATTAATTTATTTTTAATTGATTAGATTGATAAAATATAATGAACTTTCTAGTTGATTAAATGTATGATTACTTAATTGTATATATACTCTAGACATTAATAGATTATTAATTTATTGAGTTGTTAATGTCAATATCTCTTTAAACAATAGATGTTGCATGATTCCAACATTATTAATTTATCTAGCATTTTATTGCGCAAATGGCTTGTTTAAAATTTAGGATGTGATTAATTTCATTGGAGGACGCGGCTCATAGAAACATCTTTATATATTAAAAAAAATAGCTTGATGATTGATATAAAGAGAAAAAAATCTAATAATAAACTAAAAAAATAACACTAAAAGGATAAAATTAATTAAATATATTTTGAAATTACCTTTATAATATAATAAGATATTAAAATCAATAGTTAATACAAACTAACACAATGTAATTTATTTAATCCTCATTTAGGGAATCTTTCAATTCCATTAAGGTCATTGTAGCTCATTTCTCAATATTCATTCATAGAAATAAAGGCTCATTCCTTTCTAATTCTTACACATCTCTTCTAATTCTAATTAAGTTGTTTATAATTCACATAAGCAATTGAAAATGTAAAAAACTCTTAGTTTCATCATCTTGGCTTTGCTTTTCAACTAGTAGTATTGGCCAATGATCTATCTCAAATGCTTCATTTTCTATTAATTCTACAGTATCACCTAACATTATTAATTGCTTACAAGTGAAGAGTGTTTGATTGAGAAGTTGAAGAAAGCTCTCGAAAACTATCTCTACCCCTGCCCCAAGGGGCGATGTAAATGATTTTGTTAATTAACTATTTCTTTTATCTTATATGAGTAATTTTTCAATAATGATCAATTGTAGTGAAATTGAAACTGTATTTTAATAAAAGAAGAAATTAATCCATTATCGTGATGTAATGTTATTTCATGAGATTTTTGTGTGTGTATTTGGTACTGCTTTGTTGTGTACATACCGTTGAACAATCTACGAGGAAGCAATCTGTTGAAATACTAATAATGATCAAACGATCATAATTACTATATTACCATTTGTAATATTTGTTTGGGTAATACCGAGCAGGTCCCCTCGAGGTCAATCCAGCTCGAGTTGAAGACCTCGAGGTCAACCCAACTGAGCAGTAAGACTTGATCGCTGGCACGAAAACGACCTTACTAGGCGTCAAATCTGGTCAAGGTCGAGTGCCCCAAGGCTGGTCGAACCTCGAGCTCCTTCTTCTGCTCGAGGTCTTCAAGCCCCCCGGGCATGACCCAGTCACACCAGCAACGGCACGGAGAAAATGCAAGATTCAAGCACAGCCGATTCGAAACAGTTGGGTCCTTCCTTTTGACAACTTAACACGACGATCGATGCCTGGCCGACATCCCAAGCGGTATGGTGCCATCACTGTTACCGATGGCCTGCACACGCCCCCACAATGTCATCATTTTGGACACGCATGCCTGACACTATCATTAAGCCTTGGGAACCCATGACCACTAGACAATCCCGTATTCCCAGGGAGTGCCACAGTAATCCCGGCTGTTAAAGGGACCCAGACACCATGGACGCGGGAATGGCTGCCCTCAAAGGAAAAAGGGCGGGAAAACGAAATTATAAAAGAAAACTTGAAGTGAAGGTTCCGGGTTCCAAAAATTTTGAGGTCTTTCTTCTTCTTCTTTTTCCTTTCAATCTTTTACGAGTTCTGGGAATTCTTGCCACTTAAAGGTAGAAAATCATTTTATTTCTCGGGTCTCTCTAATAAAGAGGGATACAAAAAGAATAACCTGATTACTGACTTGGGCATCGGAGGGTTTTCGCTAGGAAAACAGCCGGCGACCCTTGACCTTGTTTTTGTGAGCACGAGCCCAAGGAATTCACTCGTCCCAAAGAAAAGGAGAAAGGCCGGAGTTAGTAGGAATCTCGCTCGAGCATCCTTCGAAGCGTAAGTTTGTGACCCTACTCGAGAGCACGCAAAAACAACATCAACATCTTGGTGCCGTTTGTGGGGATCAGCCCAAAAAGCCTGACTTCCCAACATGTTCGAGAAACACAACAATGAGAGGAAACAACAGGAGGGCAATAAGTCCAGAGGAGTCGGTGATTTTGAGGGAGGTGTCCAATAAGGCCCAAAATAGAGAAATCCAGGAGAGAATAGATCGAATGGAGAAACAAATGAAAGCGTTGACATCCATCCTACAGAAAATCAAGGAGGGACAGAGGAAAGCATGCAATGACATCCTTGAGTCCAGCCGTGGGAACGCCCCCGCCCGGGAGCATGTGGGAGATGAAGCCCAGAGACCGAGGACACCAAATGTTGCCGGGAGGGAGGAGACGAACCTGGAGGAAAGGGGATCCCGTCAGCATCTGCAGGACACGGCACCTACCTCCCATGCGAAGGAATTGGAGGGAGAAGTGCGCAGGTTGGCACAGGTTGTGGAGGGCCTCCGGGGAAACGGGAAGGGCCCGAGTTGGAGGATAATGCTGGACAACGATTCCCCACTCTCAGCCGAGATCATTCCGCTTCTCAGATTTGAGGTTTTCAAGGAAGAGTGACCCGTTGGTGCACATAGAACGGTTCAACGACATGACAGGAGTACAAGGCCTAACGGCAGCCCAGCGGTGCAGGGCCTTCCCACTTACTTTGGAGGGAAGGGTGAGAAAGTGGTGCCGCAGGGTACCACAGGGAAGCATTCTGAGCTTCAAACAAATGTGCAGAGAATTTGCGGAGCAGTTCTGGGGCGCGGTGGCTCCCGAAGATGACATAATGGAGCTATCAGAGATAAAACAGAGAGAGGGGGAATCTCCGGGAGTTTGTCAAAAGGTATCACCTGTCGGTTCTAGATCTTGGGGCATTCAATCATCCCCAGACATTGAGGGGGTTAAAGGATGGAATCGTGATGGGAGGCCATGGTACACTTACTGAGCCCCTCGATCCATTCATATTCGATGCGTATCGAACAAGTGAAGATGGACATGGTTATCGAGGAAGAAAAGGCTGCGAAACTAAGAAATGAGCAGGCTGTGGAGCGAAGAGGAAAGAAAAGGGAGGTCCTGCTAGGGAACATCGACTTCCAAGGTAATAGGGAGCCGGGTTGCCTCTATCACCCCTATCGTAGAGCTCCCCAACCACGAATGGTTCCCGCTCCACCTCGCAGGTCTCCTGGTCGGGACCATAGGGAGTATCGGCAACACGATGGCCACCCATCCCACAACCAACCGCCAAGTCGACCTATGTAGAACAATGACAGAGCTAACCGCCCATTGCCCCCTCCCCCGGGAAGCTTCCCTCGGGATCGAGCGATACAGGTGGTTGAGCAAAGCCCCGCCATCGACAATACATGATAATCAAGGTGTCACTCAAGAAATATTCCAAGTAGTCGAGGAACAAGGATCGCCGAGCCCTCCAACACCAATGGTTAAACCAACTGGTAGAAGAGGTAGGGACGGTTTGCCGCTTACACAGGCTCGGATCCGAAGAACCGGATAGAGACTCGGTTAGAAACCCAGATTTGGATGATTTTATCAAGGGGACATCCAAGTGGTCGAAAGCAAGCAATGGAGGAAGATAACCGAGCCTACAAAGATGGACCCGGAGCCACCGGCTACTAGGGTGATCTCGTGAGGACCCACGATGGTAGGAAATTCAAACAGGCCTCGAAAAGCTATTGCAGACACGCCCGCCATCGGCCGGGAGGTCCCGTTAGTCGTGCTCGCTGTAAAACGGCCAAGTACGACAAGTACCCATCATGTGGACGGAGGAGGACGAGGAAGGGCATCTGACTCTCACGAGGATGCCTCGGTCGTGAAGGCAAGTGTTGCTAATAAGGAGGTAGATCGAATATTAGTGGATTCTGGAAGCCTCGGTGGACATTCTCTTTAAGTCCACACTCGACGATTTGGGAATAGTGGATGTGAGCCTCGAGCAGACGAACACTTCCTGAAAGGGTTCGGGGGAGGAAAGCTGACCCCTTTGGGAATCCTCAAATTGGCTATGACTATGGACTCGAGGCCTTTTAAAAAGAATATGATGCTAGACTTCGTGGTGGTGGATGAAGTCAGCCCCTACCAAGCAATACTGGGGAGGCCCTTCATGAGGATCAGCCAATCAATATTATCCACCCACTACTTAGCCTTGAAGTACCGAGTAAATGGGGTTGTAGGAGTCGTCAAGGGTAGTCAGAGGGTCGCAAGAGCTGCTACACTGTGGCAGCAAAGGAAACTATGTAGGTAACGTCATTAGACTCAACTAAAGAGTGGAAGACAGGAGCCTGCTGAGGAATTGGAGGAAATTGGAATAAGACCAAACGACCACGAGAAGAAGGTTCGAATCAGCTCCGGCATTAGCGGGCAATTAAGGGAAAATTTGGTTGAGTGTTTGCAAGCGCACTCTAATGTATTCGTTTGAACACACGAGGATATGCCCGGGATTGACCCAGAGGTGGCGTGTCATAGGCTGGCAATATGGAAGGACGCTAAGCCAGTGAAGCAGAATAGGAGATGCGTCAACCAAGAAAGGTACGAGGCTATGAACTGTGAGGTAGAGAAGCTGCTAAAGGTGGGAATCATAAGGGAACTCTCCTATCCTGAATGGATCTCAAACGTGGTGTTGGTAAAGAAGGCAAGTGGAAAATAGAGAATGTGCGTGGACTTCACAGATGTGAATAAAGCTTGTCCGAAAGATAGCTTCCCATTGCCAAAGATAAACTAGCTGGTGGATTCCACGGCAGGACACGGACTACTTAGTTTCATTGATGCCTTCTCGAGTTATAACCAAATTCCCATGCGCAGGCCAGAAGAGGAATGCACAGCCTTTATCACCAACCAAGGCCTGCTTTACTATAAGGTCATGCCCTTCTACCTGAAAATGCGGGGCAACCTACCGTAGACCGGTGAACAAGGTCTTTAAGCCACTGATCGGCTGAACAATAGAGGTTTATGTAGACGATATGATCACCAAGTCAAAGGACGCGGAGGAACATGTAAAGCATTTGGAAGAAACCTTCGTGCTCCTAAGGAAATATCTGATGAAACTTAATCCATGTAAATGTGCCTTGAGTTAGTTCGGGAAAATTCTTAGGCTTCACTGTTAGTCATAGAGGAATCAAGCTAATCCAAAAAATAAGAACAGAAGTGGAGATTAAGTCCCCGCAGACTCTCAAGGAGATACAAAGCCTTACGTGTAAATTGGCATCCCTCAACAGTGTTCATCTCCCGAGCCACTGATAAGTGTCGCGCCTTCTTTCGTGAAACGAGAAAAGGCAGAAAGACAAAGTGGACACCTGAATGCGAAGTTGAGTTCCAATAGTTGAAGGAATACTTGCTGAAAGCCCCAATATTGTCAACACCTCAAGCAGGAGAGGTTTTGTATTTGTACTTGGCAGTGTCGCAATGGGCAACGAGCTCAGTCTTGATTAGGGAGGAGTTAGAGGTACAATACCCCATCTATTACACGAGCAGAGCCTTGTCGAGGCGTAAACTCGATATCCGCCAATGGAAAATGGGCACCGCCCTAGTAACTGCGGCTCGAAAACTAAGACCAACCGCCAGCAGATTCTCGCACAAGCCGTAGACCTCCGAAGGTCAGTGAAATGGCTCGAGAGCTCGATGAATTCGACATCAGCTACCAGCCTCGAATAACAATAAAAGCGTAGTCCTTAGCTAACTTCGTGGTCGAATGTACAGAAAGGAATAAAGAGATGGATAGAGAGCACTCGCTAGACCCCTCTGCCCCAAGCAACGCATGGACGGTCACGGTGGACGGGTCATGTGGAGATCGTGAGCAGTGAGCGTAGTCAGTGCTCCTCACCGAGGGGTGGAGATGCAATACGCCGTAAGGCTAGGATTCGAGGCCACCAACAACCAGGCCTAATACGAGGTTGTAATCGCGGGATTGAAGCTCGCCTTGGTAGTAAAAGCGGAAGAGATAAAGCTTCGAACAGATTCTCAGCTGGTTGACGAGGTGATGAGCTTAACACCGAGTGACACTTGGATGAATCCGATCGTCTCTTATCTCAAAGAAGGAACGTTGCCTACTGATAAGAAGCAGGTGAGGAAGCTAAAGTGTAAAGCGGCCAAGTATACGCTGATTGATGGGGTATTATATAGGCGAGGATATACTCTCCCACTGTTGCGCTGTCTAGATCAAGAGGAAGCTGATTATGTCCTCCGAGAAATACATAAAGGGATCTACGGGAACCATTCTAGGGTGAGTTATTTGGCTTTCAAGGCCTTAAGACAAGGATACTTCTGGCCCCATATGCATCATAACGCACAAGAGAAGACCAAGAGCTACAAGAGTTGCCAAAGCTTTGCCAACTACATGGCTCAGCCTCTCGAAAACCTTACCGTGATGAATTCACCTTGGCCGTTTGCTCAATGGGGGATCGACTTAATCGGGCCATTACCAAAAGGGAGAGCATCCGCGACACACGCCGTAGTGGCAATTGATTATTTCACCAAATGGGTCGAAGCGGAAGCCTCGAGTAGTATCACGAAAGTAGAACAACCGACTTCATTTGGAAAAATTGTGATTTTAGGTACTGGATCCCCACGCACCGGTCACTGACAACCGGAGGCAATTTGACAATCACAAGTTCGTAGACTTCGCAGAACATGGGAATAGAGCTAAAGTTCTGCTCACCATCACACCCGCAGGCAAATGGGCAAGTGGAGGCCGCAAACAAGACTATAAAGTGCCCACCGAAACCGCGACTCAATGAGCGTAGTGGAGCTTGGGTCGACGAGCTACCCGGTGTCTTGTGGGCTTACAGAACCACGCACAAAACTGCCACAGGGGAGACTCCATTCTCCTTGGCCTTTAGGCATGAAGCAGTTGTCCTCACCGAAATAGAGATGGGAACACACCGAACAGAGCACTTCAACGGAGGGCAAAACAATGAGCAGATGTGTGCAGGCTTGGACTTGCTGGAAGAAAAAGGGAAAAGGCCGCAACAAAGATAGCAGAATACCAGTAGAGAGTGGCCCACTATTATAACCGGAATGTGCACATCCGCCTATTTCAGGTGGGAGATTGGGTGCTTGAAGAGTGAATCAAAACACTAAAGATCCCGTGCAAGGTGTGTTAGTCCGAACCGGAAAGCCCTTATATGGTTTCTCAAACAATTGGACCGGAGCGCATGCACTCAACCTACCCGGATGGACGAGAAGTCACGAGGCCATGGAACGCACAACATTTGATGAAATATTTCCAATAAGTTCCCTTGTAATGCAATCATTGATATCCGATTTCCCCCAAACTAGATATGTGTAAAAATCTTGAACACGAATAAAAGTAAGAAAATGCTTCCAACATTAATCCAATATGGGCAAGTTAAAGCTTATGAACAAGAAGAAACGCAGAGGCCAGAAGTCTCAAAGCCTAGCTTAAGGCAAGACGGTGCCAAGCGTGAGCCAACAAAGCAGTCTCGAGCAGGATAAGCTCGTGAAGAAACGCAGAGGCCAAAAGTCTCTAAGCCTAACTTAAGGCGGTGACGTGCCAAGCGTGAGCCAATAGCAAACTCGAGCAGGATAACTCGTGAAGAAACGCAAGGCCGTAAGTCTCAAAGCCTAGCTTAGGCGAGACGGCGCAAGCGCGAGCCAACAATGTGCTCGAAGCGAGATAAGATCGTGAAGAAACGCAGAGGCCGTAAGTCTCTAAGCCTAACTTAAGGCGGACGGTGCCAAGCGTGAGCCAATAGCAAACTCGAGTAGGATAACTCGTGAAGAAATGCAAAGGCCGTAAGTCTCAATGCCTAGCTTAAGGCGAGACGGTGCAAGCCGTGAGCCAACAACGAGGCTCGAGCAAAATAAGCTCATGAAGAAACGCAAAGGGCAGAAGTCTCAATGCCTAGCTTAAGGCGAGACGGTGCCAAGCGTGAGCCAATAGCAGGCTCGAGCAGGATAAGCTCGTGAAGAAACACAAAGGCCGGAAGTCTCTAAGCCAAATTTAAGGTGAGACGGTGCCAAGCGTGAGCCAACAACAGGCTCGAACAAGATAAGCTCGTGAAGAAACGCAAAGGCCGTAAGTCTCTAAGCCAAATTTAAGGCGAGGTAGTGCTAAGCGTGAGCCAACAAAGAGCTCGAGAAGGATAAGCTCGTGAAGAAACACAAAGGTCGAAAGTCTCTAAGCGTAGTCTAAGGCGAGACGGTGCCAAGTATGGGCCAAATATCGGCTCGACCAGATCAAGCTCGCAAAAGAAACAGAGGTTTATAAGCCTAACTTAAGGAAAGACTCTGTCACGCATAAGCCAAGAGAGGGCACAAGCAGAATTAACTCGGAGAAGAAAAACGAGGGCCCAAAGTTTGTTAAAATTTACATGGCAAAGTGCATGGAGTTAATCTCATAGTGCAAGGCAAAAATATATATGTAAACACAAGGACAAATTATTATCAATGTTCTTCATTTATTTATCAAAGAGTACAAGTACAAAAAAAAAAGAAGAAAAAACAGCTTAAGTGGCTGGAGCATCAGGGCTAGCAGATGGAGCAGGATCCTCAGGGAGCGGAGCACCTTCCGTGGCAGCAGCAGCAACAGGGGAGACCTCGGCAGTAGGAGGAGCAGCCTCTTCAGTCCCAGTAGGGGCCTGAGTGGGGGGAATCCTCGGCTCTTGGTTCGGGGCATCGAGTTCCAGCATGTATGCATCAACGCCCGTCTCGAGCTTGGATATATCCACGTCAGGGTATTCCTTGCCCAGGACAGACACGAGCCATTCATATATAGCTGAAAGTCACCTCGTCGTTATATTCTATTGCGAGCCGGCCTTCCAAGGAGTCTATCTTCCACTGAAGACGAGAAGTCTCCACCTCTAAGGTCTTCTCAAAGAAGAACCTCTGCACGTCCAAGTCCTTCTGAGCATTCACCACTCGTCCTGCACTGTGGAAAGCTCTTTCTCGAGTCGGAGGGCTTTGGACTCTGACAGGCCGCCTTCTCCTCAGGTGGAGATCTCCGGACGAAGCTCACGCCTCCTCGTCCTTCTGCTCAAGACTCTGTTTCAAATTCTGATTTTTTGCTATGATCTTCCTGTGAGAATCCAGAGTCTTGGTCTTGAAGGCGGTAGCAACAGCCATGACTCGTTAAGAGAGGCGGTGGAGCGTGCCGACTAAGTCATCAGCACTGGAAGCCTCAATCCCCTCTAAGAACTTCTCTTCCATTTGCCTGGCGATGTCCTTAAGGAAGGGGTTGGCGACGCCGATCACGCCGCTCCCTGTACGTGTCCCGATCGAGGTTGAGCTAAAGTGGCAGCCCCTGACCCCGTGGGTCGCACCTCGCCGCTCGCTCGCCTCCCGAGCAGGGGTGCAGCTCGAATCGGTGAGGTGGGAGTGTCGGTTCGAGACCTCTTCACCGGAGTAGAGGAGCCGCTGGACGATCCGAGGTGCTCACAGGCCTCTTCAGCGAGAAAGAACTCCGCTCATCTCCTGCTCGAGAACGAGGCCAAACTCAACAAGGTTGTGGATCGAGAGTAGCTACCTGCACGAGCTCGCGTTGTCGAGGGCATTGTTGACACGCGATCGAAGCTCCTCCCCAATCCGATAAGGGGCACTCCAAGATACTGCAACAACAATCGTAATGTAAGGATGAGAAAAAATGCAAGTAGATAAAACTAAAGTAAGAATACATTTGAACAAAGAAACGACTCGGAGTGCAAAATGAGAAGGAATTAGAGGACCCTTCAGAGGCAAATGCAACTTGCCCCAATCTCCCCAAGAAAGAAAAATTTGCCCTTCCACCATGAAAGCGTAAGTTTATGACCCGACTCGAGAGCACGCAGAAAATAGCATCAATAATATTTAAATTTTCAGCATGTTTCCTTTTAGGGAGAGGCTATTTGCATCATAAAAAGAAAAAAAAAATTGAAATACTATATTACTAAACTATTTGATTTAATTTAAGGGTAAACTTCAATTTACCCCCTAGAATCTTTAATTTGTCACCAAAAAATGTGAAAACAATAATTTATCCCCATTTACTACTAAGAAAAGAAGTAAAAAATTCATTAACGTGTCTCTTTTTTACACTCATCTTCTGAATAAAAATTAGGTTAAATTGAGTTTTTCAAGCTTTTAGAGGATAAATAAGATTTGATGCAGGTGTTGTGTATTGCGAGTAGAGTATCTTCTGGAGGGCATAACTTTGGCTACAAGTTGGATATATAATATACTGTTTCAAAGTTTGAGACAAGAGAAACAAAACCCAGAACCACGAAAGCTGTTCTGATCCGTGATCGAGCAAAAAATTCTATTATTTTTTGTCTTATTCTTCTTAGATTTTTATTTTTTTTTTAAACAACTCGAATTTAGATTCCTTTTTTTTTCCTTTCTTGTTTCAGATAGGAGATTTTTATTATAGAATAATATTTTAGGTTTTCCTATTTTGGTAAATTCATGATATTTAGACATGTTATAAAAGAGTTTCAAAATCCTATCTTTTATTCATTTAGTCTTTCAATCAAAATTTTTATTATTCAGAAACTTTTATTTCTCTATCAATAACCTTTTACATTTCTGTTTCATCAGTTGGTATCAAAGTAAGTTCACTTTTCATTATGGTATGACCACAAGAGAAAAGAAGCAACAATCATGATAAAGATGATCAAGGGATGCGAGCATAGTTTGTGGAGGTTGCAAGACAGGCAGTTGTAAAAGGAGCCTTGTAAGTAATGGAAGATGTCTATAGCCTAAGATTAGTGGCGATAGAGTGGGCAATCGAGAATCTTAGACTTTCCATGAATGAAGACTGAGAGAGGAGTCGATAGTAAATAGTTGATCGTACATGCGCTGTTGAGGAGTTGGACGTGAGGAATAGGGCATTAACTATAAAGCAATACCTCAAGGCATCAATCATGAAATAGTGCCTCAGAATCTAGAGGCCGTAAGATTAATACAGCCACGGTGATGCTGCAGGATTAATAAAAAGTGAAGCATCTGGGTTAGATTCTAGGCCAATACGACTTCCTGAACTAAGAAAGCTTTCAATATTTGTCACTGCAAGCAAAGCCAAAATGATGAAACTAAGACTCTTCGACATGTTTTAGGTTTTTAAGTAAATTGTAAACAATTTAATTAGAATTAAAAGAGATTTCTATGAATCAAAAAGGCATGCGCCTTTATTTATATTATCGAATATGGAGAAATGAGCTGCAGTAATATTAATGGTATTGAAAATATCCATAAATGAAAATTAAATAAATAACGCTGCGTTTGCTTGCATTAACTATTGATTTATCTCCTTGTTACATTATGAAGATAATTTTAACATATATTTAATTAATTTAATCATTTTCTAGCTATTTATTTTGTTTAGTTCATTATTATGTTTTTTTCTCTTTATATCAATTGCCAAGCTAATTATTTTAATAGATAATGATGCTTCTGTGAGCCATGCCCTCTAATGAAATTAACCACATCCTATATCATAAGCAAGCCCGTGATGCAGTACAATGCTAGATATTTACTTGGAAATACTTTAAAACTTCTATAAATCAATAATGTGAGAATCATGCAACATCCATTAATTTAAATAGATTTTGATGCTAATTAATCAATAAATTATTTAAGAGATAAAGTTTCCTAATTCCATTCTCACATTCATATTATAAATTAATAGTTTGCTAAGCGTACAAAGATAATTGTAGTGATATGATATTTGGTAAAATATGACTCAATTATTACCTTTTCTTAATCTAAATATAGATGGATCTCATTTTTAATTCAACTTATTGCTTGTTTGAATTCTAAATTGAAGGAATTATCAAATTTTTTATTGTTAACTTTAATTTATATTTTGCGGTTTAATTTATTTTTAATTGATTAGATTGGTAAATTACTATGAATTTTCTACCTGGTTAAATATATTTTTATCCAATTATACGTACACTTTATAAATTAATAGATTAACAGTTTATTCAATAATTAATATCAATATCTCATTAAATAAATACATGTGTATAATTCTAACTTTATTAACCGCTAGCACGAAGATGCCCTCGCTAGGTATCAAAGCCGGTCAATGTCAAGTGCTCCAAGGTCGGTCGAGCCTTGACCTCTCTCACCGCCGAGGTCTTCGAACCTCCGAACAGGATCCCGTCACGTCGTCAAAAACACAAAGGGAATCAAAGCTCGAGCAGAGCCGGCTTAAAACAGGATGACCCATCCTCCCGACAACCTAACACGACAATCGATGCCTGGTAGGTACCCCACGCTGTAGGGCTTCGTCACTGTTACCGATGGCCGGCGCCGCCCCCACATCATCATCATTTCATACATGCGTGCACGGCACCATCATTAGGCCACGGGATCCCATATCCGCCCGACATCCCACATCCCTAGGGCGTACCGCGGCAACCCCAGCTGTCAAAGGAGCCTAGGCACAATTAATGCGGAGGGCAGCTGTCTAGGCGAAGGGGGCGGGAAAACAGGAGAATAAGTATCAGTCGAAGAAAAAGGTAAGGGGATTCTTATTCTTTGTTTTTTGGCTTTTTAAAAGGAACCAGGGAGATTTATCTTTCTGGACCATATTTTCCTTCCGAAAGAGGGGAAGCATTTTAATCCCAAAAACTAAGACTTTCTCGATCATTCTTAACCCTCAAAACGCCCCTACCCTTAAAACGCCCCCTATAACCAGCCCCGCAACCTGCCCATAAGCCGACCCATACAGAGCAACAATAGAGCCGACCACCCATTACCCCCACACCCGGGAAGTTTCCCGGGATAGGGCGGTACAGATGGTTAAACAAAGCCCCGCCTATAGACAATACACCCCATTGAAGGTGTCGCTCGAGGAAATGTTCGAAGTAGTGGAAGAGTGAGGGCTGCTGAGCCCCCGACACCAATGTCAAAACCGGCTAGTAGGAGAGACAGGGGCCGATTTTGTCGATTCCACGATGACCATGGCCACTCAACGTCGCAGTACCAGGATTTGAAGAACCGGGTGGAAGACTTGGTTAGAAACAGGTACCTAGACGAGTTTATTAAAGGGGACCATTTTTTCCTTCCGAAAGAGGGGAAGCATTTTAATCCCAAAAACTGAGACTTTCTCGATCATTCTTGACCCTCAAAACGCCCCTACCATTTTCGGTCTCTCAAACCAAGAGGGATACCAAAAGAATCGACCCGATTACTGACTTGAGCGTCAGAGGGTTTTCACCGAAAAAATACCCGGCGACCCCAGACACTGTTCTTTGTGAGCCCAGGCTAAGGGAGATCACTGTTCCAGTAAATGGCGGAAAGCAGAAGTCAGCAAGAAATGCTACTCGAGCATCCAGCGAGCAGAAGTTCACAGCGTTACTTGGGAGCGAGCAGAAAACCGCATCAACATAATTTATAAAGGTTTTACTGTGTATCCATGCAAATACAAAAATAATTTTTTTCATTTGAGAATTGCAACTGAAGTTGACATTTTCTTTCACTTGTCCACTTTCGCCTTCTCTCGGTTAAAAGAATTAATAGAATATTGATCAGATATTTTTTTTACCTGCCAACAACAAATTAATGTTTTGCCTCAAATAAATGTCCAAAAAGAGCATATTTTATATTAACTAATCGTAACCTATTTTTGAAACACAAAAAACTCTACCAGCAAGTTCGTATCTGTCATGCTTTTACTTAACCTGAAAAATGAGAAGATAAGGCGTCCAATGAAAAATGTCATTTACTCGTAATAACAATCTTCAGATTTTCTTCCAAGAGCACGAAAACCTCCAATTACTCTAAATTAATCTAACTTTTTTTCATAGGATGAGCTTAAATAGGGGCTCGTTGATAAGTTTTTTTTCTTGTTTTTCTGGCAACAAGTAGGGGAAGTTGATGTTTTCACTTTTTTTAGAGGTACGTAGAATTTTCTAACATTTTTTATTATTTCAACAGATTGTTCTCTCGTAGATCGATTCAACGATATGCACACAAAAAAGCAACACCAGATACACACACAAAAAAAAAAAATGGCATAAGATGACTTATAGATAATGAATTAATTTCTTCTTTCATTAAAATACATTTCCAATTTCATTACTATTGATCATTATTACAAATACACACATAAAAGATTAAGGAAAATAACTGATTAACAAAATCTTTTGCATCCACCCGGGGAGCAGGGGTAGAAATAGTCTTCTTGAGCTTTCTTAATCTTCTCGATCAAACACTGTTCAGGTGAAAGCCCTGTGCAATCAACAGTGTCAGATGATGCTGCAGGATTAATGGAAAATGAAGCATTTGGGTTAGATCCTAGGCCAATACGACTTGCTAAACTAAGCATGCTTTCAGTATTTGCCACTACGAGCAAAGCCAAGATGATGAAACTAAGACTCTTCGACATTTTTAGTTTTTAAGTGAATTGTAAAAATTTAATTAGAATAAAAGAGATTGTAAGAATCAAAAAGGCATGCGCCTCTATTTATATTATCGAATATGTAGAAATGAGCTGCAGTAATATTAATGGTATTGAGAGATTCCATAAACCAAGATTAAATAAATTACGCCGCGTTTCCTTACATTAACTATTGATTTTAACACCTTGTTTCATTATGAAGATAATTTTATCATATATTTAATTAATTTTATCATTTTCTAGCTATTTATTTTGTTTAGTTCATTATTATATTTTTTTCTCTTTATATCAATCGCCAAGCTAATTATTTTAATAGATAATGATGCTTCTGTGAGCCATGTCCTCCAATGAAATTAACCACATCCTATATCATAAGCAAGCCCTTGATGCAGTACAATGCTAGATATTTACATGGAAATACTTTAAAACTTCTATAAATCAATAATGTCAGAATCCTGCAACATCCATTAATCTAAAGAGATTTTGATGCTAATTAATCAATAAATTATGTAAGAGATAAAGTTTCGTAATTCCATTCTCACATTCATATTATAAAATAATAGCTTGCTAAACGTGCAAATATAATTGTAGTGATATGATATTTGATAAAATATGACTCAATTATTACTTTTTTATTAATCTAACTATAGATGGATCACATTTTTAATGCAACTTATTGCTTGTTTAAAATCTAAATTGAAGGTATTATAAAACTTTTTTATTGTTAACTTTAATTTATATTTTACGGTTTAATTTATTTTTAATTGATTAGATTGGTAAATTACTATGAATTTTCTACTTGGTTAAATATATTTTTATCGAATTATACATATACTTTATAAATTAATAGATTAACAATTTAGTCAATAATTAATATCAATAGCTCATTAAATAAATAGATGTGTATGATTCTGACTTTATTAATTTATAAAGGTTTTACTGTTTATCCATGCAAGTATACAAATATATTTTTTCATTGTAGAATTGTAGCAGAAGTTGACATTTCCCCGAATTACTCTTAACTTTTGTTCAGAGGATGAGCTTAAAGAGGGGCTCATTGATAGGTTTTTTTCTTGATTTTCTGGCACAAGTAGGGGAAGTTAATGTTTTCACATTTTTTAGAGGCACGTTGAATTTTCGAACATCTTTTATTATTTCAAGAGATTGTTCTCTCGTAGATTGATTCAACGATATGTAAACAAAAAAGCAACACCAGATACACGCACAAAAAAAACTAAACGACATAACATGACGTATAGATAATGAATTAATTACTTCCTTCGTTAAAACACATTTCCAATTTCATTACAATTGATCATTATTACAAATACACACATAAAAGATTAAAGAAAATCATTTGCATCCACCCGGGGGGCAGGGGTAGAAATAGTCTTTGTGAGCTTTCTTACTCAATTATGTCATAATCATGCAACATCCATTAATTTAAAGAGATTTTGATGCTAATTAATAAATAAATTATGTAAGAGATAATGTTTCGTAATTCCATTCCCATATTCATATTATAAAATAATAGTTTGCTAAGCGAACAGATATAATTGTAGTGATATGATATTTGATAAAATATGACTCAATTATTACCTTTTTTTTTTAATCTAAATATAGATGGATCTCATTCTTAATGCAACTTATTGCTTGTTTGAATTCTAAATTGAAGGAATTATCTAACTTTTTTATTGTTAACTTTAATTTATATTTTGGGTTTAATTTATTTTTAATTGACTAGATTGGTAAATTAATATGAATTTTCTACTTGGTTAAATATATTTTTATCGAATTATACATATACTTTATAAATTAATAGATTAACAATTTAGTCAATAATTAATATCAATAGCTCATTAAATAAATAGATGTGTATGATTCTGACTTTATTAATTTATAAAGGTTTTACTGTTTATCCATGCAAATATACAAATATATTTTTTCATTGTAGAATTGTAGCAGAAGTTGACATTTCCCCGAATTACTCTTAACTTTTGTTCAGAGGATGAGCTTAAAGAGGGGCTCATTGATAGGTTTTTTTCTTGATTTTCTGGCACAAGTAGGGGGAAGTTAATGTTTTCACATTTTTTAGAGGCACGTTGAATTTTCTAACATTTTTTATTATTTCAAGAGATTGTTCTCTTGTAGATTGATTCAACGATATGTAAACAAAATAGCAACACCAGATACACGCACAAAAAAAAAACTAAACGACATAACATGACGTATAGATAATGAATTAATTACTTCCTTCGTTAAAACACATTTCCAATTTCATTACAATTGATCATTATTACAAATACACACATTCATATTATAAAATAATAGTTTGCTAAGCGAACAAATATAATTGTAGTGACATGATATTTGATAAAATATGACTCAATTATTACCGTTTTTTTTTAATCTAAATATAGATGGACCTCGTTTTTAATGCAAGTTATTGCTTGTTTGAATTCTAAATTGAAGGACTTATCAAACTTTTTTATAGTTAACTTTAATTTATATTTTGCGGTTTAACTTATTTTTTAATTGATTAGATTGGTAAATTACTATGAGTTTTCTACTAGGTTAAATATATTTTTATCGAATAATACGTATACTTTATAAATTAATAGATTAACAGTTTATTCAGTATTTAATATCAATATCTCATTAAATAAATAGATGTGTATGATTCCACCTTTATTAATTTTATAATGGTTTTACTGCTTATCCATGCAAGTCGACAAATAATTTTTTTCATTGCAGAATTGCAGCTGAAGTTGACATTTTCTTTCACTTGTCCACTTTCGTCTTCACGCGGTTAAGAGAATAAACTGAACATTGAATAGATAGTATTTTTTTCCTGCCAATAAAAAATTACTGTTTTGCCTTAAATGTATCCCTAAAAAGAGCAGATTTTATATTAACTACTTGTAACCTATTTTTGAAACACAAAAAACTCTACCAGCAAGTTCGTGTCATTCGTGGTTTTACTTAAACTGAAAATTGAGAGGATAAGGCGTCCAACGAAAAACCTCATTTACTCGTAATAACAATCTTCAAATTTTCCTCCCAGAGCACGAAAACCTCCAATTACTCTAAATTGCTCTAACTTTTTTTTTTTCAGAGGATTAGCTGAAAGAGGGGCTCGTTGATAAGTTTTTTTTCTTGTTTTTCTGGCAACAAGTAGGGGCAGTTAATGTTTTCACATTGTTTAAAGGTACGTTGAATTTTCTAACATTTTTTATTATTTCAGCATATTGTTCTCTCGTGATCGATTCAACGTTATGTACGCAAAAAAGCAACACCAGATACATGCATAAAAAAATAAATGACATAATATGACGTATAGATTATGAAATAATTTCTTCTTTCATTAAAACACATTTCCAATTTCATTACAATTCATCATTATTACAAATACACACATAAAAAATTAATGAAAATATTTGCATCCACCCGGGGGGCAGGGGTAGAAATAGTCTTTGTGAGCTTTCTTAGTCTTATGGATCAAACACTCTTCAGGTGATAGCCCTGTGCAGTCAACAGCGTCAGGCGATGCTGCAGGATTAATAGAAAATGAAGCATCTGGATTAGATCCTAGGCCAATACGACTTGCTGAACCAAGCATGCTTTTAGTATTTGCCACTACGAGCAAAGCCAAGATGATGAAACTAAGACTCTTTGACATTTTTAATTTTTTTAAGTGAATTGTTAACAAATTAATTAACAGAATAAATTGAACATTGATCAGATAATATTTTTTTCTTGCCAATAAAAAATTACTGTTTTGCCTCAAATATATCCCTAAAAAGAGCAGATTTTATATTAACTACTTGTAACCTATTTTTGAAACACAAAAAACTCTACCAGCAAGTTCGTGTCATTCGTGGTTTTACTTAACCTGAAAATTGAGAGGATAAGGCGTCCAATGAAAAACCTCATTTACTCGTAATAACAATCTTCAAATTTTCCTCCAAGAGCACGAAAACCTCCAATTACTCTAAATTACTCTAACTTTTGTTCAAAGGATGAGTTTAAAGAGGGGCTCGTTGATAAGTTTTTTTTCTTGTTTTTCTGGCAACAAGTAGGGGGGGAAGTTAATGTTTGCACACTTTTTAGGGGTGCGTTGAATTTTTTAACATTTTTTATTATTTCAACATATTGTTCTCTCGTAGATCCATTCAACGTTATGTACACAAAAAAGCAACACCAGATACACGCATAAAAAAATAAATGGCTTAACATGACGTATAGATTATGAATTAATTTCTTCTTTCATTAAAACACATTTCCAATTCCATTACAATTCATCATTATTACAAATACACACATAAAATATTAAAGAAAATCATTTGCATCCACCCGGGGGGCAGGGGTAGAAATAGTCTTTGTGAGCTTTCTTAATCTTATGGATCAAACACTCTTTAGGTGAAAGCCCTGAGCAATCAACAGTGTCAGGTGATGTTGCAGGATTAATAGAAAATGAAGCATCTTGGTTAGATCCTAGGCCAATACGACTTGTTGAACCAAGAATGCTTTCAGTATTTGCCACTATGAGCAAAGCCAAGATGATGAAACTAAGACTCTTCGACATTTTTAAGTTTTTTTAGTGAATTGTAAACAAATTAATTAATAGAATAAACTGAACATTGATCAGATAATATTTTTTTCTTGCCAATAAAAAATTATTGTTTTGCCTCAAATATATCCCTAAAAAGAGCAGATTTTATATTAACTACTTGTTAGAATATTATGATTATGTTGCTACAAGCGGTAATATAGATAGGATTTATATATATGATTTATTTAGTATGTTATTAATAATAAATCGCCAAAAACTTTTGTTTAAACTTTCTAAAATAATTAAGGATGATAAGATACTCGATTTATTATCTAATTTCCTCTATTCAGATATCATAGATGAAGTTGGGGGTTATGATGGGGCTATGAGTATACCACCCTCTAGTTATCTGTCCGAAGTCCTTCTGAATTTTTGTTTAATACATCTCGATAATATTTTTACTAAATGTTTTCCAGAATGGAATTATACCAGGTATGTGAATGAGGTAATTGTATCATTACACACTAATTATAGATGGAAAAGTGAGGATATACCTTTTGGCGGTTATGATTATAATTACTTTGAATATTGTATGGATAAACTATTATTAAATCAAAAAGTGAAGTGTGGTCAAATATTTTGTATCGATCAGGGGGGTCCCGCTGTGCCTTGTAATGGCGATAAACTTTTGTTATCCCTAGAAGGGAATATCCAACAGATATATGAGTAAAATAAATGCTATGATGACATCATTATTGTACAACAGCGATATTATTTGGAATTTTATGTTCATTGCACATGGTAACTCTGGATGCAGGCAGGTTCCCCACGAACCCACCTCATCCCTATTAATGACCCAGATGAGCCAGTACAAAATCATGCATCTTAAAGATAAGTCTTCTAAAGAGTTCCTTAAGTCAACCATTCTTTGTGCATATCCATCATTCCTTTATCCTGCATTAGCGCAGTATTTGCTTTCCGTGGTAGTATCTATAAGGAGGCATCGCCTCATCATAAGGAGACCGTTACCCATTTCGTTGGCCACTATTCTTGCTAATAAATATAGGTCTCATATTTATAATCATCTCATAAACAATCAAAGAATTTCTCAAAGGATTCGAATATTCAGTTACCATCGAATGAGAGAATTCGATGTGGGTTTCCAATTAATAGTCC
Organism: Murraya koenigii; assembly: GCA_025617385.1. Classification (NCBI taxonomy): domain Eukaryota; kingdom Viridiplantae; phylum Streptophyta; class Magnoliopsida; order Sapindales; family Rutaceae; genus Murraya; species Murraya koenigii. The sequence goes on along the minus strand of CM046815.1, from coordinate 12,249,071 downwards.
CTAATATATTACGAAGGCGACAACGGAGGTCCCAAAGTATTAACGAGGGTTTTAGCAATTTCCTATGGAGGGGGTATGAATATGAGGCGATCTCTGACTACCAATGGGTATATAGAGCTAACATGGACTTAATGAATTTAGCTATCTACATGGATTTTCAAATATGGTTCTCTTTACTTCCTGATATTATGCTTTCCTTAGAGAATTTAACTTATACTGAAATCTTAACCCCTTATATAGTAAATAGTGTTAGTGAAAGCACACAAGGATGGTCGGAGGATGTTATTAATCTTGTCGTGGATTTATACAATAATAGTTCGAGATTTCTCATGCAGGCCCCCGAAAGTATCATAAATGCCTCTCTCTCGGGGGAAGATATAAGCACAGACTCCCGGGGTATAAGACGAGAGGCTCCACTACAGAGTGTAGCTAAAAAACTAATAGTTACCATATTTCTTGTTTGTCTAATGAGCAGTGTTGCCTATGCAAGCGGATACGGAACTCATCTATGTCATCTATTTAATGAAGGGCGATAGGATTTCTTAATCAATTTATAGGTCTTCTTAAAAGAAGTGAATTTCTATATAATTAAGTCAAGTTCAAAGGTTCTGATTAAGGAAAAGTACCTTTATCAGAAGTAGCAAGACTACTAAAAGGACCAACTATGATCTATAGAGGATAAGAGAAGCGGGAGTAGGAGTAGGAGGAGGAAGAGGAAGCGAGTGAAAAGGGGAAGATATGGAGATCCATGGTGCCCACTCGACCAGTGTTCATCATCCTCATTCTCGCTCCAAAAAGTACCTCAATAAATATGACAGTCTATAGACTAATAAATAATTCCTAATAATTATTTCCTAATAAGATAAACTAAATAGGAGCTCCTCAGAAAGATCCCAATAGCCGGTTCTCTTTACGTTGTAGAAATATTATAAGAATATTCTGGATTGTAAATAGAGGGATACGATATATTCTATCTAGGGTAAGGCAACGAGAGCTCCACACATTTTCTATATTATACAATAAGAAATCTTATTTCAGAATAGAACACTCTGAAGGAATTCTTATAAGAATTTTAGTTACCCTATATAAAATCATATCTGAGATCTTTCTCCTTTTCTTAGTGACGTAGGGTTACTATTCAAAATCAAGAAACAAAGAGCCAGAGGCACAGATTTTCCTCCTTTCCTTATCGATCTTATATGTAGATATAAAAGGAGAATCAATAAAATAGATGAATTTATTTGAATAACAAAAGGAAGTATCCTAACTTTCGACCTTATTAGAGGTTTCTATTAAAATCGAAGAGAATTCATAAGAATATATCTCGAGTGAACCCATTGGGAACCATGAAGTCCTTGAGGACCATGTTCACAATGTTCTACACACAAAAGAGGACTTCTAAAAATTAAAATAAAAAGAATAACACCATGATCTTTATCACCCCAATGTTTACCTGGCCTGGAATAATGGTCATAAAATCTGACAAGATGAAAAATATGCATGTTAAAATTCTGTACTATAAATATCAAATAAGGTCTTATAAGAGTTTCTCGTCTGGTGGATTCCCCAAAAAACTTGTAGCTGCATATTAACCTACGTATTGTGGTTCACCAAGACTTGCTGAAATAATTGAAAGTTATTACAACTACAATAAAATTATGTTAAAGGAGAATCTGTGCTATAAATATCAGATAAGTCAACCATGCTTTGTGCATATCCATCATTCCTTTATCCCGCATTAGCGCGGTATTTACCTTCCACGATAGTATCTATAAGTAGGCATCTCCTCATCATGAGGAGACCGTTATCCACTCTTTTGGCCACTATTCTTGCTAATAAATATAGGTCCCATATTTATAATCATCTCATAGATAGTCAAAGAATTTGTTAGAGGATTCGAATATTTAATTACCATCGAATGAGAGAATTCGAGGTGGGTTTCGCATTAATAATCCCTAATTTATTACGAAGGCGACAGCGGAGGTCCCAAAGTATTAACGAGGATGTTATTAATCTTATATACTATACAATAATATTTCAAGATTTCTTGATTGTCTAATGAGCAGTTTCGCATATACAAGCGAATTCAGAACTCATCTAAATCATTTATTTAATGAAGGGCGGTAGGATTTCTTAATCAATTTATAGGTTTTCTTAAAAGAAGTGAATTTCTGTAAAATCATGTTAAGTTCAAAGGTTCTAATTGAGGAAAAGTACCTTTATCAAAAGTAGCAGTACTACTAAAAGGACCAACTACGATCTATAGAGGATAAGAGAAAGAAGAATATGAGGAGGAAGAGGAAGCGAGTGAAAAGAGAAAATATGGAGATCCATGGTGCCTACTGACCAGGTTCATCATCCTCATTCTCGTTCCAATAGCTAATCATCTATGCAGCTTCAGACCTGGTCAGGGATCAATCGAAATAAAAGAATCAGGCTTCATTACCTTACTAATAAAATAAAGGTTGTGGGTGGGCGTCGATAGGTGTTTGAATCATTTACACATCGATCAATACCTAAAAGAGGGATGTGTATAAATTCAACAATTGCTACTGATGGTCCCTACAGAAAGGAATAGAGATAACACGTGTACATGAAAGCAAGTAAGAGCGCAGAGCGGCTTATGGCTTCAAGGATCTACCCACTATCATTTGAAAAGGCAGTAAGAGATAGATCTATTCCTATACAACTTATATTCTACGATCTCCGTCTATTACCTCGATTTACGGATTATATCCCCCCTTAGAAGGATTGATTGATTCGTTAGGTAAGGGAACTATCCTATAAACTTCTTTTCTTCCACTAATAGTAATTAATAGAATGGTAAAGAGGGAGGCCAATGTCCCATACCACTCACTCCTTACTTCTTCTATTGAGTGTGGGTTGAGGTGATTCAATCTTATGCTATGGGATGATAGATATATAGTTTAAAGGTTAGCTTCACTTTTGATTCCTTCTTTCTCAGTCAATCGAATTCATTATCATTACTACTTTTACTCGGATTCCCCATCGGTCCATCTAAGCATGATAGTGGTATGTGGCCAATCCTAGCTGTGAGTGTTCATTCCATCCCTACATCACCGTATTCTGTGATTCTCTCGAGATTAGTAGTGGACTCCTTATTTGATTCTTATAAATCTAAGATAGCCTCAACTTCATTTTCATCATGTGTTCTCACCATCCAGTGAACCATAACAATTACTATATACCCTCGTGGCACCCATAATCTTTCATATGAATTCGACATCGTTGATCTACAACATCTTTTTTTCTTAGCCTTGGATGGAGGTTTCTTCTTAGCCTTTTTCTTTTTCTTGGGTGTTTTCTTAGGGTTCGTCGGGAATAAAGTCGGTTGGGTAAGAAAGGTCTCTTCATTAAAGAGGGACATTATACATAAGCCTCTATAATCCATACAATGAGGTCAATTCCTCATTTACCAAATCATTATGCCAAACACCCTTACCCGACAGCATGGGATAGTCCTTCATAATAGTGGGATATAAGGAGTTAGCGTTATAGTAGTATAAATTTTCACCATATGGTCTATATGTATCAACGATGACCTCTATAGTAAGCATTCCCGACTTAATTTATCCGTGTTCCTATTAAGGGTATAGATAGGCCAATTTTGATCATCATAATAACACGTATGAAAAATCTTCATAGATAGTGAAGACAAGTGTCGGAAATTATTGATATCTATTTTGTAGTCTCATCCAATATATTTCTTGTGCCTTTATAAGAATACCAGCTAACAGAAGAATATCCTGCTTCATATATTCTATCAATACTTGTTGATTTGTATCAACATTATTGTTTTTAATTTTTTTTATGATTGATGCTACCTTTACAACCTAATTCAGGACATAAAGCTTTAATTAATTTATCAAGACTACCTGGGAGTAGAGTTAATGAATCCCTTATACTGAACAACATTTTCTTTTTCTTTTTATTTATATATGTGTTATACACCACGATCTCATATATCGTTTGATTCCTCATAAAGGGTTTAATAATATATTTCTCTCTATGCTTAGAATAATGATGTAATAATATAATACCAACGAATCTCGATAAGTTATGAAAGTAAAGTCTTTGAATCTTATTTTCAGAAGATACCTTATTTAATCGCTCTATAAACTTTTTCATCATATTATCACTTTTATTTAAAAGACTGTTATCCTCAGTATTCTCCAATTTGAGGGGATTATAGAAATATGTGTTAAAGTCTGATTTCTTCTTCTAAGACTTTAAATAATCACCCGACCGTACCACTAATAAACCAGAAGCGTAAGGCACGTGCCTCTTCCCCTCATTATCCATATCCATAATTGTTTCATTATACTCCATATTATCCATATCCTCCACATTCTGTATGAGAATTTCTTTATCCTCCAACACTTTATCCATGATAGTTTCAATATCCGCAACAATGAAGGGTGCCGGATTTATATCCTTACTCTTAGGTTTGAGTGATTTTATATATTCTGGGTATCAAGGAGTCTTTCTATCAATTGGTGTAGGAACATAATCTCATATGGGACTACTATTCAATATTTCCTATATTTTATTATCAACATGTTCAGGGCTAATTGTTAACTTTTCATCTTTATCATGAATATCTATCATATATGCTTGAATACATAGCCCGTATAGTTTATCCGCTCCATATATATCTAATCGAGTAGATATGGCATCTAATATTTTATTATATATATCTATGTTAAGAATAGTATGCCCATTAGACTCTAATAAAGGAATGGCATTTCCTACTATGAAGTTGATTCGATCTTTTGTACAATTTCTTTTTGATGTATAGCCAATTGTAAACTTAATTTTAGATGTAAAACTAAGACAGTCTTAATAAATAATTCATAAGAATTATTTCCTAATAAGATAAACAAAATAGGAGCTCCCCGGAAAGATCCCAATAGTCGGTTCTCTTTATGTCGTAGAAATATTATAAGATAAGACGTCCAATGAAAACCCACATTTACTCCCAATAACAATCTTCAAATTTTCCTCCAAGTGCACGAAAACCTCAAATTACTCTATATTACTCTAACTTTTATTTAGAATATGAGCTTAAAGACAGGCACGTTGATAAGTTTTTTACTTGTTTTTCTGGCAACAAGTGGGGGATGTTGATGTTTTCACATCTTTTTATAGGTAAGTTGAATTTTCTCACATTTTTTATTATTTCAACATATTGTTCTCTCGTAGATTGATTCAACAATATGTACACAAAAAAAGCAACATCAGATACACGCATAAAAAAAAAAGACATAAAATGGTGTGTAGATAATGAATTAATTTCTTCTTTCGTTAAAACACATTTTCAATTTCATTACAATTGATCGTTATTACAAATACACACATAAAAGATTAAAGAAAAAAACTAATTAACAAAATCATTTGCATCCACCTGGGGGCCAGGGGTAGAAATAGTCTTTGTGAGATTTCTTAATCTTCTCGATCAAACACTCTTCAGGTGAAAGCCCTAAGCAATCAACAACGTTAGGTTATGCTGCAGGATTAATAGAAAATGAAGCATCTGGGTTAGATCCTAGGCCACCACGACTTGCTGAACTAAGCACGCTTTCAGTGTTTGCCACTACGAGCAAAGCCAAGATGACGAAATTAAGACTTTTCTACATTTTTTAGTTTTTTAAGCGAATTGTAAACAACTTAATTAGAATTAAAAGAGATTTGTAAGAATCAAAAAGGCATGCGCCTCTATTTATATTATCAAATACGAGAAATGAGCTGTAGTAATATTAAATGGTATTGAAAGATTCTATAAATGAAGATGAAATAAATTACACTGCGTTTGCTTGCATTAACTATTGATTTTAACACCTTGTTACATTATGAAGATAATTTTAACATATATTTAATTAATTTTATCATTTTCTAGTGATTTATTTTGTTTAGTTCATCATTATGTTTTTTTCTCTTTATATCAATCTCCAACCTAATTTTTTTAATAGATAATGATGTTTCTGTGAGCCATGTCCTCCAACGAAATTAATCACATCCTATATCATAAGCAAGCCCTTGATGCAGTATAATGCTAGATATTTACATGGAAATATTGTAAAACTTCTATAAATCAATGTTGTCAGAATCATGCAACATCCATTAATTTAAAGAGATTTTGTTACTAATTAATCAATAAATTATGTAAGAGATAAAGTTACATAATTGCATTCTCACATTAATATTATAAATTAATAGTTTGCTAAGCATACAAATATAATTGTTGTGATATGATATTTGATAAAATATGACTTAATTATTACTTTTTTTTTAATCTAAATATAGATGGATCTCATTTCTAATTCAACTTATTGCTTGTTTCAATTCTAAATTGAAGGAATTATCAAATTTTTTAATTGTTAACTTTAATTTATATTTTGTGGTTTAATTTATTTTTAATTGATTAGATTGGTAAATTACTATGAATTTTCTACTTGGTTAAATATATTTTTTTATCGAATTATATGTACACTTTATAAATTAATAAATTAACAGTTTATTCAATAACTAATATCATTATCTCATTAAATAAATAGATGTGTATAATTCCGACTTTATTAATCCAGCTGAAGTTGACATTTTCTTTCACTTGTTCGTTTTCATCTTCACTCAGTTAAGAAAATTAACTAAATATTGATCAGATAATATTTTTTGCCTGCCAATCAAAAATTACTGTTTTGCTTCAAATAAATGTGCAAAAAGAGCAGATTTTATATTAACTACTTGTAACCAATTCTTGAAACTTAAAATACTCTATAAGCAAGTTGGTATCTGTCATGCTTTTACTTAATTTCAAAATTAAAAATATAAGGCGTCCAATCAAAACCCCAATTTACTTCTAATAACAATCTTCAAATTTTCCTCCAAGGGCATGAGAACCTCAAATTACTCTTAACTTTTGTTCAGAAGATGAGCTTAAATAGGTGCACGTCAATAAGTTTTTTACTTGTTTTCTTGGCAATAAATGGGGGAAGTTGATGTTTTCACATTGTTTAGCGAAGTTGAATTTTCTCATATTTATTATTATTTCAATAGATTGCTCTCTCGTAGATTGATTCAATGATATGTACACAAAATAGCAACATCAGATACATGCATAAAAAAAAAGACATAACATGACGTATAGATAATGAATTAATTTCTTCTTTCGTTAATACACATTTTCAATTTCATTACAATTGATCATTATTACAAATACACACATAAAAGATTAAAGAAGATAACTGATTAACAAAATCATTTGCATCCCCCAGGGGGTTAGAAATAGTCTTTGTGAGTTTTCTTAAACTTCTCAATCAAACACTCTTCAGGTGCAAGCCCTGAGCAATCAACAACGTCAGGTAATGCTGCAGGATTAATAGAAAATAAAGCATCTTATTTTCTAGTGATTTATTTTGTTTAATTCATTATTAGATTTTTGTGTCTTTATATCAATCGCCAATCTATTTCTTTAATAGATAACGATGTTTCTGTGAACCATGTCTTCCAATGAAATTAACCACATCCTATATCATAAGAAAGCCCTTGATGCAGTACAATGCTAGATATTTACATGGAAATACTATAAAATTTCTATAAATCAATAATGTTAGAATCATGCAACATCCATTAATTTAAAGAGATTTTGATGCTAATTAATTAATAAATTATGTAAGAGATAAAATTTTATAATTCCATTCTCACATTCGTAATATAAATTAATCGTTTGCTAAGCGTACAAATATAATTGTTGTGATATGATATTTGATAAAATATAACTCAATTACTTGTTTTTTTTTTTAATCTAAACATAGATGGATCACATCTCTAATTCAGCTTATTGCTTGTTTGAATTCTAAAATGAAGGAAGTATCAAATTTTTTTTGTTAACTTTAATTTATATTTTGTGGTTTAATTTATTTTTAATTGATTAGATTGGTAAATTACTATGAATTTTCTACTTGGTTAAATATATTTTTTATCGAATTATATGTACACTTTATAAATTAATAAATTAACAGTTTATTCAATAACTAATATCATTATCTCATTAAATAAATAGATGTGTATAATTCCGACTTTATTAATCCAGCTGAAGTTGACATTTTCTTTCACTTGTTCGTTTTCATCTTCACTCAGTTAAGAAAATTAACTAAATATTGATCAGATAATATTTTTTGCCTGCCAATCAAAAATTACTGTTTTGCTTCAAATAAATGTGCAAAAAGAGCAGATTTTATATTAACTACTTGTAACCTATTCTTGAAACTTAAAATACTCTATAAGCAAGTTGGTATCTGTCATGCTTTTACTTAATTTCAAAATTAAAAAGATAAGGCGTCTAATCAAAACCCACATTTACTTCTAATAACAATCTTCAAATTTTCCTCCAAGGGCATGAAAACCTCAAATTACTCTTAACTTTTGTTCAGAAGATGAGCTTAAATAGGTGCACGTCAATAAGTTTTTTACTTGTTTTCTTGGCAATAAATGGGGGAAGTTGATGTTTTCACATTGTTTAGCGAAGTTGAATTTTCTCATATTTATTATTATTTCAATAGATTGCTCTCTCGTAGATTGATTCAATGATATGTACACAAAATAGCAACATCAGATACACACATAAAAAAAAAAGACATAAAATGACGTATAGATAATGAATTAATTTCTTCTTTCGTTAAAACAAATTTTCAGTTTCATTACAATTGATCATTATTACAAATACACACATAAAAGATTAAAGAAGATAACTGATTAACAAAATCATTTGCATCCCCCAGGCGCAGGGCTAGAAATAGTCTTCATGAGCTTTCTTAAACTTCTCAATCAAACACTCTTCAGGTGCAAGCCCTGAGCAATCAACAACGTCAGGTAATGCTGCAGGATTAATAGAAAATAAAGCATCTTATTTTCTAGTGATTTATTTTGTTTAATTCATTATTAGATTTTTGTGTCTTTATATCAATCGCCAATCTATTTCTTTAATAGATAACTACGTTTCTGTGAGCCATGTCTTCCAATGAAATTAACCACATCCTATATCATAAGAAAGCCCTTGATGCAGTACAATGCTAGATATTTACATGGAAATACTATAAAATTTCTATAAATCAATAATGTTAGAATCATGCAACATCCATTAATTTAAAGAGATTTTGATGCTAATTAATTAATAAATTATGTAAGAGATAAAATTTTATAATTCCATTCTCACATTCGTAATATAAATTAATCGTTTGCTAAGCGTACAAATATAATTGTTGTGATATGATATTTGATAAAATATAACTCAATTACTTGTTTTTTTTTTTAATCTAAACATAGATGGATCACATCTCTAATTCAGCTTATTGCTTGTTTGAATTCTAAAATGAAGGAAGTATCAAAATTTTTTTTGTTAACTTTAATTTATATTTTGCGGTTTAATTTATTTTTAGTTGATGAGATTGGTAAATTGCTATGAATTTTCTACTTGTTAAATACACTTTATAAATTAATATATTAGCAATTTTTTGAATAATTAATATCAATATCTCTTTAAATTAATAGAAGTCTATTGGCGAAACGGAAGTTTAATGTTTATTGAGATATAAATCAAAGGTTTCTGAATAATACGAATTTTATTGAAAAGAAAACTGAACGAATAAAACTAGGGTTTTGAGGCCCTTTTATAAAAAACCTAAATATCGTGAATTTACCAAAATAGGCAAATTCGAAATATAATCTTATAAAAAAATTCTCCCAATCTTATAATAAAGGTAATGAAAACAAAAACCAAATCCAAGTTATAGAAAAAAAGATAAAAATCTTAGAAGAATCAGAAAAAATATGAAAAAATCTTAAAATCTAAAAACGACTAGGAAAGAAAAGGAATTTTCGGGCCGAGTAGGGTTCAGAATGGCTTTGGTGGTTGTTTTGTTCATCTCGTCGCAAGCTTCAAGACGATATATTACCGCCAAAAAGGGACACCTGTAGCCAAATTTGTGTCATCCAGAAGATATCCTGCTCGCAATACACAACATCCTGCATCATGTACGATTCAACATCCTGCATCATGTACGATTCCAACTTTATTAATTTATAAACGTTTTACTGTGTATCCATGCAAATACGCTAATAATTTTTTTCATTGTAGTATTCCAACTGAAGTTGACATTTTCTTTCACTTGTCCACTTTCGACTTCACTCAGTTAAGAGAATTAACTGAATATTGATCAAATAATTTTTTTTGCCTGCCAATAAAAAATTACTGTTTTGCCTTAAATAAAGCCCCAAAAAGAGAAGATTTTATATTAACTACTAGTAACCTACTTTTCAAACTCAAAAAACTCTATCAGCAAGTTCGTATCTATCATGCGTTTACTTAATTTAAAAATTGAGAAGATAAGGCGTCCAATGAAAAAGCACATTTATTCCTAATGGCAATCTTCAAAATTTCCTCCAAGAGCATGAAAACATAAAATTACTCTTAACTTTTGTTCAGAAGATGAGCTTAAACAGGTGCATGTCAATAAGTTTTTTACTTGTTTTCTTGGCAATAATTGAGGAAAGTTGATGTTTTCATATTGTTTGGGGAAGTTGAATTTTCTAACATTTTTTATTATTTCAACAGATTACTCTCTCGTAGATTGATTCAACGATATGTACACAACAAGGCGACACCAGATACACACACAAAAAAACAAATGACTTAACATGACGTACTCAGAATGAATTAATTTTTTCAATTGTTAAAACACAGTTCCAATTTCATTACAATTGTTCATTATTACAAATACACACATAAAAGATTAATGAAAATAACTCATTAACAAAATCATTTGCGTCCCCCCAGAGAACAGGGGTAGAAATAGTCTACGTGAGCTTTCTTAAACTTCTCGATCAAACACTCTTCACGTGCAAGCCCTGAGAAATCAACAATGTCAGGTGATACTGCAGGATTAATAGAAAATGAAGCATCTGGGTTAAATTCTAGGTAAATACGACTTGCTGAACTAAGCATGCTTTTAGTGTTTGCCATTACGAGCAAAGCCAAGATGATGAAACTAAGACTCTTCGACATTTTTTAGTTTTTTAAGTGAATTGTAAACAGCTTAATTAGAATTAAAAGATATTTGTAAGAATCAAAAAGTCATGTGCCTCTATTTGTATTATCGAATATGGAAAGGTGAGTGGCAGTAATAATAATGGTTTCAAAAGATTCCAAAAATGAAGATTCAATAAATTACGTTGTGTTTGCTTCCATTAACAATTGATTTTAACACCTTGTTACATTATGAAGATAATTTTAACAAATATTTAATTAATTTTATCATTTTCTAGTGATTTATTTTGTTTAGTTCATTATTAGATTTTCTTCTCTTTATATCAATCGCCAAGCTATTTTTTTAGTAGATAATGATGTTTATGTGAGCCATGTCTTCTAATGAAATTAACCACATCCTATATCATAAGCATGCCCTTGATGTAGTACAATTCTAGATATTTGCATGGAAATATCAGTAAAACTTCTATAAATCAATAATGTCGTAATCATCCAACATCCATTAATTTAAAGAGATTTTTATACTAATTAATCAATAATTTATGTAAGAGATAATGCTTTACAATTTTGTTCTCACATTCATAATACAAATTAATAGTTTGATAAGCGTACAAATATAATTGTTGTGATATGATATTTAATAAAATATGACTCAATTATTACTTTTTTAAAATCTAAACATAGATGGATCTCATCTTTAATTCAGCTTATTGCTTGTTTGAATTCTAAATTGAAGGAATTATCAAATTTTTTTGTTAACTTTAATTTATATTTTGCGGTTTAATTTATTTTTAATTGATTACATTGGTAAATTAATATGAATTTTCTACTTCGTTAAATATATTTTTATCGAATTATAAATGCGCTTTATAAATTAATAGATTAATAGTTTATTGAATAATTAATATCAATATCTCTTTAAATTAATAGATGTGTATGATTCCGACTTTATTAATTTATAAAGGTTTTACTGTGTATCCATGCAAATATACTAATAATTCTTTTCATTGCAGCATTCCAACTGAGGTTGACAATTTCTTTCACTTGTCCACTTTCGTGTTCACTCAATTAAGAGAATTAACTGAATATTAGTCAAAAATTTTTTTTTGCTTGCCAATAAGCACAAAATCCTTAAATTACTCTAATTTTTGTTTAGAAGATGAGCTTAAATTGGAACACTTTGACAAAAGTTTTACTTTTTTTCTTCGCAATAAGTGAGGGTAAGTTGGTGTTTTCACAGTTTTTAGTGGTAAGTTGAATTTTCTCACATTTTTTAACATTTTAATAGATTGCTCTCTCGTAGATTTATTCAATCATATGTATAAAATAAAGCAACACTAGACACATGCAAAAAAAAAAAGATATAATTTCTTCTTTTGTTGAAACACAGTTCCTATTTCGTTGCAATTGATCATTATTACAAATGCACACATAAAAGATTAAAGAAATAATTGATTAACAAAATCATTTGCATCCACCCGGGGGGCAGGGTTAGAAATAGTCTTCGAGAACTTTCTTAAGCTTCTCAATCTAACACTCCTCACGTGCAAGCCCTGAGCAATCAGTAACGTTAGGTGATGCTGTAGGATTAATAGAAAATGAAGCCTCTGGGTCAGATCCAAGGCCAATACGACTAGCCGAAATAAGCAAGCTTTTAGTGTTTGCCACTACCAACAAAGCCAAGATGATGAAACTATAACTCTTCAACATTTTTTAGTTTTTTAAGTGAATTGGAAACAACTTAATTAGAATTAAAAGAGATTCATAAGAATCAAAAAGGCATGAGCCTATATTTATATGATTGAATATTGAAAAATGAGCTGCAATGATATTATGGTATTGAAAGATTCCTTAAATAAGGATTAAATAAATTGCGCTACATTTATTTGTACAAACTATTGATTTTAAAACATTGTTACATTATGAAGCTAAGTTCAACATATATTTAATCCGTTTTATCATTTTTTAGTATTACTATTTTGCTTAGTTTATTGTTAAGTTTTTTTTTCTCTTTATATTGATTGTCAAGTTATTTTCTTTTAATGTACAAAGATATTTCTTTGTGCCTCATCCTCAAATGCAATTAACCACTTTCAATATCTTAAGCAAGCCATTGATGCAGTAAACTCCAAGAATTTGCATTCATACCACTTCCATTAATTTAAAGAGATTTTGATATTAATTAATCAATAAATTATGTAAGAGATAAAGTTTTATAAATCCATCCTCACATTCATATTATAAATTAATAGTTTACTCGAGCATACAAATAGTTTACTAAGCATACAAATATACTTGAATTCTAAATTTGAAGAAGTTTCAATCTTTTTTTTTTTTGTTAACTTCAATCTATATTTTATGGATTAATTTAGTTTTAGTTGATTAGATCGGTAAAATACAATGAATTTTCTAGTTGATTGAAAATATGCTTTTTGAATTGTAAATACACTCTATAAATTATTAGATTATTAATTTATTGACTAATTAATATCATTATCTCTTTAAATCAATAGATATTGTACGATTCCAGCATTATTAATTTATAAAGATTTTATTTTGTATCCATACAAATACAAATATAATTTTTTTATAGCACAATTTGACTTGAAGTTGACATTTTCTTTCACTTACTCGCCTCCGTCTTCACTCAATTAAGAGAATTAATTGAATATTGGTCAAATGACTGTTTTATCCCCAAAATATAAAATTACTATTTTGCCTTAAATGAATACCCAAAAAGATCAGATTTAATATTAAATGTAAGTAACCTATTTTTAAAATTTATAAAACTCTCTCGGCATGTTTCTAATTGTCATGCTTTTACTTAATTTGAAAATTGAGAAGATAAGGCGCCTTTTGAAAACCCACATTTACTCCGAATAAAAATCTTCTATTTTTCACCAAGAGCACAAAAATCTCAAATTACTCTAATTTTTGTTCATAAGATGAGCTTAAATCGGGGCACATTGATAAATTTTTTACTTGTTTTCTTAGCAATAAGTGGAGGCAAGTTGATGATTTCACATTTTTTAAGGGTAAGTTGAATTTTCTCACATTTTTTATTACTTCATCAGATTGCTCTCTCATTGATTTATTCAATGATATGCATACAACAAAGCAACCCTAGATTATGCACAAAAAACAAATGACATAACATGACGTATACATAAAGGATTAATTTCTTCTTTTGTCAAAACAGGGTTCCAATTTCATTACAATTGATCATTATTATAAATGCACACATAAAAATTAAAGAAATAATTGATTAACAAAATCATTTGCATCCACTCGGGGCAAGGGTAGAAATAGTCTTCAAGAGCTTTCTTAAACTTCTCAATCAAACATTCCTCAATGCAAGCCCTAAGCAATCAACAACATTAGGTGATGCTGTAGGATTAATAGAAAATGAAGCCTTTGGGTTAGATCCTAGGCAATAAAACTTGTCGAAATAAGCAAGCTTTTAGTGTTTGCCACTAGCAAGCAAAGTCAAGATGATGAAACTATGAATGTTCGACATTTTTCAGTTTTTAAGTGAATTTTTGAATAAATTAATTAGAATTAAAATAGAATTGAAAGAATCAAAAGGCATGAGCCTCTATATATATTATTAAATATTAAGAAATGAGCTGCAATGATATTAAAGGTATTGAAAGATTCCATAAATGAAGATTAAATAAATTATATTGCGTTTGCTTGCATTAACTATTGATTTTAACACCTTGTTACATTATGAAGATAATTTTAACATATATTTAATTAATTTTATCATTTTCTAGGGTAATTTTTGTTTAGTTCATTATTAGATTTTTTTTTATTTATATCAATCGCCAACCCATTTTTTTAATATATAATGATGTTTCTGTGAGCCACGTCCTCCAATGAAATTATCTACATCCTCTATCATAAGCAAGCCATTGATGTAGTACAATGCTAGATGTTTGCATGGAAATACTGTAAAACCTCTATAAATCAATAATGTTGGAATCATGCAACATCCATTATTTAAAGAGATTTTGATATTAATTAATTATGTAAGAGATAAAGTTTTATAACTCCATCGTCACATTCATATTATAAATTAATAGTTTGCTAAGCGTACAAATATAATTGTTGTGATATGATATTATATAAAATAGGATTCTAAATATAGATGGATCCCATCTCTAATTTTACTTATTGCTTGGTTGAATTCCATATTGGAGGAATTATCAAATTTTTTTGTTAACTTTAATTTATATTTGCATTTTAATTTATAGTTATATGTACTCTTTTATAAATTAATAGATTATCAATTTATTGAATAGTTAATATCAATATCTCTTTAAATTAATGGATTTTGTATGATTCCGACTTTATTAATTTATCAAGGTTTTCTTGTGTATCCATACAAATACACGTATAAT
Source organism: Murraya koenigii (assembly GCA_025617385.1). NCBI lineage: Eukaryota > Viridiplantae > Streptophyta > Magnoliopsida > Sapindales > Rutaceae > Murraya > Murraya koenigii. Next base: position 12,233,606 of record CM046815.1, on the reverse strand, counting down.
TTTTTTCCTTGCGTAATTCAAACCGAAGTTGACATTTTCTTTCTCTTGTCCACTTTCGTCCCCACTCAATTAAGAGAATTAACTGCATATTGATCAAATAAATTTTGTTGCCTCCAAATATAAAATTACTGTTTTACCTTAAATAAATTCACAAAAGAGCAGATTTTATATTAACTACTAGTAACCTATTTTTGAATCTCAAAAACTCTATTAGCAAGTTTGTGGCTGTCATGCTTTTACTTAAGTTGAAAATTACGAAGATAAGGCGTCCGATGAAAACCCACATTTCATCGTTAATAAAAATCTTTAACTTTTCCTTTGAGAGCACAAAAACCTCAAATTACTCTAATTTTTGTTTAGAAGATGAGCTTAAATAGGGGCACGTTGACAAATTTTTTACTTGTTTTCTTTGCAATAAATTGGATAAGTTGATGTTTTCACATTTTTAGGGGTAAGTTAAATTTTCTCACAGCTTGTATTATTTCGTCAAGATGGTCTCTCATATATTGATTCAACGATATGTACACAAGAAAGTGGCGCTAGATACACGCATAAAAAAAATGACATAACATGACGTACTCATAATGAATTAATTTCTTATTTTGATAAAACACAGCTCCAATTTCATTACAATTGATCAATTACAAATGCACATATAATAGATTAAAGAAATAATTGATTTACATAATCATTTGCATCCCCCCGAGAGGCAAAGGTAGAAATAGTCTTCGAGAGCTTTCTTAAACTTCTCAATCAAACACTCTTCACGTGCAAGCCCCGAGCTATCAACAACGCCAAGTGATGCAGCAAGATTAATAGAAAATGAAGAATCTGGATTAGATCCAAGGCCGAGACGACTTGTCGAACTAAGCATACTTTTAGTGTTTGCCACTACCAAAGAAAGCCAAGATGATGAAACTAAGATTCTTTGACATCTTTCATTTTTTTAAGTGAATTGCAAACAACTTAATTGGATTTAAAAGAGATTTGTAAGAATCAGAAAGGGATGAGCCTTTATTTATATGATTGAATCTTCAAAATGAGCTACAAGTGATATTAATGGTATTGAAAGATTCCTTAAATAAGGATTAAATAAATTATGCTGTAATTTATTTGCATTAACTATTGATTTTAACACTTTGTCACATTATAAAGGTAATTTGAACATATATTTGATTAATTTTATTTTGCTTAGTTTATTATTAAGGATTCTTTAAGTTGCATCCTCAAATGCAATTAACCACATCCAATATCTTAAGCAAGCCATTGATACAAAGACAATGCTAGATATTTGCATGGATATACTTTAAAACTTCTACAAATCAATAATGTCTTGAATCATACAATGTCCATTAATTTCCAGAGGTTTTGATTTTAATTGATCAATAAATTATGTAAGAGATAAGATTTTATAATTCCATCCTCAAATTCATATTATAAATGAATAGTTTGCTAAGTGTACAATTATAATTGTTATGATATGATATTAAATAAAATGTGACTCTATTATTACTCTTTTTTTTTAAATCTAAATATAGATGGATCTCATCTCTAATTTTACTTATTTGAATTCTAAATTTCAGGAATTATCAAAATTTTTTGTTAACTTTAATTTTTATTTTGTGGATTAATTTATTTTTAATTGATTATATTGGTAAAATACTATGAATTTTCTAGTTGATTAAATATATGTTTATTAAATTATAAATACACCTTATAATTTAATAGATTATCAATTTATTGATTCAATAATATAAATATTTCTTTAAATTAATAGATGTTGTATGATTTCGACTTTTATTAATTTGTAAAGGTTTTATCAGATATCCATGCAATACACTATAAATGTTTTGTTGCGAATTCCACCTAAAAATGACATTTTCTTTCACTTATCCTCTTCCGTCTTCACTCAATTAAGATAATTAACTGTATATTGATCAAATGACTTTTTTTACCCTCAAATATAAAATTACTGCTTTGCCTTAAATTAATGCCCTAAAAGATCATATTTAATATTAATTGAAAGTAACCTACTTTTGAAATTCAAAAAACTCTATCAGCATGTTTCTAGCTGCCATGTTTTTACTTAATTTGAAAATTGAGAAGATAAGGTGTCTGATGAGAACCCACATTTACTACTAATAACAATATTCAATTTTTCTACCAAGAGCACAAAAAGCTCAACTTACTCTAATTTTTGTTCAGAATATGAGCTTAAATGGGGCACATTGACAAATGTTTTACTTGTTTTCTTAGCAATAACTGGGGGTAAGTTGATGTTTTCATATTTTGTTATGGGTAAGTTGAATTTTCTTACATTTTTTAATATTTCAACAGATTGCTCTCTCGTAGATTGATTCAACGATATATGACAACAAACAAGCACCAGATCACGCGCACACAAAAACAAAATGATATAAAATGACGTACGTATAAAGGTTTTTATAGTATATCATTGTAAATAAACTTATAATTTTTTCTTTGTAGAATTCTACTTGAAGTTGACATTTTCTTTTACTTGTCCACTTTCTTCTTTACTTAGTTATGAGAATTAATTGAGTATTGATCAAATGACATTTTCCCCAAATTTTAAATTACCGCTTTACCTTAAATAAATGCCTAAAAATGAGACATAATGTTAACTACTAGTAACCTATTTTGAAATTCAAAAAACTCTATCAACATGTTTGTATCTATTATGCATTTTCTTAATTTGAAAATTGAGAAGATATTGTGTTTGATAAAAACCCACATTTCTCCCAATAATAATATTCATTTTACACTCAAAGAGCATGAAACCTTAATTTACCCTAATTTTTATTCAGAAGATGAGTGTAAATGGAGGCACATTGATGAAATTTTTACTTGTTTTCTTACCAATAAATAGGGGTAAATTGATGTTTTCACATTTTTAAGAGGTAAATTGAATTTTCTCATGAGTAAGTTGAAGTTTACTTTTAAATTAATTCGTATAGCCTAGTAATATAAAATTTCGCTAAAATATGAGGGTTTTATATATATTTTTAAGGATACAAATAGGCTTAACCTAAAAGAAAATAGATTTAAAATTTAAATGTTACAAATGGAAATAATATAGTAATTATGATCACTTAATCATTATTAGTATTTCAACAAATTGCTCTCTCGTAGATTTATTCAACATGTATACAACAAAGCAGCCCTAGATATATACACAAAAAGCAATTGACATGGCATTACTACTCATAATGAATTAATTTCTTCTTGTATTAAATCACGGTTTTAATTTCATTACAATCGATCATTATTGTAAAAGCGCTCATAAAATATTGAATAAAATAATTAATTAAAAAATCATTTGCATCCCCTAGGGGCAGGGGTAGATGTAGTCTTCGAGAGCTTTTGAAACTTCTCGATCAAACACTCCTCACGTGTAAGCCTCGAGCAATCATCAATGTCAGGTGATGTTGTGGGATTAATAGAAAATAGAGCATCCGGTTATATCGTAGCACAAGACGACCGACTGAAATAAGCATGTTTTTATTGTTTGCCACTACGAGCAAAGCCAAGAAGATGAAACTAAGTGAATTGCAAAAACTAAAATAGAATTAAAAGATATGTGTAAGAATCATAAAGGCATGAGCCTCTATTTATATGATTTAATATTGAGAAATGACTTCATGTGATATTAATGGAATTGAAAGATTTTTTAAATGAGGATTAAATAAATCCCCAATTGGTTATATTAACTATTGATTTTAATATCTTGTTACATTATAAAGGTAATTTCGACATATATTTAATTAATTTTATCATTTTTAGTGTTATTATTTTGCTTACTTTATTATTAGATTTTTTTTCTCTTTATTTCAATCATCAAGCTAATTTTTTTAAAATGTAAGGATGTTTCTATGAGCCACATCCTCTAACGGAATTTGTTAGCCACGTCCTCTAATGGAATTTGTTAAGTCCATTATTTATAGAGTTCACATCTTACGGTAAGTCTAATTAAATTGAAATTTTATTTATTGAATATCTTGTAATAGAGTTTAATTTATTAAATCCCTAATTTAGTACAATTCCAATTTATTAGGAATTTTTTTTCCTATTTTCATTCGATGTCTAATTTAGCAAGTCAATTAATGATGAGATTCTATAACTAGGGTGTAGATTTTATTTAATGCAGAAAGTTGCTTCAAACAAAAAATTTATTAAATGCTCTAAATATCTCTTAGAAGACAGGCAAGGTAAGAATATCATATTTATTCCTATTCGGATTCAGAAGAATTATAAGAGGAAAGAAACTCTTATTTGTAAAGAATCCAAGTCTTTTAAGACTTATAATCTTTGTGAAACCTTACTGTGTATATAAAGAGAGGTATTTCACAATTAAAGATGCACAACATACAGTATAAAGATCCTCCCTACACCGAATTTAGCTTATGATATTGTGTTGATTTATTTTCTTCGCTCAAGTCTTTTAATAAGACTATTTCTTTTCAACTCGTAGAGAGTCTATATGGACCTTGGATCACTTGACATTGAAGAATTAAAGAATTTCTATTGATCACTTTGCGAAGTGCCTTGAGGATCGTGGATCAAGAGGGATAGCAGTTATTCAAGAGAAGCAGATTCAGTCTGAGGTTGAGTAAGCTGTATGATAATAAACTGTAAATGAGAGTCCTAAGTTTGATAAATCCATAGTTTGTAACATCTTAACTTACTGAATTACTTTTCATCTAGGCGTAGCTTTGTGGATGCAGGATTGATTAATTCAAACCACGTAAAAACCTCTATGTCATTTAGTTCTCTTAATTGAGTGAAGACGGAAGTGGATGAATGAAAGAAAATGCCAACTACATTTGAATTTTTTTTAAAAAAGTAATAACAGATTCATATTTTATTTAATAACATATCATAACAATTATATTTGTAAGCTTAGCAAAATATTAATTTATAATATGAAAGCGACCATGGAATTATAGAACCTAATCTCTTATATAATTTATTGGTTAATTAGTATCAATGTATCTTTAAATTAATAGACGTTGTATCATTCAGAAATTATTAATTTATAGAAGTTCTACAATGTAATCATGCAAATATCTAGCATCTTACAGTGTCGCTTGTTTAAAATATTGGATGTAGTTAATTTTGAAAGGATTTTAGATCTATTACAAATTAATGCAATTTTAAAAACCTAGAACTAATTAATTAACAACTTAATCGATTAAATTCCTTAACAGAGTGAATTCTAAGAAAATCTCTAATATAATTAACCTAATTATATTAAAAAAAACAAAATTGATTTTCTAAAAATTTGCTCACGAGAAATTGTTCATGAGTCACTATTCATCCACATAAAAAGCATTAATTTTGCTACTAAAAACAATAAAGTGCATGTATTAAATGACACGAATGTTTTACGTGGTTCGGATTAATCAATCCTACTAGTAGCTTATTTTTTAAATTTAAAAAACTCTATCAGCATGTTTGTTGCTATTATGCTTTTGCATTATTTTCTATTAATCCAACAGCATCACCTGATATTCTTAATTACTTAGGGCTTACAATATATATATATATATGTTTCAATCCAGAATTTTAGAGTGCTGAAAAGTCTAGAAAAACATATAAATTGTGATGTTTAAGCTGCTTTTAAGTTTTAAACCTATTAAACTACACAGCTTTAATAGTTTTTGGACTTTTGTGGACTTTAAAATCCTGCACTAAATTAGGACATATATATATATATATATATATATAGAGGAAAAAATGTGTCAAAATAATATGAAAATTTATGTTTTATTAATTGGGGTAAATTTTAATTGATCTCCTCGCTAGCAATCTTCAATTTACCCTAAAAGCGTGAAACCTCAATTTACCCTAGTTTTTGTTCATAATATGAGCGTAAATAGAGCCAAGTTGATGGATTTTTAATTGTTTTCTTAGTAGTAAATGGGGTTAAATTGATCTTTTTATATTTGTTTAGAGAGGGGAGGAGGGGTAAATTGAAGATTCTCAAGCCAGTAAATTGAAGTTTACCCTTAATTTGAATCAAAGAATTTAGCAATATAAGATTTTGATAAAACACAAGGGTTCAATTTTTTTAAGGATGCAAATAGCCTCACCTATAAGAAAATACACTTCAAATTTAAATATTAAATATGGTACTAACATAGTAATTATGATTGCTTGATCATCATTAATATTTCAACAAATTGCTCTCTCATAGATTGATTCAATAATATGTATACAATAAATCAATACCATATACACACATAAAAAACACATGACATAACATTACAACTCATAATGGATTAATTTCTTTTATTGTTAAAACATTGTTTCAATTCTACTATAATTGATCATTATTGTAGAAGCACTCATACAAGATAAAAGAAATAACTTATTAATAAAATCATTTGCATCCTCCTTGGGGCAAGGGTAGAGATAGTTTTTAAGAACTTTCTTAAACTTCTCAATATATATATATATATGCGCGCGCGCGCGCCCGTGTGTGTGTGTGTGTGTGTGTTTGTGTGTGTATTCCTATATCAATTCAATCTTTACTCATAAATTGTAACATATACATTTTATTTTATTTATTTATGTAAATAATTAAAACAAGAGGGGTCTATGAGACAAATAGAGGGGGTCTATGTGATAATTATGAGGGGGTCTAATTGATATTTTGTGGGTGTATTTAAAAGGGGAAATCGGGTGAAATTCGGATTTGAAACCGAGAGAGAGAGAGAAGTGAATCCATTGACCCGTTTTGACCCAACCCACCGGTTTCTTCCATTTTCGGCCACCTCACCGACCGAGCAAGGTGTCAAACGGAAGCTTGTGAACCGACCGTCACCCCACCCGTCCCTGTTGCCAAAAATGCGCGAACGCCGCTATTGAAGCTCAAAACTTCGTGGGTTTGTGCGGACGATCACCACCAATTCGGCCATCTTTGGTCTGCGCCACCGCTCGAAAAGGTTCCTCACTTCACCATCTTCCATTCCCGACCAGTCACCGAGCACCAAGAGGCCGATTTACCACCGACATATCACATCAAAGAGTCGCAACTTCACGAGCTCGATCCGATCCCACCGCTGCAGGTGGAGGACACCACCGCACTGCTTGAACTCACCTCGATGAGAAGTTTCTAGTTCGAGCTTCCCCACCGCGTTAGGTGAATTTCGGTCAATGTTGACCATAGGGACATTTTGGTAATTTTGCATATAGAGGTTAATTTTGTAATTTCCAGCTTTGAGGATGTTTTTGCTATTTGAATTAAGGATAAATTGGTAATTTCAGGATGTTGAGGGTGAATTAGTAAATTATGAAATTGACGGTAGTATAATTTTGAATTATATTAATGAATTACGAATACGGGATTAATACGGTAAGCCAAGGAAAATTTAGAGTTGTAACATTTGAACGAATATTTGTTTTAGCGTTATTTTTGTGAGATTAGTTTGAAATATAATTATGTGAAGTAATTATATCGTTTGTTTAAAATAGGTGGATCTGCGGACGAGAATCTACTTGCGGACTTGGGTGATAGCCAAGTCTGAGTTTGTCACTGTGAGTGGAATATATTAAAATTATTTGATTTTTATATAGTAAGGCTTGTTCTTGAAATCAATATTTAAAGTGCTTTCATTAAATGGTTCTCCGAAATTAAATGTTTATTACGCATAAATATTTTGTTAAGTTATATTTATTCATTTATGCTTCGTATCGATTTTAAATTGGTAAAAGAGATGAATTAAAGTTTATATATGTGGATTTAAAGCATGATTTAAAGAGAATATAAGTTGATTTTGAGTATGATTTAAAGAGTATATGATTGATCTTGAGCATGATTTAAAGTGTATATATATATTGACTTCGAGCATGATTTCAATCATGATTTTAAGTTTAAAGCAAATGCCCACTCCTCCGTGATATGATGAAATGAGATAGTAGGCCTTGGAGCCTGTCCCGAACACACATATAGGCTTTGGGCCATGTGTTTGGGCACTTTCGCCTTTGGGGGTATATGCATCCAGAACAAATATTGAGATATAAGACCGGTGGTCCATATACGATGTCGCTAGATAGCGCATCATAGCATGTCCATTGAGATCTGGGTATGAGTTATGCTGATAAGCATGAGGTGGTACGTCCTTCCGTTTATCTGTGCAGCTCCGAGCATGATGGTACCCAGATAGTACATCATTGCAGTCCATTGAGGTCCGAATATGACTAGATTATCCTCGGTATTTGTTTAAAGATATTTGTATTACTTAGTATTTGATATTTCAAGCATGAGATGATATTTCAATATGAGATGGTTTTCTTGATTTTGTGGCATGATCAAATATTATTATGTTCGTAATATGATTGAAATGAAAATAATTTTTACATTAAAATAATTAATTGATAAAAGTATTTACACAAGCGATGCATTTATTTTTACAAGTATTTTATGTTTCAAAAGCTACTATCCACTCAACGAGCTTCATCGATTTTTATACTCACCGTATTTTATTATAACTTTTTCCTCCTGGAGATTATCGGTACAACAGCTTAACCCAAAGAATTGTACATATTTGAGTCATTTTGGCCACGCGAGGTTGCCCGAGGACAATAGAATAATTATTTTCTTTTGGTTAATGTATAATCATCCTATTTTGGAATTATACTAGGGATGTGATATAAAAATTATGGAATATGTGTAATATTTGATATGTTACTCGAATGAGATTGGTTGGAGTAGTTGATGGATAATAAATTATTTTGGGAGTGTTTGTGTTGTAATTGCATGTTTGGGAATGTTATATGTTTAAGGAAGTTCTCACGAAATTTCGTAGAATTCTCATTAATAAGATGATTTTAATATTATTATGGGTGTGGAATATTAAAAATTATATTTTGATGATTGATATAGGGTGTTATGTATCGCAAGCAGAGTACCTTCCGGAGGGCATAACTTTAGCTACATGTATCCGTTTTCGATGTATAATTTACCGTTTCGAAACTTGCGATGAGGCACATAAAACCTAAAACTGCCAAAGCCATTCTAATATATGCTCAGCCTGGAAATTTTTTTTCTTTCCTAGTCATTTTTAAGTTTTAAGATTTTTCCTATTTTTCCTCATTCTTCCAAGATTTTTATCTTTTTTTCTATAACTCGTATTTGGTTTCTGTTTCTTTGCCTTTCTTATTTTAGATAGGAGAATTTTATTATAGAATTATATTTTGGATTTGCTAATTTTGATAAATTCGTGATATTTAGGTTTGTTATAAACGGGACTCAAAACTCTAGTTTTATTCATTTAGTTTTCTTTTCAATAAAATTAGTATTGTTTAGAAACTTTTGGTTTCTATCTTAACAAACTTTAAGCTTCCGTTTCATCAATGATCTATTTAAAGATGCAATGATTCAACCATAGACACTTGTACAAACATTTAGTCACAAATTAAGTTGGCAACTTACATTGAAGAATGGATTGATTGGATAAAAGCATTATAGGATCTACACAATTTTTTTTTTATAATTACTTTTCTTTTTAACCAATCCATTTATTCCATATAAGTTGCTAACTCATTTCTTAGGAATATTTATAATTGTATCATTCTTATTAAAGATGTCTAGTGAATTGAATACCCAAGCACAGTATGGTACAATTTGAGACAGATGTAAATTTGATGTGAAAAAGCCTTTTTCAAAATTTATGATGTAATCTTATTTAAGTTAAACAAATATATTCTTTGAAAAATTGAAAGTGAAACAACATTAATCTAACAAGTATTATACTAAGCATTAGGTCCTAGCAAGCTTCTTCTAATTTGTTTATTAATCAATTTATTACTCAATCATTTAAAAAAAGGAAAAAACAATCTTAGGCTCTTAGGTCTTGGCCCATCATTGTTACTCCTTCGGCCTCCTTGGATCCCCTCGCACCACCAAATAATGACGAACCATGATCTTTACCAAATCTTAGCCTATAAGAATATTTGATGTTGATGCGGTTTTCTGCTCGCTGGTTGCTTGAGCAGGATTTTTGTTCAGCTCCTATATTTCTCCATTCGCTGAAGCGGTGATGTCCTCCAATTTGTATCCACAGACACAGTATCAGGGGTTGCCGGATGTTTTTTTGGCGAAAACCCTCCGATGCTCAAGTCAGTAATTAGGTTGATTATTTTAGAATCCCTCTTAATCTAAGAGACCGGAAAAATAGGAGGTTCAAAGAGGTAAGGAAAAAGAAGAGAAAATCATAATCTGGATAGGAATTAGAGTTGGAATCCTTTTACCTTACCCGTCGTCTGATATTTATCCCTTTTATTTCCAGCCCCTTACTCGGGTGCCATTCAAGTCTTTAAAAATATGAACAAGTGCTTTTTGCTTATTAATCCAAGATTTATCAAATTTTCACAAAAGAAACACAAAAACAAAGAATTAAAATTAAAAACACATGATGCATGCTCTATATTTAATCTAAAAATGCATGACTTAAATTTAAATGCAAAAATAGTGACTTATATAGAACACAAACCCAAAGCTTTTCTTAAAAAAATCAAATTGTTTAGAATCTAGAGCTTTGGTAAAGATATCTGCAAGCTATTTTTCAGTATTAATGTATTTTAAGGATACAGTCTTGCTTTCAACTAAATCTCTAATAAAATGATGATGAATATCAATATGCTCTAGAATGTTGAACATGATTTTTGGAAATATTAATAGCATTATCACAAAACACAGTCAAGGAATCCTGAAACATACCAAAATTTGCAAGTATTTGTTTCATCAAGAATAATTGAGTGCAACAACTTCTAGTTGCAATATATTCAGCTTCAGCCGTGGAGAGAGAAATTGAATTTTATTTCTTGCTATGCCTCGATACTAAGTTGTTTATAAGGCAAAAACATCCTCTAATGATACTTTTTCTATTGTTAGCATTGCTCGCCTAATCTGCATCATTATATCTTGCAAGACTTAAATTAATGTCATCAGTATACTAAATACCGTCATTGATCTGCTCCATTGACAAAACAATGATTCGCTTAACAATTACTAAGTGTGACTCCTTTGGATTTGCTTGATTGATACCTAGCACATACACCAATATTGAAACATATGTCAAGTCTACTTGTTATCAAACAAAGTAAGCTACCAATCATGCTTATGTAAAGACTAGGATCAACAGTAGAACCACTATCATCAATAGTTAATGTAGTATTAGTACCCATAGGAGTTCTCATATGTTTTGTTAAATCCAAACCAAATCTCTTAACTAAGCTTTTGGCATACTTGCTTTGACAAAAATTTCATTCCCCATTTGTTTTACTTGCAGAACTAAAAGGTAAGTTAGTTCTCCCACCATATGTTGTGCAAATTTTATTGAATTTGTAAGCACGCGAATCTATTATAGTATAAATTAATGATGATGAGTGTCGATTACACGAGGAGGTGGATTTCAATTGTGTAGAGTTATTATTATATATTTTTTAATGGGCTTGTGGTGAAGGTTTTAGTATATTTTATCTTAAAACTTGGATTAAAATAGCGGGAATAAATTAGAGATTAAACAATGCAATGAAATGCTTGAGTCTTAAAATTGCGACTCAATATTTCACCATGGCCTTAATATTCCTTTTAGTTCCAATAAATATGGTATCAACTGTTCTTTATTCCGAAAAAATAATCTTTTGTTAAATATGGTATTAAGAGCACGACGTGTAATTTTCTGTCAATACTTAGTCAAGATGAACTTTAGAAATTAGAGGAAAGTTTTTCTCTAATAATTTAGTGTAAAGTGCTCATCATGTCAAATAATAATAACATTGCACTAGGAAGCTAATATACCAGTGTAAAATCTATACAATATTATTACTATATGTCAATGGTAAGTCAAAATAATTTAAATAAATTAGAGAAAGTGAAAATAAACTTACCAAATTAAGTCTATGGATCATGTTGAGGCTTCACCTTCAACCAAAACTTGAAACTAAGTTAGTTACTCATTCTAGGGGTCAAAAGGAAATTTTATTACAATACGTAAAAAATATAAGATAGAGAAGTAATTATAGAAAATAGAACTCAGAAATGTATTTAGGGGTGTCAAATTTGAGGGTGGTAGCCCCCTATAGTAGTCTAAAGGGCTATACATATTGTAATTTTAATGATAACAAATATGTGCCTTAAGTAATACTGTATTTCATATTTTCATTAGTATTTGAAAGATAATATTTATACAAGTGAAATCAAGTTCAAGACATTCAACAGACAACGACTCGATCCAGAACGAAGTTTCGCACAACAGAGTTATTATTACGACAATTCTTGTAAAGTCGGTATAATTTAATATATGTATGGTTTAGTATTTGAGAAGCTCAAAGTATTTATTTTTATAATTAATCATGTTTTATAAACCAAAGATTTTATATTTATAAGACAAGTATTTTTTGGATTTGAGTATTTTTCAAATCTTGGATTAAATTGAAAAAAATTGATAACTTTGAATCCAATAAGCATTAGGTTAAAATTCTAGAAGGAGTCTTTTTAAAAAGTGTTATAAAGTTTTGGGTCATAGCATATATTCAAAAAATTTTGAAAAACAAGTATTATTTTGAAATTCCGAAAATGGATTTATTTGCAAAGTTTATGACATTTTGAGCTATAGTTAAATTACTAAAAGTTTTGGGCAAAACTATAAGTTTTGAAATAATATTGCGATAGCAAAACTCAAATTGTAACGGTAACTTGCATTGTACCAAGGGGTGATTCGCTTAATTTTAGTGCCTAGCAGCCTACTTACGGGTTTTGTCAATAACGACTATTTTGTGAGTCAAAATTATATAAACTCAAATTCAATTCATTTTTAATGGCTTTTGCAATAAAAAATAAAATCATAAAATATATTTTGAGCTTCCATTATGAAAATCATCATATATTAAATCTCTATTGTGCTATCATTTGTATATTCACTCTATAAAAGAGTATTTGTTGTATACCTTGAATTTATTATAATATTTGTGAGTGTATAAGTGTGAGAAATACTTAAGTGAAAAGATTGGGGTATAATCTATTGTTATAAAGGTTTATTGACATATTGTAAGTCAATTGTAAGAATTTGAAGTCTTAGCATTAGACAGTTAAGTCAAGAACAAGAGCACCTCGCTCTTGTATCAAATGAAATTCTAAGGTGTAACCCAAGAGGGGGTGTGAATTGGTATTTTAAAAATATTGCTAAGTTAAAATTAAATACGCTTTAATCAAATCAACCAAATTCAAAATAAAAAAGCTAAAGTGCAGTATAGTAAATGAGTAAGGGATAGAGAAATGCAAACATGTGATTGTTACGTGGTTTAGCCAACTGTGTCCACATCCACGCCTTTAAGCTCATCGAGCTTGAGGATTTAATTAAGCACATGTTCAAGGCTTCAACAATGATTACACTTGACTTTCAAGGTGTCAATAGACCATTATAACAAGAGATTATCCCTAATCTCTTAAGCCAAGTTATCATAACACTTACAATCACTCAACTTTGAGTTTACAAGACAAGATGACAAATCAACTTCCCTTGCACAATATAATTGATTACAAGATAAATGCTCAATGTGTGAATAAAAATAATTATAAGAATTTAAGCTCAGATTGCTCTTGAATGTCTTTTTATAGTTTGAGCAGAAAACGAGCCATTATAGACTTTCTGAGGTTATCGGACCACCGTTTTGACTCGAACAAGTTACCGTTATAAAGATTTTCAAATTGTCTAATCACTGTTAACTTGTTGTCGTTAGCTATTTGTTTTCAGAGAGCAAACTTTAATGCTATTATTTGAATCATCATAACTCTAGGTGGATTGTAATGCTTTTTTTTTTTTTCATGAGAGCATTAGAACATTATGGTTGTATGTGCCTTATCCCTCCACATTCTTTGTATCGAATTCTCTCAAGCTTTTTAAGATCAAACAATTTAGAATTAAGGTTAGAAGAACATTTTTAATCCGTTGGAGCCACTGAGGTAGAAGTCTTCTTTGGTTTGTTAAAGTTCTTCTTTTTCAACACCTTCTTGAAGTTATTTGCAATATGTGTAAGAGAATTGTCCACCCACACATATTGACCATCATCCTCACCTGGTTTGGCTACGAGAACCTGTGTTTCAACCTAAAAAGCAACACTCTTTTCTTTCTTGGGATTTAAATTCAAATAGTTAGTCGCATATACCATCAACTTTCCTACAAGAGAACCTCTAGTCATGGTAGACATATTAGTATTTTTTTAATGGCTAAAATTTTAGGATGATATATAGGATGAATAGATCTTAAAATCTTTCTACAAATTTCTTTCTTAGAAATAGGTTGTCTAAGAGTAAAAAAATCATTAACCATAGCAAGGATTCTAAAATTAAATTCAGATATGGTTTTATGTTCATGCTTTTTCAAGTTCTCAAAATTATATGTAAATTTTTAAGTTTAGAATATTTTACCAGATTGTCACCTTCAAAGGCACTTTGAAGAATATTCCAAGCAGCTTTAGATGTCTTGAATGTATAAATTAGTTGATGTTGAAATATATAAACTCCATTGACTATAGCATTAAGTCTTTTTCTATTATATCCAGATGCGTCAAGCTCGTCATCAGACCATTTTTTGACTGGCTTAAGAGATTTTTCATCATTCTCATCAGTCTTGGTAGGTGAGTATATCCAGTAAGTGCGCATTGTCAAACTTTTTCATCAATAGCTATTAGATAAATCTCCATCATTTGCTTCTGATAAGCATAATTTGTCCCATCAAGTACAGGTGGACGAGCCAAAGAGCCTCCTCTCTTTGGAAATTCATACTTACAAAATTTATCTAGGTTCCAAGATTCTCGTTGAATAAACGATTAGATCCTTGCTCTAATACTAATTAAAAGGAATTTAGATCAATTATAAATAGACATAGGCAAAATCTCTAATATAATTATTTTAATTATATTAAAACACAAAATTAATTAAACTAAGTTTTTGAAAACATTGTTTATCATTATTGTTCATAAATATTGTTCATCAGCATATAAAACATTAATTTTTCAAAACACAATTTATAGAAATTAAATGATACATAGATTTTTACGTGATTCGGATTAATTAATCATATACCCATAAGGTTACGCTCGGATGAAAAGTAATTCATTAAGTTGAGATATTATAATATATAGATTTATCAAACTTAAGACTCTAACTTACAATTTATCATCATATAACTAACTCAATTTTAGATAGAATTTGCTTCTCTTGAATAATCAGTACTCTTCTTGATCCACGATCCTCAAGGCACTTCACAAAGTGGTAAATAACAATTCTTCAATTCTTCAATGTCTAGTAATGTAAGATCCACATAGACTCTTCCCAAAGATGAAAAGATATAGTCTTGTTACAAGACTTGAATGAACAAAACAAATCAACACAACATTTTGTGCCAAATCGTGTCTCTGGAGGAGATCGAATCTTGCTTCTCTCGCTTTATGCTTTGTGTTGTCCACCCTCAATTGTGAAATACCTCTCTTTATACAGGCACTAAGGTTTCTCAAAATCACAAATAAGAGTTTCTTTCCAAATGACTTAGATTCTTTTTAAATAAGAGTTTCTTTTCTCTTATAATACCTATGAATCTAAATAAAAATAAATATGATATTCTTGCCTTGTTTGTCTCCTAAGAAATATCTAGACCATTTAATAAACTTCTTGTTTGAACTAATTCATTGCTCTAAATAAATCCTACGAGCTAATTATAGAATCTTGCCATTCAAAGACTTCCTAAATTAGACATCTAATTAATGACACTAAACTAGGAAAGTAATAAACTAATTTATATTACAAGATACACAATAAATAACATTCTAAATTAACTAGATTTGCCATAAGATGCCAACTTTATAAATAATAGACTTTAACAATATTGATGTATAGGAATGTCTAAAAAGATATTAAACTTAAATAAATTACATATGTCCTCCACCACCTCCACTTCGGCCCATTGTTGTTCAAGTTAAATTATGTGTTGAATACTTAGAATCTTCTAACAATCTTCTAATCCATTCTGTTATATAGCC
Organism: Murraya koenigii; assembly: GCA_025617385.1. Classification (NCBI taxonomy): domain Eukaryota; kingdom Viridiplantae; phylum Streptophyta; class Magnoliopsida; order Sapindales; family Rutaceae; genus Murraya; species Murraya koenigii. Next base: position 12,217,544 of record CM046815.1, on the reverse strand, counting down.
TTTCATTTAATGGGTAATATAACAGGCAAGTTATTACAGCTAGGTTAGAGATAATGGTACAACCAGAGTAGCCATTCTTATCTCCTCAATGTGTTCTTTCGGTGTCTTCATAGTGAAAATTTTATGATTCTTTTTAGAAGTTCAATTATTGTTTAAAAATATTAGACAATATATAATTGTATATACATCTTAGTACTTACTAATACTTATATTATTTATTGAAAATTTAATATACTTGAATTAAGATTATTTAAGCAATTTTGGTAGTTTTATTTTCATAAACTTTTAAATTTTCTAAGCTCATTTAGTTTGTAAATATATAAAATAGTCGAACAAACCAAAATAATGATAATTATGCAATGTTAGGGATATTTTGGTGTATTTTAAAACTCGAGGGGGATAATTACTTTTATCAAACAAGAAAGGTCCCGATGATTTTCCCGTCAACAAATGATTATTCTGAAAATGTTAATGAAAATCAAAACAACTATTAATCAAAGAATGAAATGTGACAACTGCTTTATTTTTTTATTTTTATTTTTATTTTTTTACAAACATAAGTAGAGGTCTAATTGGTTAAATATAATGAGCTAATTACATTCACAAATTGGAAGTATTTTCCAAAATGATAAAGATAAATCATTTGCGTGAAAGGGTTTCCAGCCTCTTTATCCCAACGAATCATTTGGTTAGCCCTCACATCAACAATTCCCCCAATGATAAAGATAAAATGTACCTTACAGTGACTAATAGAGATTTTGACAAATTCTAAATCATTTTTTTAAGAAAATTTAGGATTTTGAACTAGATGAGCACCTATACACACACACACACACACACACACACACACACACCTTTATAGATATAGTCATTCTCTCATATGGGCGTCCTCATTTTTTTTTTTCATATAAACATGTTGTTAAACCATGTGATTTAATAGAGTACATGCAGACATGTTATTAAACCACATGGTTTAATAACGTATCTACATTAAAAAAAATAAGAGTATTCATACAAAAGAATGATATATATATATATATACATACACACACTGGAGAAGATCCCACGGTTATGACCATCAGCTTAGTTACCCTAGCACACACAATAAGGGGTCTTAGAGAACTAAACTTATAAATGAACTTACCCATATCCTTCATTTCAGTACATTTGCTCCCTTCAACACATCCCTCTACTCAACTTGGTAACCTTCTCTGATCTGTTCTTAGTTCAGTCTTTGAACAGGAAATTAATCAGAGAAAGAAAGGCCTAGCCGATGCTTTCATATATATATATATATAAACCTTAGTCGTTTAGAACATGTTATGCCAGATGATAAGAATTCTTCTGTCAACAACGTGGCAAGACCATCCATTAAATAACTTGGATTCACTCTCTATCAATACTGAGTCAAGACGACTCACAACTGATAGAGGGGAGTCTCTAATAAATATGACATAAAGTGCTAATCGTGCCAAACAGTAATGATCTTTTACTAAGTGAATATAACTAGTGCATATCTAGTCAAGATACACTGTCTATCGACAATGGGTCAAAACAACCATATAAATTGGAGAGGGAGAGAAAATAGACTTTCTAAATTAAGCTTATGGAATATGTTAAGACTTCACTGTCAATCTAAGCTTGAAATTAAATTAGCTACTCATATAGAACTAGGGTAGAATAGTTTAAAATTACGTATAAAATACAATATATAGAGGGAACTAGACAAAATAGGGGTGAAATTTAGATTTCGAACTGCCAAATTAGAGAGGGAGTCCCTTATCTATAGATACAACGGATAAATTATAGACATTGAATGAAAATGATTCAAACACTCAGAATTACACCATATGGCAATCTCTGATTAGCTGGAACACATCATTAGGACTATAATTCAGTGAATTGCATGTATTATACGTGCATTTTTTGGTCCAATAATATGTTACCACATCATCAGTCATTATTTGTTCTAATGGGATGTTGTCACTGTAGGGAATAAAACTAGGTTTTTCAATTTTTCAATTAAAACCTTTTAGGACCGATCTCATACAACATATAAGAATTAAGTAATCTAGAAATTCATACCTTGATGTTTTGAGAAGATGAACAATTGAGAGTTGTAGATCCGTTTCCAAACGATCTTCCAGGCTATGACTCAAGTTTGATCAAGACTGGACGTGTGGGCGTCTGTTTCACCACTCCCCAATTGCAATTGGCTCCTCTTATATGCCTTCTTTATTTTTCTTATAATCCCTGGGGTTCTCCTCTCTGACTATTTAAGAGAATAATGCCCCTTTTATAATATCTTATGAAAAACCTTAGTATGTTAGGATTAGGATTCCTATTTAAAATAGAATTCCTCTTTTAACTATCTCTCCACTTACCTAAAAGTGGAAGAAATATGTAACTAACTAGGAGACCACCTTGTAAAATATTACAAGCCCCCATTTACACTTGAATATAACATACTAGGCCTTAACAAATATTATAATTATGATTTTCATCTAATATACGAGTTTTTCTTACTTTTGGGTCCAGTGATGGTGTTCTCAATTAAATGAGCTAACCCGGGATCATTTGGGAACATACAATAGTGGCTATAATAGTTAAATTTGTAATTAAACAAATATAATTATTTAATTCCAATTCTACTCCACTATAAGATTGAACTCGACCTCCATAATTGTATGCTCGAATATAATTCGCCCAAGCCACATTGATTTCTTTATCGCACAATCTTATGTACCACATCGTTAATTTAAATTGATATCTCAACTCGTCCAATCAATTTAATTACATCTTTTCCTCGATACTTACTCGGTTTTCTAATGATCATTTTCAACATACTTATTTATGTTGAGACACTCTAGCCAGAGAATTCTATGATCATAATCGAAAACCCATCAAGAGATGTGTCGCATAAATTCTATATTGTTAATTTACAATTTCAATACTTGTAATTGCTTCCACCAAGATACCGGTAATCTAGACTATATGTGTATGTCATGCCCATTGGTAACTCAAATGAAATAACAACTACAATCATGAAATCATAACTAACTCAAGATTAAGATTACAATAAATCAATGCCTATGAGATTTAATAAGTCTGACAGTTATTACTAGGTTAATTAAATCTCATATGTGATCCAGTTCAATGTAGCCATACTACATTAATAAATTCATACATGATTAAGACAAATCACTCAATGAATTTATTACAGTCTATACCTAAATAAAGTGCCCAACTTTATTTTTCAACTGCAAACTTAATTTATTTAATCATAAGATAACTTGTATTTATGTCTTCTGCGAATCCACATGGTGATCACATAAATACATATAATATGATTAAATGGACTTTACTCAAAATATTAATGCAATTCAAAATATCTAAATAAATACTTGAAATATTTTATTAATCAGAAAATCAATATGCTTTAAAGAGCACATAATCCCAACAGTCACGTCATTAGTCAATGCCACATCATCATTTACTGGCCATCAGAATGGTGCCAGGTCATTTTTCAATGCGACATCAGTTGGGCCTACTAAATCTTAAAATTATAATTTTTTTGTCTAATTTCTTATTAACCAAAAATAACTATAATATCCCTAAAATACATAAAATACTCAAATTGTAATAAAATACACACAATCAAAGTCTAAGGACTTAAATATATATAAAAGTAAGGATGTTAGTGAGACTTATAGTGCAAAAATGATAATTTTATCCTTTATGACCATACACTCTCTAACACTCAACAATGATATAAAAAATTAGAAACAATAAATAAATGAGCTCAAAATGTCAAATTCATAAAGAGTATAAAACTTCAACACAATATCGATAATGATAGCTACCAATATTGATCTTTTTACATGTTCACAACTGCTTGCTAATGGATCAAGCAACCATAAAGTTAGTACTAATGTGCTCAATTGACACTCTTTGTTTCTAAACTTCTTCTTTAACGACAAAGTATTTCGATTCCATGTATTTAACACCCTTTGAATGCTTGTTGTTTTTAGAAAAGAAGACTACTAGAGAGTTGTCACAATAAATTTTCAGCGGCTTGACAATACTATCAATAATTTCAAGTCCTGAAATAAAATTTCACTGCATAATACATGAAAAATGGCCTCAAATATGCCATAAACTCAGCCTCTATAGTTGATGTAGCAATGGCAGACTGTTTTGCACCTATAGATGAGATTACTCCTTCAGCCAAGAGGAACAAATAGCCAAATGTAGATTTTCTCGCACTCAACACATCTAGCAAATTCTTAACCTAAATATCCTATCACCACCTTAAGATGATTGGATCTCCTATAAGTGAGCCAAAAGGAACAAATAGCCAAATGCGATTTTCTCATATCAACACATCTAGCAAATTCATAACTCGAATATCCTATTACCTTAAGATGATCGGATCTTCTATAAGTGAGCATGTGACTTTTGTTCCTTGTAAGTATCTCAGTAATTTCTTTGCAGCTTTCCAATTATCTAATCCTGGATTACTTTGATATATGCCTAGCATTCCAATAGCAAAGTCGATATCCGGTCTCGTATAAGTCTAAGCATACATCAAGCTTCCAACAATGGATGCATAAAGAGTATTCTCTATTTTATACTGCTCCAATTCATTCTTTGGGCATTACATAAAGCTGAATTATATCTATTTCTGAATTGGAACAACACTTACATAATATTTCTCCATTCCAAATCTCTATGAGACTATTAATATATGCTTTCTGAGATAATCTAACAATCAGTGTCGCCTATCATGAAATATTTTAATTCCAAAAAAATAGGATGCCTCTCTCATATCTTTCATTTCAAAGTTCTTGAAAAAATATTTTTTTTTATGTAATAATCTAAGATCATTAACATAAGTATAATATCATCAACATACAAAATAAGGAATACAAACTTACTTCTTCTGACCTTTAGATATATACATAGATCAACAGTGATCTCCTTCAATCCAAAGGAAATGATGGTATCATTGAACCTCATATACCATTGTCAGGAAGCTTGTTTAAGTTTGTATATTAGCTTCTTTAATTTACACAACATTTGTCCTTTTCCTTCAACTGTAAAAACCTTCAAGTTGAGCCATGTAAAATTCTTCCTCTAAATTCCCATTCAAAAAGGTAGTTTTCACATCTATTTGGTGTAATTCCAAATTATAATGAGCTATTAATGCCATAATAATTCTAAAAGAGTCATTTTTAGAAATCAATGAAAAAAACGTATATTTGTAGTCAACACTATCTTTTAGAGTAAAACCTTTGGCAATGAGTTAAGCTTTATATCATTCAATATTGCCATTTGAGTTATGTTTGGTCTTGAAGACCCATTTACACCCGAATCTTTAACAACCTTCAGGCAATTCAATAAGATCCCACACTTCTTTGTGATCCATTGATTTCAACTCTTCATGGCATTTAACCATTTACTAGAATTGACACTTTTCATGGCTTATGAAAATGAAAAATGAATCTTTGTCAATTCCTAAGTCAAATTCTAGCTCTTATAGGTAAATCACATAATTATTAAAAATAGATGACTTACTTTCTCTCTGAGATATTCTTGGTGCAATTTCATGAGGTTTATCTACTGTAGTAGTAGGTTCATTATTGACAACTTTATTACACGATGTGTAGTTATTTACTTGTTGTTCTTGAAAGTTATTAAATCGCTCAATAACTCGTAGAAACAACAAACTTAGAAAGAGCTAAAGACAAAGAAATTTGCACTCTAACCGAACTATAGCTAAGATAATAAAATCTATACACCTTAGATTTTTCTAGATAGCCAATGAAAAACCACTCGGTTGTTCTTGAATCCAACTTCTTTTCATGTGGATTATAAATCCTTACTTCTACTAGGCAATACCAAACATGTAGGTGCCTTAAACTAGGTTTCCTTTTGTCCATAGTTCGAAAGGGGCCTTTAGGACAGTCTTGCTAGGAGCCATGTTTAACATATACATAGCAATTTTTTAAGTTTTCATCTATAATAATAAGGAATAAAGATGAATAACTCAACATACTTCTAACTATATCCATTAATGTATGATCACGTCTTTCTGCAACAATATTTTGTTGTGGTATATCAAGCATTGTGTATTGAGGAAATATGCCATGTGTTTCAAGCAATTTAGCAAATGGACCGGAGCATTGTCAATTGTTTATATATTTCCCATAATATTTACCATGTCTGCACGACTTCACAATTTTCACCTTTTATATGATCTCCTTTCAGTGTCAACAAATATCTCTAAGGCATTCACTGATTAAGATTTTTCATGTAACAAATAAACATAGCTATAACGGGAAAAGTCATAAACAAAGGTGATGAATACTTTTCTCCACCTAAAGATGGAACATCATAAGAACTTGATATACTTGTGTTTATAATCTCAAGAAACTGTTTCCTTTCTTAATACATTTTACAAAAATACCAAGATTGGTAAAATCTAAATTTGGAAGTATTTCATTCTTCACCAATCTTTCTATTCTTTATTTGGATATATAACCTAAACATATATGCCACAAGTAAGCTGAACTTTCATTCATTAAACCACATTTAGTGCCAACATTATGATCCAAGGTTAATAAAGATTCTAGCAACGAGGATATCAAGCTTGAATTTATATAAGCCATCACTAAAAATACTAAAACCAATAAAATAATATGTTCAAATAAATTGAAACTTCTATTTCCAAATTGAAAAACATATCTAACTAAATCAAGTCTAGACAAAGAAACTAAATTTTGAAAACAAAAGGAACATAAAGACTCGAAAAGATCCGAATGATGTCCAAGATCCAAAATCAAATGATAGGTTTCAATAGCTTCACTTGGAGCTTTGGCTTGATTTCCCATGAAGATATAATTTTCATTTGGATTTTTATTTGGATCGTGAGGAATCCTCGCATTATATTTGAAACATGAGTGGTACAATAAAAATCAACTCGCCAAAGGAACTTCAACCAAATTTGATTCAAACATTCTAAAGCACTAGAATTATCTTTCTTTTTAATATGCCTTACATTTCAGGCAATCTTACTTAAAGTGTCCAGGCTTTTACATTTTAGGCAATCTTACTTAAAGTGTCTAGGTTTTTGACAGAAATGACACTTCATATTCTTGAATTCGTTCTTGTGTATTTGAGCAAATTCATTATTTATCATTGATATTCCTTGCTTGCCCTTTCCATATTTCTTCTTTTCAAGTTTCTTTTCAACTCCTTATTGACCTATGAGATTAACTGAGTGAATTGCTATTTTCTTAAGCCTTAGATCCTCTTGAATGAGCATACTTTATAGTTTATGCTCATTCCATTTATCTATAATAATATTGTAATTAGTTTGGAGTGGACCATATTCAGAAGGCAAGGAATTTATGATAAATTACAGATGGAAAATTTCAGTTACTTTTATTCCCATAGACCTTAATTTTGCTATTATGTCTATTATCTTAGTGATATGTTGATGCATGGTACGTCAACCATCAAACTTCATAGTAGTCAAAGTACCCATTAATATACCAGTAAGAGATTTATCAGCTAATTAAGACTGAGAATACTCTTGAACAAAATTCATAAATTACTTAGCACTTTCAGTTTTAGGAATTGTGGAAATGATGTTGTTTACTACAGTCATTCGCATTAACATAAGGCTTAGTCTGTTTGACTTTCCTAAGCTTTATGAAAAGACTTCTCTTTATCGTTGCTAGAATCAGTAATAGCATCTTGTTTCTCAGTTAAGATTGTCGAATCAATATCCCATTCACTTAGTTGAAACTGGACTTGTTCAGACCAACCATGGAAACTAAATTCATTAAGCGTTACAGTAAACGCAGCTTGCCAATGAAAGGAAATAGGAACAAATACTATTTGGGAAATGCCGAGCAGGCTTGCTCGAGGGCAAACCAACCATAACAGAAGACCTGATCACTAGCACAAAGATACCCCCGCCTGGTCAAAGCTCGCTCAGGCGTGTGTTCTAAGTCGGCCGAGCTCGGATATTCGCATCCTGCTCGAGCAAGGTCACAAAGAGCAGGGATGTCCACAACCATCGAGCAAGCCCTGGTTGCATTATGAGCGGCACGAAGAACAGGAAGAAACAAGAGCTTGAGTAGAGCAAACCCAAGCATGGCAGCCCCACATCTGTTCTTCAGGACGGTGAACGCTTCTCTTCGAGAAGAGGGAAGTAGCCGCCAGACCCCCACTCACCCTGGCATCTTGTCACGACGATCGATGGCTAACAGGAACTCCCACGCCATAGGGTTTTGTCATCATTATCGATAGCCGTCATATACCTCAACTCAGATTATCATTTCACATATACCTACACTCAGATTATCATTTCACACATACCTACACTCGGATCATCATTTCATCACTGTGACCCATAAACGTCTGACATCTCATACCCCCAAGTTATGCCATCACGACCCATAGCCGCCGAAAGACGCAGATATAATGAATGCAGGGATGGCGCCTAGCAAGGTGTAGTGGAAAAAGAGGGATAAATATCGTATAAAGAGCGAGGTAAAGGGATCTTCTTCCTTTTCTTTTCAACTTTCTATTTTATGGTTTTTCTCAGACAAGAGAGAATTTCAAAGAATCAACCCGATTTCAATCTCGAACGCTCTGATGATTTTCGTTGAAAAACACCCGACGACTCTCGATACTTTTCTCGTGGATACAAGTTGGAAAACACCACCGCATCGATGAATGGAAAACGTAGGAACCAACTAGAATCCTACGTGAGCAACTAGCGACCAAACAACAATATCACTATTCGGGAGCGACCAAAAATAGCATCAACATTTTGGCACCGCTATCGGGGATCGCCTGTAAAGCTGCAACTCAGAAGCACGCCCGTAAATGACGTGACAACGAGAGAAAGCAACCGAGTGGAATAAGCCCCAAAGAGCTCGATGACTTTGAGGGGGGCGGCCAATGAGGCCCGAGATAGAGAAATGCAAGAAAGGATGGACCTGATGAAAAAGTAGATGGAGACACTGACGTTCATCCTACAAAAACTCAGGGATGGACAGAAGAGAGCAAGCAATGACGTTCCCAAAGGCAGAAAGTACAGAACGCGGCCTGAAGGGAGGAGACAAACCCGAAAGAGAGAGAGTCAAGACAAAGACTTACAAGACAAGACTCGTAACATGTGATAGTTGCACCATGGAATCCTTCCTACGCGGAAGAGATGGAGAGGGAGGTCCATAGGCTGGCTCAGGTCCTTGAAGATCTCCGGAGAAATGGGAAAACTCCGAGTTTGAGGATCGTGTTAGACAATGACTCCCACTTTCAGCGGAAATCATGAGTGTCACAATTCCCAAGGATTTCCATTTTCCCAACTTGAAGTTTTCGGGGAAGAGTGACCCGCTAGTGCACATCTAGCGTTTCAATGACATGACCAGAGTACAGGACTTGACAGTAGCTCAAAGATGTAGAGCTTTCCAACTTACCTTGGAAGGGAAAGCAAGGGAATGGTACTGCAAGTTATTACGGGGGAGTATTCAGAGCTTCGAGCAGATGTGCACGGAGTTTATGGACCAATTCCAGGGGGTAGTAGCTTCCAAAGACGGTATGATAGAGAAGTTGAGATCAAACAGAGGGAGGGTGAATCTCTCCGAGAGTTTGTCAAGAGGTATCACGGGCACTCATAGAGGTCAGGCATCAACTACCCCGTAAGTTCGGGATGATCGAGGAGGGTGCGGGATAGAAGGCCCCGCACAACTTACTGAGTCCCTCGATCCGCTCATATGTCGACGATACCAAAGAAATGAAGATGGACATCGTGATCGAGGTGGAAAAGCCGAAAGTCGAGGAGCAAGCAAAGTGGCGTAACAAAGCGTAGGGAGAAAGTGGGCCCGCCAAGTGTTCGTCGACTTCCAGAGGGACAAAGAATTGCGTTGCTCCCTACAACTCATACCAGAGGGCCCTCCAACCGCGAGAGGGTCACGCCCCACTCCACAGTTCTACGAGCAGGGACAGGAGGGATTACCATCAGTTCAGTGGTAACCCGCCCCATAATCCCCCATGAATCGGCCTGTGTAGAGCCACAACAGAATCGACTGTCCACTTCCTCCACAAGCGGGAAACTTTCCTAGGGATAGGACCATGCAGATGATTGACCATGTCGTGGAGGAACGAGGTCTGCTGTGCTGCCCAACATCAATGTCAAAACCGGTGAATATGAGGGACAGGAGCAGGTCTTACAGATTCCATAATGATCATGGCCATTCAACACCTCAGTGCCGCGATCTAAAGAACTTAGTGGAGGATCTAGTAAGAAACTAGTACCTGGATGAATTCATTGATGGAGGACAACCGGTAGTAGACCGGCCAGTGGTAGAGGATGACCGGGCATGTGATATGGATCATGAAAACCTCGCATGAGGATATGCCTTACGGCGTGAGACTAGTAATGTAGACGTAAAAACTATAGCCAATATGCCTTCGCTAGCCGAAAGGTCCTACTCACTATGCCTCTCGCAAAGAAAGCTAGAGCCGGACAAGTTCCAATAATGTAGACGAAGGAGGACGAGGAGGGGGTCCTATACCCCCAGAGGATGCCCTAGTTATAAAGGCAAATGTCGCAAACAGTGGAGCTCAATCGACTTCGTGGACTCGAGAAGTTCGTGAGACATCCTCTTCAAGTCCACCTCGACGAGATGGTAATAGCAGATGCAAGGCTCAAGCACACGAGCACTTCCTCGAAAGGATCTTGCAGAGGAAGGTCGACCTCCTGTGGATTGTGAATCGCCAATGACCGTGGGCTCAAGCCCTTCGGTAAGAATACGACGCCGACTCGTAGTCATGAAGAGGTCACCTTACCAGCGATATCGAAGGCCTTTCACGAGGATCACCCAATCTATGATGTCCACCCACCATCGAGCAACCGAAATATCGCGTGAACGGAGTAAATGGAGGTTGTTAAGGGCGATCAGAGGGTCGCAAGAAGCTGCATGCCACAGCGGCTAAGGAAGCGATGCAGGTGATGTCGCTGGACGCTAGGGGTGAGTCAAAGAAAGGGAGAGAAGAACCCGCTGAAGAGTTAGAGGAAATTTTGATAAGACTGGAAGACCATGAGAAGAAGGTTAAGATCGGTTCGAGCATAAGTGAGCAGCTGAGGAAAAGCCTGGTCGAGTGCTTTCGAGCCCATTCTGATGTGTTCGCCTGGTCACATGACGACTTGCCAGGGATTGACCCGAAGGTAGCATGCCACAAGCTAACAGTGAGAAGAGATGCGAAGCCAGTAAAGCAGAAGAGGAGGTGCGTCAACTAGGAAACTTATGACGCCATGAACAGCGAAGTGGAGAAGTTGTTAAAGGCAGGGTTCATCTGGAAAGTCAATTACCCCGAATGGATCTCTAACGTGGTACTGGTGAAGAAGGCAAGTAGAAAATGGAGGATGTGTGTAGATTTCACAGACTTAAATAAAGCCTGTTCTAAGGATAGCTTCCCACTGCTGAAGATAAACCAACTTGTTGACTCCATGGCTCGGCATGGTCCTGCTCAACTTTTATGGACGATTTTTCTGCTATAACCAAATTCCCATGTATAGGCGTGATCGAGGAATAAACAGCCTTTATCACCAACCAAGGTTGGTTTTGCTACAAGGTGCTCTTCGGCTTAAAGAATGCAAGAGCAACATATCAGAGGTTGGTGAATAAGATCTTTAAACCTCTGATCGACGCACAATGGAAGTTTATATGGACGACATGATCACCAAGTCCAAGGATGCGTAAGAACATGTAAAGCATCTGTAAGAGACCTTCGCGACCTTGAGGGAGTATAGAATGAAGCTTAACCCAAAGAAGTGTGCCTTTGGAGTAGGTTCTGGGAAATTCTTAGGTTTCGTGGTTAGTAACAGAGGAATTAAGGCCAACCTAGAGAAGATAAGAGCAATAGTGGACATGAAGCCCCGCAAGACTCTCAAGGAGATATAGTAGTCTTACTGTAAGCTAGCAACTCGAATAGTGTTTATCTCCCGAGCAATCTAACAAGTGCCATGTCTTCTTCCGTGAGATAAAAAGGGAGGAAGACGAAGTGGACACTAGAATACGAGGCAAGATTTCATCAATCAAGGAATACTTGTTAAAGGTCTCACATCGCCAACACCGCAAGGGTGAGAAGTCCTCTCCCTGCACTTCAGCCGTGTCACAACGGGCAACAAGCTCTGGCCTTGATAAGTGGAAGAGTCGTGGGTACAACACCTCAGATATTACACTGAGTAGAGGTTTGCTGGAAGTCGAGACCCTGAGATCCGCCGGTAGAGAAATGAGCGCGCGTTGTTAACAACATCTAGGAAGTCGAGGCCTTATTTCCAAGCACACTCGACAATGGTCTTGACTTTGACCAACCGCTTAGCCAAATTTTGCACAAACTAGAGACCTTAGGTCTGGTCAGTGAAGTGGTCTATAGAGCTCAACGAGTTTGACATCAACTATCACCCGAACAAGAATTAAAGCACAAGCTCCGCGCACTTTATGGCTGAATGTACATAATCAGATAAAGGCGTAGACAATGAGCGAACAGGAGGAGAGCCTATTCCAGGCAAGGTATGGACAGTAACGGTGGATGGATCATGTCGGGATCAAGGAGCGGGAGCAGGGGTAGTTTTTGCATAGCCTTAAAGGAGTGGAAATACAATATGCCATAAAGCTCGAGTTTAAGGCCACTAATAACCAGGCTGAGTACGAGATCATCATTGCAGGACTGAAACTTGCGCTAGTGGTAAAAGCCGAGGAGGTGAAATTCTAAACAGATTCCCAGTTAGTGTCAAACCACCTCAATGAAAGCTTCCAAGCAAAAGACGAGAAGATGGAGGCCTACCTTCAAAAGGTAAGGCAATTGGTTGGGAAGTTTTGAGCAGTAGATGTGGAACAAATTTTATGAGGAGAGAACTTTTGAGCAGATATAATAGCACGGATGGCCACTGTGTCAAACCCCAAAATGCCCAAGTCCATTCCTGTGGAGATCATGACTAACTCGAGCATCGAGCAGGAATACGAGGTGATGAATGTGACCTCGACCAGTAACTAGATGGACCCAATTGTTTCCTACCTTAAAAAAGGGACAGTACCCACTGATAAGAAGTAAGCAAGAAAGCTGAAGTGTCAAATAGCAAGGTATGCACTGATCAATGGGGTGTTATATAGACGAGGATACACCCTGCCACTGTTACGCTACTTGGACGAGGAAGAAGCTGACTACGTGCTCAGGGAAGTACACGAGGAGATTTGTGGAAACCACTCTGGTGCAAGGTCCTTAGCTTTTAAAGTCTTGAGGCAAGGATACTACTGGCCCATAATGCACCAAGACACACAAGAAAAGACTAGAAGCTGCAAAAGTTGTCAAAGCATCGCCAATTTTATTGCTCAACCTCCAGAGAACCTCACTGTGATGAACTCACCGTGGTTATTTGCCCAATGGGGAATTGATCTGATCGGACCGATGCCAAAGGGAAGAGCATCCACGACACATGCCGTGGTAGCGATTGATTATTTTACTAAATGGGTTGAAGCAAAAGCCTTGAGTAGCATTACGTAAAGCAAAACCATTGACTTTATCCGAGAAATGTGATTTACGTGTACGGATCCCCACGCCTCGGTCACTGGATAATGGGAGGCGCTTTGACAACAAAAGTTCACTGCACTTCTACACAAACATTAGAATAGAGTCAAGTTCTGCTCATCATCATATCTACAAGCAAATGGCAAGTGGAGGTTGCGAACAAAATCATAAAACATCTCTTGAAAACCGTATCAGGAGAGCATAAGAGAGCATGGGTGGACGAGTTGCCTAGCGTGTTATGTGCTTATAGGACTACACACAAGACTCGCTACTGGGGAGACACCATTTGCTTTGATGCTTGGGCATGAAGCAAGAATCCCGACTGTAGATAGGGTAGGTACGCATCGAATGTAACATTTTAATTAGGAGCGTAACAATGAGCGGATTTGTGAAAAATTTAGATCCGCTGGAAGAAAGAATGAAAAGGCTCAGCAATGAAGATGGCAGTAGTATTAGCGTAAGGTAGCTCGCTACTACAACTAGAACGTGCACATCCGCCAATTCTAAGATGGGGGACTAGGTACTTAGTGAGAGTGAACTAGAGCACTAAAGATCCCAAGCAGGGGTGTTAGGCCCAAATTGGTAGGGTACTTACTGTGGTCTCGCAGTAGCGTGTCCGAGGCATACAGTGCTATCTTATCTAGATGGATGGAAAGTAAAAGGCCATGAAATGCAAAGCATCTAATAAAGTATTTCCTACAAGTTTCCTTTGTATTACAAGCATCGATATTCGCTTCCTTCAAACTAGATGTGTAAAATCTTGTTCATAAATAAAAGCAAGAAGAAACGCTCCAAAATTAATCTAATTCGAGCAAATCAAAGCTTATGAAAACTAATAAAAGCTAAAGGCCATAAGTCTCAAGCCTCAACCCAAGGCGAGACAAAGTGCCAAGCATAGCCAGAGACTGCTCGAGCAAAATAAGCTCGCGAAGAAAAGCTCATTAAAGCCATAAGTCTCAAAGCCTAACCTAAGGCGAGATGAAGTGCCAAGCATAACCAGAGACGGCTCGAGTAAGATAAGCTCGCTAATAAAAGCTAAAGGTCAGTAAGTGTTGTGAGCCTACCTAAGGTGAGACAAAGAGCCAAGCATAGATAGAAAAGGCTTGAGCAACATAAGCTCGCGAAGAAAAGCTAAGACCATAAGTCTTAGAGCCTACTCAAGGCGAGAAAAAGAGCTAAGCATAGCTAGAAATAGCTCGAACAAGATAAGCTCGCGAAAAAAAGCTAAGTAAGATAAAAATGATTTTATATTACCTAATATTATTGATGGGTATATATTTGATAACACTTTATTGTTTTGGTTTTTTAAAAATAGTAATAATAAATCATTTACTTATTTTAACATAAATACAGTCATTTGTGTTTGGGAAATATCGAGCAGGTCTCCTCGAGGCCAGCCCAGCTCGAGTGAAAGGCCTCGAGGTCAACCCATCTCGAGCTGAAGACCCGACCGCTGGCACAAAGACAGCCTTACTAGGCGTCAAAGCTGGTCAAGGTCGAGGAGTCCAAAACTAGTCGAGCCCCGAGCTCCTTCTTCTGCTCAAGGTCTTCAAGTCCTCCGAGCACAATTCAATCATGCCAGTCATGGCACGGAGCAAATACAAGATCCAAATACAGTCAGCTCGAGACAGTCTGACCCGTCTCTTGAGCGAATCAACACAACGATCGATGTCTGGCCAATACCCCACACGGTATGGTGTTGTGACTAATACTGATGGTTGATACATGCCCCCACAGTGTCATCATTCCATGGGCACATGCCCGACACTATGATCAGGTCATGGGAACCCATGCCCACCAGACAGTCCCGCATTCCCAGGAAATACCATAGTGATCCCGGCTGTCAGAGGGACCCAGACACCATAGACGTGGGAACGGCATCCCCCGAAGAAAAAAGGGCGGGAAAACAGAAGTATAAAAGGAAAATGGAAATAGAGGTAGGGGGTTCCGAATTTTTACAAAGGTTCTTCTTCATTTTCTCCATTCTTCCTTTGGATTTCATACTGGTTATTCTTACCATTAAAAGACAAAAATATCCTTTCGATTTCTCCAGTCTCTCTAACAAAGAGGGATACCAAAAAGAATAACTCGATCACTGACTTGAGCGTCGGAGGATTTTCGCCGGAAGAACACCCGGCTACCCCTGACCTTATTTTTTATGAGTACAGGTCCGAAAAGGTCACTGTTCTGGTGAATAAAGGAGGACTGAAGTCGGAGAGCATTCCTGCTCTAGCTCGAGCATATCGCGAGCAGGAGTTTTTCGACACTATTTGACGACACGCAGAAAACCGCATCAACAATTTGTTCAAACTTTTATTCAAGTATTTTCACTCTTTGAGATTGGTTATGCAACTGGCTTTAAGTTGTCTCACTTTCTAAGTAAATTGATTATGCAAATTCTCTGCAGGAGTAACCCCAAATCCACGTGCTCAAACTCTTCCTCATTTTTTGAACCATAAGCTTTTGCAATAGCATCATTTTTTATGTCATTGTTCTCCTTGGGATTATTTCCTATTTCTTGATACCCTACAACCTTTTCCTATTTATATATCAGTTACATGAAAAAATAAGTCACATAAGTAATAAATATATGTTTTGATTTGAAGAGTTCTATACCATTCTTCTTCCAACTACTTCATTGACTGGTTTAACATTCTTTTTACGATGTCGTTCAAGCCAGACATCCACCCTTATTATTTTTTTCAGATCTGAACTTTTCCTTTTCTATAATAAAAAGGATAAAAAAAGTTGTTATTTATACAAAATTAATAAAAATATAGTGAAATTTCTTTTACATATCTTACCATTTTATGCTCTGTATGAGCATAGCCTTTTCGACCCATAGTATGTACCTCTTCTTGTTCATTTTGCATGTTTCAAAACTTCTTGCTTATTTCCTATTAAATAAAAACAATGTTGTATTGATATGAATTTATTTTCACTCAATATTAGTAATAGTTAAAATTACTTACTTGAAACTTTGTAGACAATCTATGTTTCACAAAGGCTTCCTAATCTTCATCAAATATAATATTTTTTGGCCGAATAAGAGCAAAGGAACATGACCTGTTTGTTTTCTTGTTGACTTCCTTAATCTTTGTTGTTATCTATGACTTGCATTGTCTCCATCCATCTCCTAGATTTCGAAGTGCCAAGTGCTTTTGGGAGTCATTTAATAAATCTTTGCTGTAAAATTTAAATAAAGAAGCACCTTAGTAGTTAAAACAATAAATTATTATTAGTATGAATAAAAAATATACCTTAATTAATGACCAAAGATCCTCTTTAGTTTTTGAAGGAACTAGACGCCAATCTTTGTTCACAACAGGCACATGCTCCCTTGCTATAACTCCAGCAAAAGTGGCATACTTCTCTGAATTAACTCCCACTGGTTGACCTCTTTCATTGAATTCAACAGGTAACTGAGTATGATCTCAAATCATTGTTAGTGTAGTAGAGCCTCTTTTTTCTTTTGCCTTTATTAGTGTTAGTTATAGATGTTTCAACATTTTCGCCACTATTAATTGTTATCCTTACATTTTATTCTCGAGTGGCAGCAACAAAGAGTGCTTTTTGTTGTTTTTTGGCTCTTTTCTCAGCTTTTTTAGACGACTACATAATGAAAAAGACAATATTTAAGTAATATTGTAAAATGCAACATGAATAAAAAAATTATGTATAAGATAAAGTAATGAATTCACTTACCTCAGCACTTGTCATCTTTTCCCACTATTAATGCTTCATCGCAAAATACAAGAAAACAATTACACATCTTAGGATAATGGTCAAGCATAAATTATCAGAAAGAGTTACAATACATATAAGACGTGAACAATACCTTAAGTAAAACCAGATGTCACAACTGTATTAAGAGTTGACAATCCAATATGACATAGAATAGTTATATGAAAGAAATAGAATAACATAATACTTAAAACAAAAAGTTCCACATCACAAATTATATCATCAACATCAGTTCTTTTATTTAGTGCATTCTCATTATCATCTTGTGTTTCAAGTTCTACCACTTCAACCGACATGGATGGCTCATTATCTCTTTCATCATATAATTGGAAATCTTGAAATCCTCATGATGGCGCTTTCAAAACAACATACCAATTTGAAGTATTTTTATCCCTAGAATAAAAACTTGATTAGCGTGGGATGCTAAAATAAATGGGTCTTTTCAAATTGGCTTTGCCCCTCATGAAGGTTAACCAAAGTGAATCCATCATCATCTTAGACACCATTTACTATATTTGCCCAATCACACTTATAAATAGGGAGTTGAAAAGTATGGTAATCAATAACTATAATCTCTCTCAAAACACCATAGTAAGTGACTTTTCCTATCACTTGTGTATTGTCTCTTGCACTAGCTCTACAAACTGTAGTTGCTTCAAGTGAAATACCACTATTTTGTCTTGACTTCTCTACATCCTTCATGTGAAATCGAAGGCCATTTATTACAAATCCTGAATATGACATTGATTGTGCTCTTGGTCTGTGTGAAAGCCATTTCAAAATATTTGGCACGTTATTATGATTCTCTATAACCTTAAAACAATAAGAATTGTTAGAATAAGTTACACAATTATAGCCCCCAAGGGTATGGTTGGGTTGGTCACCATGCTCACCGTAGAGCAGTAGTAGCCCGGGTTCGATTCTTGGGGTGGGAATGAGGAGTTAAAATTGTATTTGGGCTTGCCCACCCCCATTTCCTTTTTTAAAAAAAGTTACACAATTATAAAATATTTTTTTCCAAAATACTTTGAAATAAGTATTTGATAACTTTTTATGTAACCCCACATTAAATGTTTCCATATGTTTCTTTTGTAGTAATTTTTCATTATTTTCAAATCATCTATCCAAACTTTTTAATTCTTCCAAGTGCTCTCTAGAAATAAAGATAAAATATTAAAAATAAATATTAAATATTAATTCAAATGTTAGTAATCGGTATGATTAGAAAGCTTACGCTATATAAGGTTGGACTTATGAACTATTGAATGGTATGTAACGATGTGCAATCTTTAACATCTCACCTCAAATTCCTTATTACGTCTATGTTATGATCCTATTTGAGCAGCCTTTATTACATACTTACCATAAAACATTGCATACTCTTCAGCAAGGTATCACTCAGCTATGCACATTTTAGGTCGTGCACGGTTTCTACCATATCATTTAAGGATCTTCATATACCTAGGACAAAAAGTAAGCTAGATTAATGATTTAAAATTAAATCTATTTTAATGATTAATTAATTGTAAAGTTAAATAGTTACCTTTCAATGGGATGTATCCAATGATATTGTATAGGTCCACATAAACGAGCTTCAGCATCCAAGTTGAATTGTTAAATGAACCATAACATCAAAGAACGAGGGCGTAAAGAATCTTTACAACATACATGTGGTCTCAACCAATTCTTCTAACTATTCTAATCTATTTCTATCTAGTAGCTCTCCTAGAGCTCTCCAACATAATTCTTTGAAAAAGGCACACAACGAAGTATTGCTTTTCTTGGACCTTTTGGTAAAAGTCCTCTCAAAGCTATAGGTAAAAGTTGTCGCATTAAAACATGGCAATCATAAGATCAGTAGGCCAATTATCATGTACTCTTTCACCGAAACACATTTAGTAATGTTTGAACCATAAGCATTAGGTTATTTTATATCGGCGAGTTGTTTGCAAAAAGTTCTTCCTCTTTCTTAGAAAGTGTGCGAAGCAACTCAGTATGCAATAAAATTTCGCTGATGCGTCACGGTTTCGAGTAGGTCGAGATTGCCTGGATGCTCGAGTAGAATCCTCGCCAATCTCGGTTTTCTCTATTCACCGAACATCGATTTCCTTGGGCCTCAGATCACAAAAAATGTGGTCGGGTCGCCGAGTGTTTTTTGGAGAAAACCCTCCGACGCCAAGTCAAGAATCGAGTTATTCTTTTGTATCTCTCTTTCTTCGAGAGACCGGAGGCATGAAAAATGATCTCTGGATAAAAAATGCCCAGGATCAAGAGAATCCGGTAGATTAAAAAAAAAGAATAAAGAAAAAGAAGAATCTGAAAAAAGTGAAGAAGAAGAACCCCCGCCACTTGCACTTCGATTCCTACTTATTGCCTGCTTTTCCCGCCTCTTTCTTCGTAGTCCGCTGCTCCGCGCTTAACGGTGTTCGGGTCCCTTCGACAGCTAGGTTACCGTGCCACACCTGGGAATGCGTGATGTCGATGGGCATGGGTTCCCGTGGCCTAATCATAGTGTCGTGCATGCGATACGAAATGATGAAGTCGTGGGCGCAGGCCGCCATCTAGAATAGATGATGACACCATACCGCTGGGTATCGGCCAGCATTCGACATTAATGCTTACAACACAAGGAAACTTACTAGAAGTATTTCACCAAGAGTTGTGCATTCCATGGCCTCTTGACTTCTCGTCCATCTAGATGGGTCACCCAGATGCTCCTCGGTCCGCTATTTGAGTGATTCGACAAGGACCTTCCCACTCCGCCCTAACACACCTTGCTCGGGGTCCTTCGTGTTCTGATTGACTTTTCGAGTACCCAATCCCACACTTGAACCGGCGAATGTGCACATTCCGATTGTAATAGCGAGCCACTTTCTCACCGGTAATCTACGATCTTGCAGCGACCCTCTCCATCTTTTCTTCCAAAGAAGTCTAAGCTCGCACACATCCGCTCGCTGTTCGTGCTCCTCGTCAAGTGCTTTGTCTCGGTGTCCCCATTCTTACTTCAAGAGGAACAATCGCCTCATGCCCAAACGCCAAGGAGAATGGGGTCTCCTCGTGGCGCTTGCAGTGTGGTTCTATAAGCCCACAAGACGCCATGCAGCTGTCCACCTGTGCTCCCTTCTCGCCGCTCAATCTAGTCTTCGTGAGACGCTTTATAGTCTTGTTTCATGGCTCCACTTGTCCATTGGCTCATGGTGTGAGGGAGAACAAAACTTCAACTCTATCCCTGTGTTTCGCAAAATCTCCGAACTTGTTGTTGTCAAATTGTCTCCCGTTGTCTCGTGACCAATGCAATGGGAATCCCATACCTGTAAATCACGCTTTTCCAAACGTAGTCGCTGGTTTTACCTTCCGTGATGCTACTCAAGGCTCCCACTTCGACCCATTTGGTGAAATAATCGATCGCTACTATAGCGTGAGTAGCAGATGCCTTCCCTCGGGCAACGCACCCGATCAAGTCGATCCCATATCGAAAGAATGGCCACAGTGAATTCATCACCGTAAGGTTCTCCTGAGGTCGAGTCGTAATTGGCAAAACTTTGGCAGCTCTGCAGCTTCCGGTCTCTCGGCATCTTAATGCATGCGGCCAAAAGTATCCCTACCTCAAGGCCTTGAAAGCCAAAGACCTCGCCTCGAATGGTTCCTATAAATTCCTTTATGTATTTCTGAGGACATAGCCATCTTCCTCTCGATCTAAACACCGCAACAGCTGGGAGTGTATATCCCCGTCTCGCATAGGACCCCATCGATCGTAGTATACCCGGCCGCTTTACACTTCAACTTTCTTGCTTGCTTTATCTGCATGCACTATTCCTTCCTCGAGGTAAGAAATAATTGGTTCCATCCACCGCCGCCGACGATAAACTCAAGATCTCGCCTTCTTACTCGAGGCTCGAGCAGTGTCTTGACTTCTAATGCGATGGATCTTGGTATTTCGAGGTCGAGGCAGCGCCATCCGAGCTATCATGTCACCAAAAATTCTTCCCTCGAGATCCGCCTCCACCTCGACCGCCGAAGTTATTAATCAACCGCCTTACCTTCCAAGGTAAGCCTCTATCTTCTCGCCTTTTGCTTGAAGCTGCTGAGGTGGTTTGCCACCACCGTGAGTCCGTCTCAAGCTTTACTTTTTCTCGCTTTACCACCAACGCGAGCTTCAACTCCGCGATCACAGCCTTCATATTCGGCCCGATTGTTAGTGGTTTCAAATTTAGCTTCATCGTGATATCGCATCTCTACCCCTTCAGGACCGAGAAGCACACCTCGCCTCCCGCCTCGATCCCCATAGACCCATCTACCATGACTATCCACGCTGGTCGAGGTCCGGAGTCCGTAGGCGCTCGCCTTCCTCTCTCCGCTCTTTTCTCGTGCCTTCACCACAAAATTAGCCAAGGATCGAGCTTTTATGGCTCGCTCGTGGTCGGTAACTGATGTCGACTCACCGAGTTCCACCGACCGTGGTCAGCGCCGTCTCGCCAAGTGGTCGGTTTGTTAGAACCGCTATCAAATGCGCTTGAAATAATGTCTCAACTTTCGGCTTCTATTATCGTGGCATGGCCCATTTCTCCATCAACTGGATATCGAAGTTTCAGCTTCCAAAGAAAGCTCGTCAGATAATAGATTCGGATACCGCACCCTCGATTCCTCCCTTATCGTAATCCGAGCTTATTGCCCATCGGAGCATAGCTAAACACGTAAACAATACCTCTCCCGCCGAGGTGTAGACAAGAATCGGGATTTCAAAGCAAGTATTCTTTCAACTATTGAAACGCCGCTCAGATTCTAAGGCCCACTTTGTCTTCCCCGCCTTTCCTCATTTCCCGGAAAAGACTCGACATTTATCCGTGGGCCCGAGATATGAACTCGCTGAGGGATGCCAATTTACTCGTGAGGCTTTGTATCTCCTCGAGGGTACGGGGACTTCATTTCCACCATCGCTCTTATCTTTTCTCGGATTAGCCTCAATCCCCTCGTGATCGACTCACGAAGCCTCAAAAACTTTCCCCGCCAAAGCGTACATTTTTCGTGGTCGAGCTTCATCCGATATTTCCTTAAGAGCGCAGAGGTCTCCTCCAAATGCCTTACATGCTCCTTTGCATCCTTTGACTTGGTGATCATGTCGCCCACGATACCTCCATCGCTCGCCAATCAAAGGCTCAAGACCTTATTCACCAACCTTCGATATGTTGCGCCTGTGTTCTTCAGCCAAGGGCATAACCTTAGTAGCAAAATGCACCTTGATCGGTGATGAAGGTCGTGCACCCTCGTCCTGGTCGATGCATGGGAATTTAGTTATAACTCGAGAACACATCCATGAAACTAAGCAGCTCGTGTCCCGCCACGTGAGTCCACCAGCTGGTCTATCTTTGGCAACGGAAGCTATCTTTGTGGTAAGCTTTGTTCACATCCGTGAAGTCCATGCACATTCTCCACTTTCCACTTGCCTTCTTCACCAATACTACGCTCAAATCCATTCTGGTAAGAGACTTCTCTTATGAATCCCGCCTTCAGCAGCCTTCTCCACCTCACAATTTATGGCCTCAGATCTCTCTTGATCGACGCACCTCTCTTCTCGCCTCACTAGCTTAGCGCACTTCTTTATCGCCAACTCAGGACATGCCACCCTGGGTCAATCCTGTGCATGTCCTCGCATCCAAACAAACACGCCGAATGTGCCTCGCAAGCACTCGACCAGATTTTTCCTCACCGCCGCTAATGCCTCGAGCCGATCCCGACCTTCTTCTAGGCTCTTTCGCCACACTTCAACTCCTTCTAATTCTTCAAGCAAGTTCCTCGCTCACCATTCTTCAACTTCCCCGAGTCCAGTGGAGGTTATTTGCATGGTTTCCTTGGTCGCCACAACAGAAGCAGCCTCCTACTACCTCCGACTACCTTTACTACCCCCACACCTCCATTCACTCGATATTTCAGGCCAAGTAGTAGGTGGATAGCACTGGACCGACCGATCCTCACGAACGGCCTCCCAAGATCAGCTGCAGGAGTCGGCTTCATCCACCACCACGAAGTCCAAAGATCATGTTCTTTTCAAAAGGCCTCGAGCCCGTGGTCACAGCCTAGTTTGATGATTCTCGTGAGGTATCAACTTCCTCCCCGAATCCTTTCAAGGATCAAGCCTCGCGACTCGCTATTCCCAAATCCTCAAGCGTGGATTCAAGAGAATGTCCACCGAAGCTTCCTGAATCCACCAATATCCTGGCCGACCTCCTTATTGGCAATGTTTGCCTTTACGACCAAGGCATCATCACGGGGTACCGCACCCTTCTTCATCCTCCTCTCGTCTATACGATGGGCACTTGCCGCATCTTAGCCATTTTTACAGTAAGTGCGGCGTAATGTAACCTCCTCGGCCCGCAGCAGTATATCCGTAATAATTCTTCCGGGCCCTGCTTTGAATTTCCCCGCCATCGTGGCCCTCTCGAGATCACCCTTATAGCCTGGTGGTTCCAAATCTATTTCATAGGCTCTGGCCATCTTCCTCTCGTTGTTGCTCGACAACCTGATGTCCTCCTTCAATGAACTTATCCAAATACCGGTTCCTAACAAGATCCTCCATCCGGTTCTTCAAATCCCAACATCGTGACGCTGAATGGTCGTGGGTCACCGTGGAAGCTGCAGTAACCGCCCCTTGTCTCGCTTATTAGCCGACTTGGCCATCGTGGTCGGGGCTCAAGAATCCTCGCCTTCGCCACTTGTAGTATCTCTTCAAGAGATACTTTCAACCCGTGTATCGGTCAGAAGCGGGCTCGCCTCCACCACCAGACGCCCGATCCCTTGGGAAACTTCCTAGCGGGTGGTAACTGACTGGCCCGCCTCGCTGTGGTTCATCACGTGTCCGCTATGGCGTTGGTCATGGATAGTGGTCGCCGTGACGCTTGTACTCCCTGCGATCACTGCCTCAGATCTCTAGTAAGTGGTCAGGGAACAACCCGGCCCTCATCGCTAAGTCAATGCCTCCCGGCAGACCTCCTTTTCTTTCCTCTTAATTCCACGCCTGCTCACTTCTCAACTTTGCAGCCTTTTTCCTCTTCAATGACCATGTTCATCTTCACCGCTCATAAGCATCGAATGTGAACCGATCAAGGACTCGGAATTGTACCATGGTCTCCCATCCTAATTTCGCCTTCACCTCCTCAATGCTCGGGATGATTAAACGCAACCGCATCTAGAACCGATCCGCGGTACCTCTCGACCAACTCCTGAGGGTTCTCCTCTCTCGCCTTTATCTCTGACAATTCCATCATATCATCTTCGAGGGTCATCGCGCTCAAACCGCCTCCGCAAATTCCCTACACATTTGTTCAAGCTCAGATGCTTCCGCGGCAGCTCGCAGGCATCATTCTCTTGCCCTTCCTCAAGAGCGAGCTGGAAGGCCCCGTGATCTCGGTCGCTGACAGTGCCCTCAGATCTCGCCATATCGCTGAACCGCTCTATGTGCACCAACGGATCACTCTTCCCCGAAAACTTCAACCGGAAATGAAAGTCATGTGGAATCGTGACACCCATGATCTCCATCGAGAGTGGGACTCGCTTCAAAGATTATCCTCCAACTTTGGCTTTTTCTGCTTCCTCGAGGTCCTCCACAACTCAGTGCCACCTATGCACCTCCCTCCAGCCTCCTCCGCGGAGGTCAGTGTCAGATCCCGCAAGTGCCGACGGACCCCTTTCTTCCAAGTTCATTTCTTCCTCTCGCAACATTTGGTGCTCTAGGTCTCGGGCTTCATCCCCACATACTCCCGAATGGGAGCTGCTCCCACTACCGGACCTCGTGGACGTTATTGCATGCTTTCCTCTATCCCTCTCTCGAGCTCTTGCAGATGGATGCCAATGTTCCATTTGTTTCTCCATCCGATCCATTCTCTCACGGATCTCTATTTTGGGCTTCATTGGCCACCTCCCTCAAAGTCACCGACCTCCGGCCTACTCCCTTCCTCGCTGCTTCCTCTCATTGCAGTGTTATGTCCTCCGAGTGTGTCGGGAAATCAGCTTTTGAACTCGATCCCCATGCACGACGCCAAAATGTTGATGCGGTTTTTCTCGCGTCCTCAAATAGTGTTGAAACCTTCGTCGCAGCAAGCTTGAGCTCGAGCAGGTGTCCGCTTCCAATATCAATCCTTTGTCTTTACCAGAATCTAAGTCTCCCGAACCTCGTACTCACAGTAAAACAAGGTTGTGGTTTGCCGGTGTTGTTCCTACGAAACCCTCCGACGCCAAGTCAAGAATCGGGTTGTTCTTTTGCATCCCTCTTAGTTAGAGAGACCGTAAGAATGGGAGGGTATTTTTGCCCTCCTTTGTAATAATAAATCTCCAAAAATCAGAGTGAGTAGGGAAGAAGAAGAAGAACTCGTGCAAAATTTTCGTAACCCCCGCCACTTACACGTCCGCTTTCTTTATTCCCCTTTTCCCGCCTCGCTCTTCTGGGAGTAGAGTTCCCATGTCCATGGCCCCGGCCCTCCGACACCGGATTAGGGTGATATTCCCTGGGATGCGTGATCGTCTCGCTGGCATGGGTTCACATGGCTCGATCATAGTGTCGTGTGTGCGCGTGAAATGATGACACTGCGGGGTCGTGGTGCCGCCATCGTGAATAGGGGCCACGCCAGATCACATGGGTGTCGGTCAGACACCGATCGGCGCTACCGGATCGGCGCGCCGGATCTTGTCTTCTTCTCGCCGCCGCCGGTGTTGCTGGATTGTGGCCGGGACCTCAAGGCCCCAAGTAGGAGGATGGGCTCGAGTTTTGACCTGCCGTAATACACTTCGACCTTGACTAGTTTTGACGGGCCGTGAAGATCTCGAGCAGTAAGAGTGACCTCGGATTCCTCGACCTTGACCCGCTTTGACGCTGAAGAAGCCGCCTTTGTGCTAGTGGTCCAGTCTTCCGCTCGAGATGGGTCGACCTCGAGGTCTTTTGCTCGCGCCAAGTTGGACTCGAGGAGGGCTGCTTCTATATTATCCAAACAAAAGGCCATCTTTTATAGTGAAACAAAATGCAAAGTGGTGAGCAATAGTTCAAAATATAAGAGATAATAATCCTTAAATTAGAGAGATAAAGGGGATTTAAAAGAAGGTTAAAAGTTGCTTTTGGGGATTAAAAAAGGTCTAGAGTTGCATACAATAATATAGTTGATGGAATTCCACATATATGATTTATCGTATTTCATGACACTTGTCGTTAGATGTTTATTCTATAGAGAATATACCTCATTAAAACCTTTGCTAGTAAAGACTTGGGAGAAAAAGACCAACGAATGAAAAAAGTACACGGTACATTTGTATATTAAGGAGGTGCAAAACTACCTCATCAAAACCTTACTAGGAAATACCTATTGGACTAAAAACCTTTTAAAAAGAAAAACGGTATGGTGCAAATTATATCTTGTTATAATACTTTGGTGAAGCAATATACAAGAATGACACCATGTTTTAAAGCTTGAATACGAAATTAGAAACACCATCATCTTGAATAAAATATATCACATTGTATATATCTTCATAATTGCATTAATCTTCATGAACAAAACTAATAAGCCCTAGCATCCATATCAAGGAAAGACCGTGATCTTTCATACTTGTATAAACATCTATAAATTAATAACTTCTACTATGTAATAGGTTTTTACAATCTCGAATTAGGTTAATAGGTTAAATTAACAATTTTGATAAGTTGGCAAGATAATAATTTTTTTGAAAACTCTTTTATAATTATATAGTAACATTCATATTATAAATTAATAATTTACTAACTTTACAAATATAATTGTTATGATATGTTATTAAATAAAATATGACTCAATTATTATTATTATTTTCTTGAAACGTAAATATTGATGGGTCCCATCTCAAAATTTGTTTATTTCTTATTGAATTCTAAATTGCAAGAATTTTGTATTTTTTTGATAAATTTAATCTCTATATATATTTAGTAGATTAATTTATTTTTAATTGATTAGATTGATAAAATATAATGAACTTTCTAGTTGATTAAATGTATGATTACTTAATTGTATATATACTCTAGACATTAATAGATTATTAATTTATTGAGTTGTTAATGTCAATATCTCTTTAAATAATAGATGTTGCATGATTCCAACATTATTAATTTATCTAGCATTTTATTGCGCAAATGGCTTGTTTAAAATTTAGGATGTGATTAATTTCATTGGAGGACGCGGCTCATAGAAACATCTTTATATATTAAAAAAATAGCTTGATGATTGATATAAAGAGAAAAAAATCTAATAATAAACTAAAAAATAACACTAAAAGGATAAAATTAATTAAATATATTTTGAAATTACCTTTATAATATAATAAGATATTAAAATCAATAGTTAATACAAACTAACACAATGTAATTTATTTAATCCTCATTTAGGGAATCTTTCAATTCCATTAAGGTCATTGTAGCTCATTTCTCAATATTCATTCATAGAAATAAAGGCTCATTCCTTTCCAATTCTTACACATCTCTTCTAATTCTAATTAAGTTGTTTATAATTCACATAAGTAATTGAAAATGTAAAAAACTCTTAGTTTCATCATCTTGGCTTTGCTTACAATGGCAAACACTAAAAGCACTCTTATTTCAACTAGTAGTATTGGCCAATGATCTATCTCAAATGCTTCATTTTCTATTAATTCTACAAGTATCACCTAACATTATTAATTGCTTACAAGTGAAGAGTGTTTGATTGAGAAGTCAAGAAAGCTCTCGAAAACTATCTTCTACCCCCGCCTCAAGGGCGATGTAAATGATTTTGTTAATTAACTATTTCTTTTATCTTATATGAGTAATTTTTCAATAATGATCAATTGTAGTGAAATTGAAACTGTATTTTAATAAAAGAAGAAATTAATCCATTATCAGTATGTAATGTTATTTCATGAGATTTTTGTGTGTGTATTTGGTACTGCTTTGTTGTGTACATACCGTTGAACAATCTACGAGGAAGCAATCTGTTGAAATACTAATAATGATCAAACGATCATAATTACTATATTACCATTTGTAATATTTGTTTGGGTAATACCGAGCAGGTCCCCTCGAGGCCAATCCAGCTCGAGTAGAAGACCTCGAGGTCAACCCAGCTCGAGCAAAAGACTTGATCGCTGGCACGAAAACGACCTTACTAGGCGTCAAATCTGGTCAAGGTCGAGTGCCCCAAGGCTGGTCGAACCTCGAGCTCCTTCTTCTGCTCGAGGTCTTCAAGCCCCCCGGGCATGACCCAGTCACACCAGCAACAGCACGGAGAAAATGCAAGATTCAAGCACAGCCGATTCGAAACAGTTGGGTCCTTCCTTCTGACAACTCAACACGACGATCGATGCCTGGCCAACATCCCAAGCGGTATGGTGCCATCACTGTTACCGATGGCCTGCACACGCCCCCACAATGTCATCATTTTGGACACGCATGCCTGACACTATCATTAAGCCGTGGGAACCCATGCCTACTAGACAATCCCAGTATTCCGTGGAGTGCCACAAGAATCCTACTGTTAGAGGGACCCGACACCATGGACGCGGAATGATCGCCTCAAGGAAAAAGGGCGGGAAAACGAAATTATAAAAGAAAAATTAAAGTGAAGGTTCCGGGTTCCAAAAATTTTGAGGTCTTTCTTCTTCTTCTTTTTCCTTTCAATCTTTTACGAGTTCGGGAATTCTTGCCACTTAAAGGCGTAAAATCATTTTATTTCTGGTCTCTAATAAAGAGGGATACAAAAAGAATAACCCGACATCGACTTAGGCGTCGGAGGGTTTTCGCCAGAAAACACCGGCGACCCTTGACCTTGTTTTTGTGAGCACAGCCCAAGGAATTCACCGTCCCAAAGAAAAGGAGAAAGGCCGAGTTAGTAGGAATCCCGCCGAGCATCCTTCGAGCGTAAGTTTCAGGACCCGACTCGAGAGCACGCAAAAACAACATCAACATCTTAGTGCTGCTTATGGGGATCAGCCAAAAAGCCCGACTTCCCAACACGCTCGAGAAACACAACAATGAGAGGAAACAACAGTGAGGGCAATAAGTCCAGAGGAGTCGGTGATTTTGAGGGAGGTGTCCAATAAGGCCCAAAATAGAAATCCGTGAGAGAATAGATCGAATGGAGAAACAAATGAAAGTGTTGACATCCATCCTACGTAAAATCAAGGAGGGATAGAGGAAAGCATGCAATGACATCCCCGAGTCCAACATGGGAACGCCTCACCGGAGCACGTGAGAGATGAAGCCTGCAGACCGAGGACACCAAATGTCGCCGGAGGGAGGAGACGAACTCGGAGGAAAGGGATCCCGCCAAGATCTCGCAGGACACTGCACCTACCTCCCACGCCAAGGAATTGAGGGAGAAGTGCGCAGTTGGCACAAGTCGTGAGGGCCTCCGGAAAACGGAAGGGCCCGAGCTGGAGGATAATGCCGACAACGATTCCCCACTCTCACCGAGATCATTCCGCTTCTCGATTTGAGGTTTTCTAGGAAGAGTGACCCGCTGGTGCACATAGAATCGGTTCAACGACATGACAGAGTACAAGGCCTAATCTGCAGCCTCAATGGCAGGCAGGCCTTCCCACTTACTTTAGAGGGAAGGCTGAGAAAGTGGTACCGCAGGCTACCACGGGGAAGCATTCTAAGCTTCAAACAAATGTGCAGTAGAATTCATGAGCAGCCTGGGCGCGGTGGCTCCAAAGATGACATGATGGAGCTATCAGAGATAAAACAGAGAGAGGGGGAATCCCTCCGAGAGTTTTTCAAAAGGTATCACCGGTCGGTTCTAGATCTTGGGGCATTCAATCATCCCCAGACATTGAGGGGGTTAAAGGATGGAATCAGGATGGGGAGGCCATGGTACAATTTACGGAGCCCCTCGATCCATTCATATTCTGATGCGTACAAACAATTGAAGATGGACATAGTTATCGAGGAGAAAAAGGCTGCGAAACTAAGAAATGAGCAGGGCGGTGGAGCGAAGAGGAAAGAAAAGGGAGGTCCTGCTCGGGGAACATCGACTTCCAAGGTAATAAGGGAGCGGGTTGCCCCTATCACCCCTATCGAGAGCTCCCCAACCACGAATGGTTCCCGCCCACCTCGCAGTCTCCCGGTCGGGACCATAGGAGTATCGGCAAGACGATGGCCACCCATCCCACAACCAACCGCCAAGTCGACCTATGTAGAACAATGACAGTAGCTAACCACCCATTGCCCTCCCCGGAAGCTTCCTGGATCGAGCGCACATGTGGTTGAGCAAAGCCCCACCCATCGACAATACATGATAATCAAGGTGTCACTCAAGAAATATTCCAAGTAATCGAGGAACAAGGATCACCGAGCCCTCCAACACCAATGGTTAAACCAACCAGTAGAAGAGGTAGGGCACGGTTTGCCGCTTACAAAGGTCGGATCCAAGAACCGGATGAAGACCCGTTAGAAACCGGTATTTGGATGATTTTATCAAGGGGACATCCAAATGGTCGAAAGCAGCAATGGAGGAAGATAACCGAGCCTACAAAGATGGGACCCGGAGCCACCGGCCATGAGGTGATCTCGTGAGGACCCACGATGGTAGGAAATTCAAACAGGCCTCGAAAAGCTATTGCAGATACGTCGCCATCGGCCGGAGGTCCTGCTAGTCGTGCTCACTGTAAAATGGCTAGGTACTGCAAGTACCCATCATGTGGACGTGAGGAGGACGAGGAAGTGGCACTGACTCTCACGAGGATGCCTCGGTCGTGAAGGCAAGTGTTGCTACATAAGGAGGTCGATCGAATATTAGTGGATTCTGGAAGCCTCGTGGACATTCTCTTTAAGTCCACACTCGACGATCTGGGAATAGTGGATGCGAGCCTCGAGCAGCACGTAACACTTCCGAAAGGGTTCTGGGAGGAAAGTCGACCCTCTGGGAATCCTCAAATTGGCTATGACTATGGACTCGAGGCCTTTAAAAAGAATATGATGCTAGACTCGTGGTGGTGGATGAAGTCACCCTACCAAGCAATACCTGGGAGGCCCTTCACGAGGATCAGCCAATCAATATTATCCACCCACTACTTAGCCTTCAAGCACCGAGTAAATGGGGTCGTAGGAGTCGCCAAGGGCGCCGTAGGGTCGCAAGAGTCGCTACATCGCGGCAAGCAAAGGAAACTATGCAGTAACGCCATTAGACTCAACCAAAGAGCGGAAGACAGTGAGTCTCACGAGGAATTGGAGGAAATTGAATAAGACCGCATCGACCACGGTAAGAAGGTCCGAATCGGCTCCCAGATTAGCGGGCAATTATGGGAAAATTTGGTTGAGTGTTTGCGAGCGCACTCTAATGTATTCGCTTGAACACACGAGGATATGCCCGGATCGACCTCAGAGGCGGTGTGTCATAGGTCGGCAATACGGAAGGACGCTAAGCCAATGAAGCGTAATAGAGATGCGCCAACCAAGAAAGGTACGAGGCTATGAACCGTGAGGTAGAGGTCGCTAAAGGTGGAATCATAAGGAAGTCTCCTATCCTGAATGGATCTCAAACGTGGTGTTGGTAAAGAAGGCAAGTGGAAAATAGAGAATGTGCGTGGACTTCACAGATGTGAATAAAGTTTGTCCGAAAGATAGCTTCCCATTGCCAAAGATAGACCAGCTGGTGGATTCCACGGCGGGACACGGACTACTTAGTTTCATTGATTCCTTCTCGAGTTATAACCAAATTCCCATGCGCAGGCCAGAAGAGGAATGCACAGCCTTCATCACCAACAAAGGCCTGTTTTGCTACAAGGTCATGCCCTTCGGCCTGAAAAATGCGGGGGAAACCTACCAGAGACTGGTGAACAAGGTCTTTAAGCCACTGATCGGCCGAACAATAGAGGTTTATGTAGACGATATGATCACCAAGTCAAAGGACGCGGAGGAACATGTAAAGCATTTGGAAGAAATAGTTGATCATACTTTCCATGAATGAACATGTAAAGTAGACGATATGAACATGTAAAGCAATCGAGAATCTTAGACTTTCCATGAATGAAGACTGAGAGAGGAGTCGACAGTAAATAGTTGATCGTACATGCGCTGTTGAGGAGTTGGACGTGAGGAATAGGGCATTAACTATAAAGCAATACCTCAAGGCATCAATCATGAAATAGTGCCTCAGAATCTGGAGGCCGTAAGATTAATACGACCACAGTGATGCTGCAGATTAATAAAAAGTGAAGCATCCGGGTTAGATTCTAGGCCAATACGACTTCCTGAACTAAGAAAGCTTTCAATATTTGCCACTGCAAGCAAAGCCAAAATGATGAAACTAAGACTCTTCGACATGTTTTAGGTTTTTAAGTAAATTGTAAACAATTTAATTAGAATTAAAAGAGATTTCTATGAATCAAAAAGGCATGCGCCTTTATTTATATTATCGAATATGGAGAAATGAGCTGCAGTAATATTAATGGTATTGAAAATATCCATAAATGAAAATTAAATAAATAACGCTGTGTTTGCTTGCATTAACTATTGATTTATCTCCTTGTTACATTATGAAGATAATTTTAACATATATTTAATTAATTTAATCATTTTCTAGCTATTTATTTTGTTTAGTTCATTATTATGTTTTTTTCTCTTTATATCAATTGCCAA
This sequence comes from Murraya koenigii, assembly GCA_025617385.1. NCBI lineage: Eukaryota > Viridiplantae > Streptophyta > Magnoliopsida > Sapindales > Rutaceae > Murraya > Murraya koenigii. The sequence goes on along the minus strand of CM046815.1, from coordinate 12,184,564 downwards.
GCTAATTATTTTAATAGATAATGATGCTTCTGTGAGCCATGCCCTCTAATGAAATTAACCACATCCTATATCATAAGCAAGCCCGTGATGCAGTACAATGCTAGATATTTACTTGGAAATACTTTAAAACTTCTATAAATCAATAATGTCATAATCATGCAACATCCATTAATTTAAATAGATTTTGATGCTAATTAATCAATAAATTATTTAAGAGATAAAGTTTCCTAATTCCATTCTCACATTCATATTATAAATTAATAGTTTGCTAAGCGTACAAAGATAATTGTAGTGATATGATATTTGGTAAAATATGACTCAATTATTACCTTTTTCTTAATCTAAATATAGATGGATCTCATTTTTAATTCAACTTATTGCTTGTTTGAATTCTAAATTGAAGGAATTATCAAATTTTTTTATTGTTAACTTTAATTTATATTTTGCGGTTTAATTTATTTTTAATTGATTAGATTGGTAAATTACTATGAATTTTCTACTTGGTTAAATATATTTTTATCCAATTATACGTACACTTTATAAATTAATAGATTAACAGTTTATTCAATAATTAATATCAATATCTCATTAAATAAATACATGTGTATAATTCTAACTTTATTAACCGCTAGCACGAAGATGCCCTCGCTAGGTATCAAAGCTGGTCAATGTCAAGTGCCCCAAGGTCGGTCGAGCCTTGACTCTCTCTCACCGCTCGAGGTCTTCGAACCTCCGAACAGGATCCCGCCACGTCGTCAAAACACAAAGGGAATCAAAGCTCGAGCAGAGCCGGCTTAAAACAGATGACCCATCCTCCCGACAACCTAACACGACAATCGATGCTCGGTAGGTACCCCATACCGTAGGGCTTCGTCACTGTTACCGATGGCCGGCACGCGCCCTCACATCATCATTATTTCATACATGCGCACCGGCACCATCATTAGGCCACGGATCCCATATCCGCCTCGACATCCCACATCCCTAGGGCGTACCGCGGCAACCCCAACTGCCAAAGGAGCCTGAGCACAATTAATGCGAGGGCAATTGCTTAGGCGAAGGGCGGGAAAACAGGAGAATAAGTATCACCAAGAAAAGGTAAGGGATTCTTATTCTTTGTTTTTTGGCTTTTTAAAAGGAACCGAGGAGATTTATCTTTCTGGACCATATTTTCCTTTCGAAAGAGGAGAAGCATTTTAATCCCAAAAACTAAGACTTTCTCAATCATTCTTAACCCTCAAAACGCCCCTACCCTTAAAACGCCCCCTATAACCTGCCCCGCAACCTGCCCATAAGCCAACCCATACAGAGCAACAATAGAGCCGACCACCCATTACCCCCACACTCGGGAAGTTTCCCCCGGGATAGGCGTGCATGTATGGTTAAACAAAGCCCTGCCTATAGACAATACACCCCATCAAGGTGTCGCTAGAGGAAATGTTCAAGTAGTGGAAGAGTGAGGGCTGCTGAGCCCCCGACACCAATGTCAAAACCGCCTAGTAGGAGAGACAAGGTGATTTTGTCGATTCCACGATGACCATGGCCACTCAACGTCGCAGTACCAGGATTTGAAGAACCGGGTGGAAGACTTGGTTAGAAACAGGTACCTAGACGAGTTTATTAAAGGGGACCATTTTTTCCTTCCGAAAGAGGGGAAGCATTTTAATCCCAAAAACTGAGACTTTCTCGATCATTCTTGACCCTCAAAACGCTCCTACCATTTTCGGTCTCTCAAAACGCTCCTACCATTTCTTGATCATTCTTGACCCGGCGACCCCTGACACTGTTCTTTGTGAGCCCAGGCTAAGGGAAATCACTATTCTAGTAAATGGGGAAAGCAGAGTCAAGAAGAAATGCCGCTCGAGCATCCAAATGAGCGTAAGTTCACAGCATATTTGGGAGCGAGCAGAAAACCGCATCAACATAATTTATAAAGGTTTTACTGTGTATCCATGCAAATACAAAAATAATTTTTTTCATTTGAGAATTGCAGCTGAAGTTGACATTTTCTTTCACTTGTCCACTTTCGCCTTCTCTCTGCTAAAAGAATTAATAGAATATTGATCAGATATTTTTTTTACCTGCCAACAACAAATTAATGTTTTGCCTCAAATAAATGTCCAAAAAGAGCATATTTTATATTAACTAATCGTAACCTATTTTTGAAACACAAAAAACTCTACCAGTAAGTTCGTATCTGTCATGCTTTTACTTAACCTGAAAAATGAGAAGATAAGGCGTCCAATGAAAAATTTCATTTACTCGTAATAACAATCTTCAGATTTTCTTCCAAGAGCACGAAAACCTCCAATTACTCTAAATTAATCTAACTTTTTTTCATAGGATGAGCTTAAATAGGGGCTCGTTGATAAGTTTTTTTTCTTGTTTTTCTGGCAACAAGTAGGGAAAGTTGATGTTTTCACTTTTTTTAGAGGTACGTAGAATTTTCTAACATTTTTTATTATTTCAACAGATTGTTCTCTCGTAGATCAATTCAACGATATGCACACAAAAAAGCAACACCAAATACACACACAAAAAAAATATGACATAAGATGACTTATAGATAATGAATTAATTTCTTCTTTCATTAAAATACATTTCCAATTTCATTACTATTGATCATTATTACAAATACACAAATAAAATATTAAGGAAAATAACTTATTAACAAAATCTTTTGCATCCACCCGGGGAGCAGGGGTAGAAATAGTCTTCTTGAGCTTTCTTAATCTTCTCGATCAAACACTGTTCAGGTGAAAGCCCTGTGCAATCAACAGTGTCAGATGATGCTGCAGGATTAATGGAAAATGAAGCATTTGGGTTAGATCCTAGGCCAATACGACTTGCTAAACTAAGCATGCTTTCAGTATTTGCCACTACGAGCAAAGCCAAGATGATGAAACTAAGACTCTTCGACATTTTTTAGTTTTTTAAGTGAATTGTAAAAAATTTAATTAGAATAAAAGAGATTGTAAGAATCAAAAAGGCATGCGCCTCTATTTATATTATCGAATATGTAGAAATGAGCTGCAGTAATATTAATGGTATTGAGAGATTCCATAAACCAAGATTAAATAAATTACGCCGCGTTTCCTTACATTAACTATTGATTTTAACACCTTGTTTCATTATGAATATAATTTTATCATATATTTAATTAATTTTATCATTTTCTAGCTATTTATTTTGTTTAGTTCATTATTATATTTTTTTCTCTTTATATCAATCGCCAAGCTAATTATTTTAATAGATAATGATGCTTCTGTGAGCCATGTCCTCCAATGAAATTAACCACATCCTATATCATAAGCAAGCCCTTGATGCAAGACAATGCTATATATTTACATGGAAATACTTTAAAACTTCTATAAATCAATAATGTCGTAATCCTCGCAACATCCATTAATCTAAAGAGATTTTGATGCTAATTAATCAATAAATTATGTAAGAGATAAAGTTTCGTAATTCCATTCTCACATTCATATTATAAAATAATAGCTTGCTAAACGTGCAAATATAATTGTAGTGATATGATATTTGATAAAATATGACTCAATTATTACTTTTTTATTAATCTAACTATAGATGGATCACATTTTTAATGCAACTTATTGCTTGTTTAAAATCTAAATTGAAGGTATTATAAAACTTTTTTATTGTTAACTTTAATTTATATTTTGCGGTTTAATTTATTTTTAATTGATTAGATTGGTAAATTACTATGAATTTTCTACTTGGTTAAATATATTTTTATCGAATTATACGTATACTTTATAAATTAATAGATTAACAATTTAGTCAATAATTAATATCAATAGCTCATTAAATAAATAGATGTGTATGATTCTGACTTTATTAATTTATAAAGGTTTTATTGCTTATCCATGCAAGTATACAAATATATTTTTTCATTGTAGAATTGTAGCGAAGTTGACATTTCCTAATTACTCTTAACTTTTGTTCGTGAGGATGAGCTTAAAGAGGGGCTCATTGATAGGTTTTTTTCTTGATTTTCTGGCACAAGTAGGGGAAGTTAATGTTTTCACATTTTTTAGAGGCACGTTGAATTTTCTAACATTTTTTATTATTTCAAGAGATTGTTCTCTTGTAGATTGATTCAACGATATGTAAACAAAAAGCAACACCAGTATACACGCACAAAAATAACTAAACGACATAACATGACGATAGATAATGAATTAATTACTTCCTTCGTTAAAACACATTTCCAATTTCATTACAATTGATCATTATTACAAATACACACATAAAAGATTAAAGAAAATCATTTGCATCCACCCGAAGTGTGGGTAGAAATAGTCTTTGTGAGCTTTCTTACTCAATTATGTCAGAATCATGCAACATCCATTAATTTAAAGAGATTTTGATGCTAATTAGTAAATAAATTATGTAAGAGATAATGTTTCGTAATTCCATTCCCATATTCATATTATAAAATAATAGTTTGCTAAGCGAACGGATATAATTGTAGTGATATGATATTTGATAAAATATGACTCAATTATTACCTTGTTTTTTTAATCTAAATATAGATGGATCTCGTTCTTAATGCAACTTATTGCTTGTTTGAATTCTAAATTGAAGGAATTATCTAACTTTTTTATTGTTAACTTTAATTTATATTTTGGGTTTAATTTATTTTTAATTGACTAGATTGGCAAATTAATATGAATTTTCTACTTGGTTAAATATATTTTTATCGAATTATACGTATACTTTATAAATTAATAGATTAACAATTTAGTCAATAATTAATATCAATAGCTCATTAAATAAATAGATGTGTATGATTCTGACTTTATTAATTTATAAAGGTTTTACTGTTTATCCATGCAAATATACAAATATATTTTTTCATTGTAGAATTGTAGCGTAGTTGACATTTCCACTAATTACTCTTAACTTTTGTTCAGTAGGATGAGCTTAAAGAGAGGCTCATTGATAGGTTTTTTCTTGATTTTCTCGCACAAGTAGGGAAGTTAATGTTTTCACATTTTTTAGAGGCACGTTGAATTTTCTAACATTTTTTATTATTTCAAGAGATTGTTCTCTTGTAGATTGATTCAACGATATGTAAACAAAAAAGCAACACCAGATACACGCACAAAAAAAACTAAACGACATAACATGACGTATAGATAATGAATTAATTACTTCCTTCGTTAAAACACATTTCCAATTTCATTACAATTGATCATTATTACAAATACACACATAAAAGATTAAAGAAAATCATTTGCATCCACCCGGGGGGCAAGGGTAGAAATAGTCTTTGTGAGCTTTCTTACTCAATTATGTCATAATCATGCAACATCCATTAATTTAAAGAGATTTTGATGCTAATTAATAAATAAATTATGTAAGAGATAATGTTTCGTAATTCCATTCCCATATTCATATTATAAAATAATAGTTTGCTAGCTTAACAGATATAATTGTAGTGATATGATATTTGATAAAATATGACTCAATTATTACCTTTTTTTAATCTAAATATAGATGGATCTCGTTCTTAATGCAACTTATTGCTTGTTTGAATTCTAAATTGAAGGAATTATCTAACTTTTTTATTGTTAACTTTAATTTATATTTTGGGTTTAATTTTTTTTTAATTGATTAGATTGGTAAATTACTATGAGCTTTCTGCTTGGTTAAATATATTTTTATCGAATTATACGTATACTTTATAAATTAATAGATTAACAGTTTATTCACTAATTAATATCAATATCTCATTAAATAAATAGATGTGTATGATTCCACCCTTATTAATTTATAATGGTTTTACTGTTTATCCATGCAAGTCGACAAATAATTTTTTTCATTGCAGAATTGCAGCTGAAGTTGACATTTTCTTTCACTTGTCCACTTTCGTCTTCACTCGGTTAAGAGAATAAACTGAACATTGATCAGATAATATTTTTTTCCTGCCAATAAAAAATTACTGTTTTGCCCCAAATACATCCCTAAAAAGAGCAGATTTTATATTAACTACTTGTAACCTATTTTTGAAACACAAAAAACTCTACCAGCAAGTTCGTGTCATTCGTGGTTTTACTTAACCTGAAAATTGAGAGGATAAGGCGTCCAATGAAAAACCTCATTTACTCGTAATAACAATCTTCAAATTTTCCTCCAAGAGCACGAAAACCTCCCGTTACTCTAAATTACTCTAACTTTTGTTCACAGGATGAGCTTAAAGAGGGGCTCGTTGATAAGTTATTTTTCTTGTTTTTCTGGCAACAAGTAGGGGAAGTTAATGTTTTCACACTTTTTAGAGGTACGTTGAATTTTCTAACATTTTTTTATTATAACATATTGTTCTCTCGTAGTAAATGACATAACATGACGTGTAGATAATGAATTAATTTCTTCTTTCGTTAAAACACATTTCCAATTTCATTACAATTCGTCATTATTACAAATACACACATAAAAGATTAAAGAAAATCATTTGCATCCACCCGGGGGGCAATCGTAGAAATAGTCTTTGTGAGCTTTCTTAGTCTTATGGATCAAACACTCTTCAGGTGAAAGCCCTGAGCAATCAACAGCGTCAGGTGATGCTGCAGGATTAACAGAAAATGAAGCATCTGGGTTAGATCCTAGGCCAATACGACTTGCTGAACCAAGCATGCTTTCAGTATTTGCCACTACGAGCAAAGCCAAGATGATGAAACTAAGACTCTTCGACATTTTTTAGTTTTTTAAGTGAATTGTAAACAACTTAATTAGAATTAAAAGAGATTTGTAAGAATCGAAAAGGCATTTGCCTCTATTTATATTACCGAATATGGAGAAATGAGCTGCAGTAACATTAATGGTATTGAAAGATTTCATAAATGAAGATTAAATAAATTACGCTGCGTTTGCTTGCATTAACTATTGATTTTAACACCTTGTCACATTATGAAGATAATTTTAACATATATTTAACTAATGTAATCATTTTCTAGCGATTTATTTTGTTTAGTTCATTATTATGTTTTTTTCTCTTTATATCAATCGCCAAGCTAATTTTTTTAATAGATAATGATGTTTCTGTGAGCCATGTCCTCCAATGAAATTAACCACATTCTATATCATAAGCAAGCCCTTGATGCAGTACAATGCTAGATATTTACGTGAAAATATCAGAAACTTCAGAATCAATAATGTCATAATCATGCAACATCCATTAATTTAAAGAGATTTTGATGCTAATTAATCAATAAATTATGTAAGAGATAAAGTTTCGTAATTCCATTCTCACATTCATATTATAAAATAATAGTTTGCTAGGCGAACAAATATAATTGTAGTGACATGATATTTGATAAAATATGACTCAATTATTACCATTTTTTTTTAATCTAAATATAGATGGACCTCGTTTTTAATGCAAGTTATTGCTTGTTTGAATTCTAAATTGAAGGACTTATCAAACTTTTTTATAGTTAACTTTAATTTATATTTTGCGGTTTAACTTATTTTTTAATTGATTAGATTGGTAAATTACTATGAGTTTTCTACTAGGTTAAATATATTTTTATCGAATTATACGTATACTTTATAAATTAATAGATTAACAGTTTATTCAGTAATTAATATCAATATCTCATTAAATAAATAGATGTGTATGATTCCACCTTTATTGATTTTATAATGGTTTTACTGCTTATCCATGCAAGTCGACAAATAATTTTTTTCATTGCGTAATTGTAGCTAAGTTGACATTTTCTTTCACTTGTCCACTTTCGCCTTCACGCTGTTAAGAGAATAAACCGAACATTGATCAGATAATATTTTTTCCCGCCAATAAAAATTACTGCTTTGCCTCAAATACATCCCTAAAAAGAGCAGATTTTATATTAACTACTTGTAACCTATTTTTGAAACACAAAAACTCTACCAAAGAAGTTCGTGGTCATTCGTGGTTTTACTTAAACTCGAAAATTGAGAGGATAAGGCGTCCAATGAAAAACCTCATTTACTAGTAATAACAATCTTCAAATTTTCCTCCAAGAGCACGAAAACCTCCCGTTACTCTAAATTACTCTAACTTTTGTTCACAGGATGAGCTTAAAGAGGGGCTCGTTGATAAGTTATTTTTCTTGTTTTTCGGCAACAAGTAGGGGAAGTTAATGTTTTCACACTTTTTAGAGGTACGTTGAATTTTCTAACATTTTTTTATTATAACATATTGTTCTCTCGTAGATCAATTCAACGTTATGTACGCAAAAAGCAACACCAGATACATGCATAAAAAAATAAATGACATAACATGACGTGTAGATTATGAATTAATTTCTTCTTTCGTTAAAACACATTTCCAATTCCATTACAATTCGTCATTATTACAAATACACACATAAAAGATTAAAGAAAATCATTTGCATCCACCCGGGGGGCAATCGTAGAAATAGTCTTTGTGAGCTTTCTTAGTCTTATGGATCAAACACTCTTCAGGTGATAGCCCTGAGCAATCAACAGCGTCAGGTGATGCTGCAGGATTAACAGAAAATGAAGCATCTGGATTAGATCCTAGGCCAATACGACTTGCTGAACCAAGCATGCTTTCAGTATTTGCCACTACGAGCAAAGCCAAGATGATGAAACTAAGACTCTTCGACATTTTTTAGTTTTTTAAGTGAATTGTGTACAACTTAATTAGAATTAAAAGAGATTTGTAAGAATCAAAAGGCATTTGCCTCTATTTATATTATCGAATATGGAGAAATGAGCTACAAGAATATTAATGGTATTGAAAGATTTCATAAACGAAGATTAAATAAATTACGTTGTGTTTGCTTGCATTAACTATTGATTTTAACACCTTGTCACATTATGAAGATAATTTTAACATATATTTAACGAATGTTATCATTTTCTAGCGATTTATTTTGTTTAGTTCATTATTATGTTTTTTTCTCTTTATATCAATTGCCAAGCCAATTTTTTTAATAGATAGTGATGTTTCTGTGAGCCATGTCCTCCAATGAAATTAACCACATTCTATATCATAAGCAAGCCCTTGAAGCAGTACAATGCTAGATATTTACGTGGAAATATCAGAAACTTCTAGAATCAATAATGTCATAATCATGCAACATCCATTAATTTAAAGAGATTTTGATGCTAATTAATCAATAAATTATGTAAGAGATAAAGTTTCGTAATTCCATTCTCACATTCATATTATAAAATAATAGTTTGCTGTTTAACAAATATAATTGTAGTGACATGATATTTGATAAAATATGACTCAATTATTACCGTTTTTTTTTAATCTAAATATAGATGGACCTCGTTTTTAATGCAAGTTATTGCTTGTTTGAATTCTAAATTGAAGGACTTATCAAACTTTTTTATAGTTAACTTTAATTTATATTTTGCGGTTTAACTTATTTTTTAATTGATTAGATTGGTAAATTACTATGAGTTTTCTACTAGGTTAAATATATTTTTATCGAATTATACGTATACTTTATAAATTAATAGATTAACAGTTTATTCAGTAATTAATATCAATATCTCATTAAATAAATAGATGTGTATGATTCCACCCTTATTAATTTATAATGGTTTTACTGTTTATGCATGCAAGTTGACAAATAATTTTTTTCGTTGCAGAATTGTAGCTGAAGTTGACATTTTCTTTCACTTGTCCACTTTCGTCTTCACTCGGTTAAGAGAATAAACTGAACATTGATCAGATAATATTTTTTTCCTGCCAATAAAAAATTACTGTTTTGCCCCAAATTCATCCCTAAAAAGAGCAGATTTTATATTAACTACTTGTAACCTATTTTTGAAACACAAAAACTCTACCAGCAAGTTCGTGTCATTCGTGGTTTTACTTAAACTGAAAATTGAGAGGATAAGGCGTCCAACGAAAAACCTCATTTACTCGTAATAACAATCTTCAAATTTTCCTCCAAGAGCACGAAAACCTCCAATTACTCTAAATTGCTCTAACTTTTTTTTTTCAGAGGATTAGCTTAAAGAGGGGCTCGTTGATAAGTTTTTTTTCTTGTTTTTCTGGCAACAAGTAGGGGAAGTTAATGTTTTAACACTGTTTAAAGGTACGTTGAATTTTCTAACGTTTTTTATTATTTCAGCATATTGTTCTCTCGTAGATCGATTCAACGTTATGTACGCAAAAAAGCAACACCAGATACACGCATAAAAAAATAAATGACTTAACATGACGTATAGATTATGAATTAATTTCTTCTTTCATTAAAACACATTTCCAATTCCATTACAATTCGTCATTATTACAAATACACACATAAAAAATTAATGAAAATATTTGCATCCACCCGGGGGGCAGGGGTAGAAATAGTCTTTGTGAGCTTTCTTAGTCTTATGGATCAAACACTCTTCAGGTGATAGCCTCAGGCAATCAACAGCTACGTGATGCTGCAGGATTAACAGAAAATGAAGCATCTGGGTTAGATCCTAGGCCAATACGACTTGCTGAACCAAGCATGCTTTTAGTATTTGCCACTACGAGCAAAGCCAAGATGATGAAACTAAGACTCTTCGACATTTTTTAGTTTTTTAAGTGAATTGTGTACAACTTAATTAGAATTAAAAGATATTTGTAAGAATCGAAAAGGCATTTGCCTCTGTTTATATTATCGAATATGGAGAAATGAGCTACAGTAACATTAATGGTATTGAAAGATTTCATAAATGAAGATTAAATAAATTACGCTATGCTTTGCTTGCATTAACTATTGATTTTAACACCTTGTCACATTATGAAGATAATTTTAACATATATTTAACTAATGTTATCATTTTCTAGCGATTTATTTTGTTTAGTTCATTATTATGTTTTTTTCTCTTTATATCAATTGCCAAGCTAATTGTTTTAATAGATAGTGATGTTTCTGTGATCCATGTCCTCCAATGAAGTTAACCACATTCTAAATCATAAGCAAGCCCTTGAAGAAGTACAATGCTAGATATTTACGTGGAAATATCAGAAACTTCTAGAATCAATAAT